>CM053597.1:200291746-200376844 GCA_028646575.1 Pseudocheirus occidentalis | reverse complement strand
GATCCTATACATGATTGTATGCCACCATGGTGGGGGTGGGGGGTGGGGAGGAAGGGGAGAAAAATCTGAAACTCAAGTGATTCTGGAACTGAATCTTGTAAACTAAAAGTAAACAAGTAAAAAAAATTTAAATAAATTTTTAAAAAAGGTTGGGGAAGGTACTTGCCTCAAGGGCATGATATAGAACTCCAAGAATGGTTCTGCTGGTGGGAAATAGAGAAGGCTCTTTAAATGGAGGTTTTGGAGCTCATGGGGTCAACCCCACAGTTAGAAGGTCCAATCAGAGGAGCAAAGGATACTGATGAGATGGAAATGCCAAGGCTGATTCTGTCTTGTAATATAATGACAGTTCCCAAAAGATGAGTTTCCTGGGGCATGAATGCATTATAAAGTCCAAAAGTAGCAGAACTTGTAGGGATTGTTCCTTCTCAGGCTTCTTTGCTGATTCTTCATCCTGGTCCCACCTACTAATCATGAGTGTCCCTTCCCCAAGGCTCTGCCTAGGGACCTCTTCTCCCTCTCTACTTTTTACCTGGTGATCTTATCGGCTCCCATGGATTCAATTATCATCTTTATACAGATGAATTATAAATCTATATATTTAGCTCTAATCTTTCTCCTGACCTTTACTCTCAAATTATTGATTGCTTCTGATATCCCAACACCAATGTCCTAAAGATATCTTCAACTCAACATGTCCAAAACTGAACTCATTCTATTTCCCCTAAAACCTTCTCTTCTTTCCAACTTTCAAGGGCACTACCAACCTCCACCCAGTTACCCATGATCTCAATTTGGTGGCATCCTCAAATCCTCCTTCTATACTCTCTTGTAAAACTCCACAGTTGTTGCCATCTTTTCTACTTTCAGGACATCTCTTGTATATGTCCACTTCTCTTCATTTATACAACTTTACATCACCTATGCTTTGGCTATAGCAATAACCTTCTGGGGAGTCTTCCTGCCTCGTCTCTCCCCGCTTCATTCCATTTTCAGTGGTCAAACTGCTCTTAAAGTATAGGTCTGACCACATCACTTCCTTCCTCACTACTTAGTGAACTCTAGTACCTCTCTATTACCTGCAAGAATAAAGAAAAATAAATCTTCTGTTTGGCTTTTAAAACCTTTCACAACTTGGCCTCTTCCTACCTCTCCAGCCTTCTTATACTTTACTCCCTTTCTTGCCTTCTGTGATTCAAGGACTCTGGCATTGTTGCTGTTCCTGGTACAGGTCCTCATGCCTGGAATGCTCTAGTTCACTTCACCTCTTCCTCCTCATCTTCTACCTCTTCATTTTCCTTCATTCCTTCCAGACTTAGCTCAAATTCCATTTTCTTCAAGAGGCCTTTTTGGGGTGCCCTGTCTAGTATTAGAATCTTCTGGGATTCTCTCTCATTTACAGTGTCTGTATCTTGTATATGTATATATATATATAATGTATTTTTTGCCTATTTCATTACAATGTAAGGTCTAGTGAGAAGAGATGCTTGTTGGTTGATCATATATGGAAATATTTAATTTTTTTGGTGTTTGTTAAATTCAGAATAAAAATTTTTTAAAGCATCTATCCAAGTTTGTACCCAAGGATTCTGTCCAGGACCATCTCTTCTCCTCTTGCATGAGGATTCTCCACCTGATATACACACACACACACACACACACACACACCAGACACACAGTCAAGGAGTTGGTAGATTTCAGGGCATTTGTGATATGGATGGGAAACAAAAATTACATTTTTATTTTCATTAACCTCTCATTAAAATTTAGCATTTTCTTCTATTGTGGGCATAAGGAAACAAAACTCTTCTGAAAAGGGATCCATAGAGTCCATCAGACAATCTAAGGCAGGGGTGGCGAAATGGCAGCCTCTAGGTCACAAGTGGCCCTCTAGGTTGTCAAGTGTAGTCCTTTGAATCCAAACTTCACAGAACAAATTCTTTTAAGGGAATTATTTACAATAATAATAATAAAAACAAATACTAAATACATAATAATATATTAAATATTATCATCATTTATTAAGGGGATTTGCTTTGTGCAGTTTGGATTCAGTCAAAGGGCTGTACTTTAGGACCTAGAGGGACACATGTGTTCTTGAGGGGGCAGGTTTCCCACCCCTGGTCTAAGGAGTCCATGTCCTAAAAAAAAAAAAAAATAAGATCCCTTGTTTTATACTCTCTCTCTCTCTCTCTCTCTCTCTCTCTCTCTCTCTCTCTCAACGCTCTATGGCTTAGAATCAGAGCCCAGTCTCAAAAGTACAAAAATTTGGAGTAACAGAGAAAGAGATAGCAGGTATTTCCTTTTTAGTCATGACAAATTATTTCATTATAACAAATAATTCATTCCTGTCAGAAATTCCTGCGGGTCAAACTCCTACCAATGTCTCCTTAAAGAGCTGCTTGGGCCACAGAGAGGTTTAAGTGAATCGAGGGTGCCTAGGACAATAAGAGGTTATATGACATGTTTAAAAGAAAAAAAGACCACATAGATAGTATGTATCAGAGACAACACTTGAACCCAGCTCAAATTCTGATGACAGTACTCGGTACCCATAAGGTATCAAGCTACCACCTTGGAAAGAAGGGGCATAAAAGATGGTGCAAAGTGGTATGAGGACAGGTCGGTCGCATGATGAAGATCAACGTCTATCTCGATAGCACATACAGAAAACTAAGCAAGCAAACAAACCCTTTCCCCTCTGGGGGATTCACAGAAGGATATGCACCAAAATAAAAAAAAAAAAACATCTCCCAAGGGGAGAAGACATGGATGGGTTACAATCTGCCGGGATGGAGAGGAATGAATAAGACTGAATTAAACCTGCCCTCATCATCAACATTATAAGAGTCCGAGAGTTTAAAGAACACTACACACTTTAGCTTGGACAAATTAAAAAACATACTGAAATTTAAATCAGTCACGATCGTGACGAGTAAGACTGAGATTATCTCTAATATCCTTTCCTAGAATTCTTGTAGGACTTTAACGAGTCCTTAACATATTAATACATGATTTTTTTTAACAGAGAGAACAAAATTTGGAGGCAAGTTGGATAAATTTCTTCCTTGTGCACAGAACATCAACCGTGTGGGTATAACTACATATTTTATTCCTTTCTCTTTCACATTTCCAAGCCATATCGATTATGTTTTCAGAATCTCCCCCATCTTTCACCCTTCTTTCCCTTTCTTCTCTCAACCCTGGACTATGGCAAGAGCAAGTAGGTCCTTCATAATTTTTTTTCCCCTCAATCCAAATGGATTCCTAAATGGTTTCCTCTCTTCCAATGTTTCCTGCAAGCTCTGCCAGACTTCACCTTCCTAGAGGAATAGCGGAGCCTTTAAGGAAGATAATTAGAGACAGAAGAAAGAAGGTGCCTTGACTTCGGTTTTTACAGAATTAGAAGATATGCGGGCAGTACGCAAGCACCAGCAGGCTTTTTTCTTTTAAACACTTTTACGTTAACACGTACACAGTTTTTTCTTTATTCTTTTTCCCTTGAGAAAAGGTAACAGCCAATTGTTAGTGTAAACCAGGAGGAAGAATGAGGAGTAGGAGAAGGGGTTGGGGAGGGGTCAAGCTAGGGAAGAAACAGTGGCAATGGCCAGGCGTGCACTATGCAAAGGCAAATGCAGCATGCAAAACCCAATGCCGCATGCATGCAAATGCTCAAACCCCTTTCTTATTCTGGAGTTGCCTTAATTGCAGCGGGTGTGGGACTAGGAGGGAAACGGAGATACGAGGGTGTTTAGTAAAAGGGGATTCAGATGCTACGAGATGCCCAAATTGTAAACGTAAACATTCATTTTCTAATTGCAAATAATTAGGAAGCGAAGGCTGTGCCACGTGTCGGACCATCGTCCTTTTCTCAGGCCTTAGCGTAGACCCCACGCCGTATCGGGGGGCAGCAGGGCCAGGAGCTCGAGCCTTACTGGGGTGGGGAATTAAAAAATAAAAAAAGGTCTCCCCCTCCCTTTTCCCACCCCTCCCGCTCAGGGCAGCCGCAGCCCCAGCCCGCGCACAGCGCCTCCACAGCTGCAGCTCCCGCCGCCCACAGCGCCCACCCCTCCCGCCTCCCGCCTCGGAAGTGACGCAATGGGTCCCCCCTCCCCCCTCCGCTAGATCCGCTGCCGCTGCTGCTGCTGCTGCTGCTGCTGCTGCTGCTGCTGCTGCTGCTGCTGCAGACCGAGCTGCTGCTGTAGGTGGCCGCGGCGGCGGCAGCGGCAGCCGAGGGAAAATGGCGGACGGAGTGGATCACATAGACATTTACGCGGATGTGGGCGAGGAGTTCAATCAGGTACGTGCGGCCCACCCCCCTCCCCCCGCAGGCCCGCGCGGTCGAAGCGGGCTGCGCGCAGGCCGGTGGAGCCGCGGCCGGGCCCGCCCGCTGCGGGGGCTGCACCTGGCCCGCTTCTCGGGCCGCCCCGCTCCGGCCTCGCTCTCCCGCTCTCTCCCCATTCTTTGCTTCCCTTCTCCCCGCGTCGCCCTCTAGGCTTGCTTGGCGCCTGCTCCTCCTTCCCCGCCTCCCCATTGTGGGCGACGCCCGAGTTCCGGGGCTTCCCGCCTCGGCGTAGGCCCCGAGCGGCGGTGGCGGCGGGGCCGGGCCTCGTGTGCGCCGGGGGCGGGGGCAGGGGCCGGACGGCCGGGGTCCGCCCTCCTGCCCGGCTCGACCCGGCCTCGAGGGGGGCCCCCCTGCGCCCCCTCCCGGCGCCCCCTCGCCTCATGGAAGCCTTCGTTTCGCGGCCTTTTGTGCCCCCTCGCGCCTCGCTCTCCCCGGATCCCGCCCGCTGCTTGGGCCACGAGTCTCTCCGTCGGCGCCACCTCCCGAGGCTTGGCCGCAGCGCTGGGGCCTGGCCGGGGAGGGGGAGGCGGCGGCTTCCGGGCGGGAATGCCTACACCTGGAGGACCGGGCGCGCCGATCGTAGGCCGAGGGAAGAGGGTCCCCGCATCCCCTCCAAGCACTAAACCAACACCTCTATTAACGTACGCGGTCATTAGAAATTAAAATGTTCCCCCTCTCCCGGGCCTGAATGCGCCGCGTCCAGGACGCCGCTCGGCCCCGGAGGCTTTGTAGTGGGCAGCCCCCGTTTCGGAGCCCGGCTCTCCCGGCGTTGGAGCCGGGTTGACGCCCCCCGGAGAGGCCGGAAACCAGACTCGGCCTAGTTTGTTTTCTTAGGGCCCGGACCGCGGGCTTTGTGGCTTGGCGCTGGGGGGGGGGGGCGCGGCTCCCGAGTCTCCTCCGGAAGAACCGAGGTTCTGGTTCTGGTTCTGAGCGATGGGCATTCTTCTGCGAAACGTCTGCCCTCGCTGTTGGAACCGGAATCGGGAGGACGCCCCCGGGACGGAGGTCTCTCGGCTTAGGCCGGGAGCTCCCGGGGGGCGGGCGGTGTGTGGCCTCCAGTAAATGCTCGTGGAAGGAAATGCCCCAAAGCGGCCTGAACACCAGCCCCTGGCCCCCCCGCCCGGGAGCTTCCAGTCCCAGCGGGAGGCGGTCTTCGGAGCGCTCTGCGGGGGGGAGGGGGGAGGAGGGAAGGCCCCCGCAGGCCGGGAGGGCTCGTGGAAGGTGGACCCCGGACTCAGCCCCGAAACCCGCGCCCCGGAGCGTTTGTGTTGTGTCTGCTTGTTTTACGGAAAGAGTTGTTGTGGAAGACGGGATTTTAATTAGAACTTGGAAGAAGCCGGAGGTGCATTAAACGTTTTGCTTAATAGCACATGTTTGGCGGGTGGGGATTATTTTTTTGTTTTTGTTTTTTAAAGAAAGGGTTCTTTTGGAAGGTGGGATTTTATTTAAAACTTGGAAGCCAGGAGGTAGATAATGTGTTTTGTTCAGTGACACTTGTTGGGGAAGAAGGTAGGGGCTTGGGTTTGGGGGAGGCCCGGGGATGGTTTTGTTTTTTTTTTAAGGACTTCTAGTAGAAGGTGGGATTTTAGTTGAGATTTGGAAGAAGCCAGAGGTGAATGATGTGTCTGTTCAGTAACACTGTTGGGGAAGGGGTAGGAGGCAGGGGCGTGGTATTTTTTTTTTTTAATCTGGATGATTGTGTTAATTGACACATCAGACTTGTTTTTCCTTAAAGATTTATTTACTTTTTGTGCATCTTGGGGTAGTGTTTTAGGAGAGACAAAATCTCACCAAGTTTGGTTTCAGATATTAAGTAATAACTGGTTAAAAAGCGTCTTAAGATGAAAAATATTTTAGATATTTGTGGTTTTTCAAGCTCGTCATACTCAGAGTTTATACCAGTTGTGTCCTTAAGCTATGAAGAAGAATAAGATTTTCTAGTACCAAAAAAAAAAAATAGGATGCCAAGGCTTTTTTGGATCTTCGAATTCTTTTTATATATAAGCACACAAATGTAATAATTTTAAAAATAGGTGTATGTTAACATGGCAGGTTGTCCTCAAAGGTTATGCCAATTAAATATCTTTAAACTGTTAATAAGAATGTAATATTTGAATACCATAAAAAAAGGATACCAAACTTTGGGGGGGAGTGATGCTGTAGTTCAGGGGTCCTTAACTTTTTGTGTCATAGGGCCCACTAATGTTTGTAGTGTTTCTATTGAAAGTCATTGTACTTAGAGTTAGACCACTTATGTACATTTAAACTCTTAGTAAGTGCACAACATTGGAGTACCACATAAAAACAGGATACCAAAGCTTTGGAGCTTTGTGCAAGTTCTTGAATCTCTCTGAGCTGGTTTTCCCATCTCTAAGCAATC
The DNA here is from genome assembly GCA_028646575.1 of Pseudocheirus occidentalis. Taxonomy (NCBI): domain Eukaryota; kingdom Metazoa; phylum Chordata; class Mammalia; order Diprotodontia; family Pseudocheiridae; genus Pseudocheirus; species Pseudocheirus occidentalis. The sequence continues at coordinate 200,370,119 of CM053597.1, read as the reverse complement.
TCCAGATTGTTGTGATAGTTGGATAGTTCTTTTTACTTGCATATTTGCAGCGTTTATATTACAAACCCACTCTGCTTAAAGATGATGCCCAAGTGGCCACAAATTATCAAAGCTTTTTTTTCTTTTTAGGATTTTAGATGCCCACCTACTGCTAGCAAAGAGTTCCTTCCAAAAGAGGGCAATGTTATATGTTTTCTTAGTCCTGCATATGCTTTAGGCCTGGAGGTCAGGATGAATATGATCTTCACTTTTCCTTAAAGGCCTTTCTGCCCCTGGCTTTGAGCTTCCTCCCCAGAGAGGAGGCACACTTGGGGCATCCTTTAGTGGCCATGTCTTTTTCAGTTTTCTTCCCTTCTCAGAAATACTTGAAGGCTGTTGCAGATACTAGAGGGATGTTTCCTTTGTTTGTAATGCTAGTTGGTACTGCAATTATGTTCATTATCTTCCTGCAGACTGGGTGAGAGAAATTTCATGGGTTTCATTGACTGCTTTTACAGCCAACTTTTTTTTTTAATTCAGAATTTTAAAAAATCTACTAGCCTACTTTCAAATGACTGTGCTCATGTCATTTTTAGAGATTCGAAATCAGATGGTAGTTTTTGTTTGTGTTTTGATTAAATGATAACTTTGATTTTATGATCTGGATAGATCTGGATATTACTGACCTTTGGTATTCCCTCTCCACCCTTTGTGGGTGATCCTGTACTTTTAAAGTATATAGTATTGAATGTATAGAAATATAATTCTGTATTTGCTGTGGAATTACATTCTGTTAACGTTTAAGTGAACTTTCATATATATTTTTAAAAGGAATGATCATGCATAGATGGCTTCTTTTTAATATAATGTACTTCGGGGGGTGTGATGAAGAGAATTCCTTCATTGACCAGATGAATTTAAGAGGGGTGAGGAAAGATGAGGGAGGGAAGAAAGCACAAGGGACTCTGCTGTTTTGTGTGGGTGTATTCTTGGTGTCTAACTGGAGGTTCCTAGATTCCATCAAATTGGGAACAGTTACTCTTTTGAAGGCAGTCCTTTTCTTTTTGCAGTGCTACTTGGATCCTCTTCCCCGTCATACACATGTCCTGTGTTTGTGTTTGGGAAGAGAACACCATTAGAATCCTAACTGCTAAATTAGTGGTGTCAGTCTGTGCCAGGATTTATACTTATTTTTAATTTTGGAATTCTTTTTTCTTTTGCCTCAACTACATAAAAATCAACCCTGGTTGATGTGTTGAAAAGTAGATGTCTTGATGTTATTGTGATGTATGAAACCACGGGCTCATAGACTTCTAGTCAGAAAAGACCTTGGAGATCAGAGTCCAACACCCTCATGTTACAGATGAAGACACTAACCTGGATCTATCGACTTTAATAGGCTCTAATATGAAACTACCTTTTTGTTTGTTTACATGGGACTGTCTGAGTTGTGTGGTCATAGGGACTCAACTTCCAACTTTAAAAAGAAAAGCATTATTTAGCTAGTGATTAGAAAGATTACCTTCCTCACCTATTTCACAGTCTGGGGCTATTTTGCATCTTTCATTCACCCAGCAGAGTCATGTTATTTATTTAGCTGATAGAAGTGAAGAAGATTTTCTGTTGTATATTTAAAGCATTACTCTTCAAAGTACATCTCTTTATCACTGATTTGTCTATTTTTTTTGTGGCAAATTTTTAGTAACAGACTCATTACTTCTTTCCATTAAGTTGGTAAGTTTGCAAGGATTCAAAGTGAATTTCAATTTCTCTAGTCAGAGCATAGTGGGGAAGGTAAGAGTCATAATGTATTCCAAAGCTAAATACAAATGATTCTTTCACTGGATAGTTTAAATTGCACATGCTTTATGGGGTAAAGGACAGTGCGCCATGGTGTAGTACAAGAGCACTGTACCAGAAGGAAGACCTGGGTTCAAATTCTACAGTGTGACCTTGTGCAAGTTCTTGAATATCTCTGAGCTGGTTTTCCCATCTCTAAGCAATCTCCAGATTGTTGTGATGATCAAATGAGAACTGGGTAGAACTTGCTTTTAACTATAAAATGTCATATAAATGTAAGCTTTTTCTTTAATTAAAAAAATTCTTTCAGCTGAAGGTTAGTTGTATCAAACAGTTTGTATGTCCTTGGGACAGTTTAGCTTTATTTTGTCTTTGTAGGCGAATCCAGAGTGTAGGACTGTGCTAGAGAGAGCCCTGTGCTGGCTTTGCATGTGAGTGTGTAAAAGTTAAATTATATTACTTTCATAGGAATTGGACTGTGATATTTTACATTTTATTTTCTAAAGGGTTTCCTCTAACGTTGCAGTGGGTATAGATCTACCAGTATAGGAACAAATCTTGTTAGGTCTTCCAGTGTGGACAAATGTCTTGTCAGTGATTTGCACTGCTGTCATAAATTTTCTAGTCTTTACACTTTAGGATCAAGAATGGAAAACTTAGAAAAATGGCCTCAATTCTTACCAGCAATGAAATAATAGTTTACATTTATAGTTTGCTTCTATATCAGTTTCCATGTGTACACAAAGACATTTAATACAGGCCAGCATTTTATTGTCTGAAACCTTTATCAGAGAACAGAAATGGTGGTATTTGCTTATTTTTGAATGTCACAAAATATTGTTAAAGGATAATAATTAGAAATAAGACCTTGTGAATAGTGGAGGTTGTCACTTTTTATTTGAAAACAGTTTTCTGTTATTTTTAAATTAAGTTCTAGTGCTCATTTTGTGCCCATGAATAAGTTTACAATTTGTTTTGGGGGTTTTAAGCTCTTCTGAACCAGCACTTATCAAGACAGTAATAGGAAGCTGGATGCTGTAGGTGGTTGGGTAGGTGGGTATGGCCTGGCCTTAAGATTGGCACTATAGTAAGGCATGTGATTTGAGTTCTTTTCTAGTAATGGTGATAAATTTGTTCACATTGATCCATATTTTCTCAACGAATCCAAATGACCTACATTTGTAAAATGGCTGGCCATTGCTAGGAGTACAGTCTATGGCTTGGGAACAAAATGAAGCTCCAGCTACATGGAGATCAAACCCAGGACCGTGGTCTCATTTAGCGTCACACTTCAACCACTTGGAAGCAGTACCACTACTGGACAAAATGGCCCATCCTAGTATTGGTGGTGCCATGTCAATATGGAAGGGTGGGTTGGTGTCAACATAGAAATTCAAGAATGGACAAAAAATAGTAAGTGGCTTGTAAAATACCAGGTTAGTGTAGAATGTGGATTTGTCTACAAATTGCTATATACTCATTGTTACTATTTTCATAGACAATGGCTACTTATGAAAAAGAAGTGGCTAGGCATGCTAATCTGTTTTTGTAAGTGAAATCTCTTTATTTTTACACCTGCTATTAACCATTTTGTTCTTTTTTTACTCTCCCTTAGACCTTCTGTTATAGTTATACTTTCTGCAGAGGAGGATGGGCACACAACTTCTTTTGAATATTAATAATTCTGCTTGCTGTTAAGAGCCAGATTGAAAGAGAGTTTAATGCCCTTAACCCCTTATGATCTGAAAAATGAAGGTTCAAACTTGTGACCCCCCCTTCCCTGTTCCACCTGTGGAACCCTTATGCTGCAACTACAAAATGAGAAATTCAGCTCACGCTGAAACTTCAAAACAAAATTCCCACAAATTTTGTTATTGCTATAGATAAAATATGAACGTGTTATTTTGTTTATTTACAAGGATCAGCATACCAGAAATCTAGATTTTAAGGGGATGGTCTTTTTTGTTATGCTTCTGTACAAACAAAATAAAGGTGTAGCATCAATCCATGATTCAGGGTCTTAATTTCTGCCATCTTATTCTCTGGATGCCATTGAGCTCAGAGGACCTTATCCGGGATTAATAGGTATGCCCCATAAATATAGAAACTATATAAAATTCCTATTTATCAGTTAACTGATTTGGTACATTAATACAAAGATTAACTTGAAATTTTGTTGTGCATATTTTCCATTACAGATAAAATCCTATTATAATGACATCACAGTGACATTTCTGAATGACATTTCCATGTTTTGGGGGCCCCACATTAGCAATGTTTTGTTCATCTGGCTATCATTGTACCAAAAGTTTTCCTCTGGGAGTTTTTCATATAGCTGTGTGTTTTAGAGCAAATAACTATATCTTCACATGGTTTTCTTGAGTAATTTTCACTGTAGGAAAATGATGGGAAAGTTATCTGTGTCTTCAGATTTTCACAGTTCTCTTGTTCAGCAATTGTCTTCAATCTCCTCTCATTTCTTGCCATCTCAGATGCATCTGACTGCTACAGAAACAAAAATACATAAACGCTAATATCTTAGAGGAAGGAAAGGGTGATGGAACATGGCCGTTTATGGTATTTTATTTCCTTGTCAATGAAGTAGGTTACTTAAAGTGAGTGCCAGGGTTAGCACTTAGAACAAGTCCTTTTGAATTCAGAATTATCGTTGGTATTTTTTTTTTCTTTATTCCCCCTTCATGAACATGTTCTCCCTTTCCCTGTGATTTTCACTACTAAAGATTATTTTTTTTTTTGTAACTTTCTTTACTTGAAAAACATGAAGAAATAAGACTAGACTATGGTTTCTTCCACCTCTGTCTTTTTCCTTTTTTCCTACCTTTTTTGTAGATGAAACACAAGTACTCAGTAAACTCTGTGGCCTTAAATCACTGCTATAGTCTTATGTTCACAACTCCTCTTTTGCCACTTGAGTAAAAGAGAGAGAGGGAGGGAAATCAATTCCCTATTGACTGGGAATGAGATTTATAGCAGCACATTCATACCATTATACTTCAACATAACCATTTGTTTAATGTGTGGCCGTTGTGACTGAATTTTACTTATACTTCATCTGTTTTTTCCTATTTTTCCATGTCCCTTCCCTTTGACCAAGATTGATATGTTCATTTGTAGAAGTCAGCAACTTTGATAAAGAGCTAAGAGACTGAATTTGAGCAGCTAAAAGAAATATTTAGAACATTAGGGAGAGTTTGAAAAAGGCTGTGATTTCTGGATCTTAGTGATGTATGAGGTTGTAATTGTTGGGTTTTCCCTTCAGTGTAATGAAGCAAATGTTAAAATAGCTTATCTGTGTAGCAACTTTTTAAGACTGATTGTACCAAAATTTTATTTTTGTATTTTGTCTTCATGTTAAATTTTTCCAGAGCAACTTACCTTCAATTTTATAATAGAAGTCAATGGGAAAATAAGATTCATTATGCAGAACTTTGCTTTACAGGCATCTTTCATGAATGCATCTATTCCATAAAGTTGAGGTAACATTTGTATTGAGAAGGTGTGATCCATAGCTATCTTTGAGATTTTTTTTTTAAGTACAGTGTCCTTGTATTTCAACCTTTTTTAGTAGTGTTCTGGGTATTATGTAATCTAGAGCATTGTTTCTGTATCTCAGGAAGCTGAATATGGTGGGCACGATCAGATAGATTTGTATGATGATGTCATCTCTCCATCTGCAAATAATGGAGATGCCCCAGAGGATCGCGACTACATGGATGCTCTCCCACCATCTGTTGGCGATGATGTAGGTAAAGGATCAGCACCAAATGTTGTCTATACATATACTGGAAAGAGAATTGCATTGTACATTGGAAATCTTACATGGGTAAGTGCTTCCTACACCAGCTATATATTGATTCTGAATTCATGTCATTCAAATTTTTTTGTTTAAAAATACATTTAAATATATTTTAAAATGTGAAATTATTTAAAATTTTTTCCCTGCTTTTTATTGCTGAATAGATTGGTGGTGGGAAGGAATAGAGAGGTATTATTGATGTACATGATAAAACCTTATAGATTCAGACTCCCATTAATTTGTGGTAATTAAACTTGAGCCAGAGGAGACTTTAGGCTAAGTGCAGGTCAAGGAATTTTTGAGTGTGTGTGTAAATTTTTTTTTATTAAAAGATTAAGCAATTACCATTTTATTCTTCTCATATCTCCTTATTTTACCTCAAACATTCCATTCCTACTCTGAAAAATCCACCTCATTTCTTAAACTAGAATATGGAACTTTAGAGGAAGGGAAAGGGTTTGATGCTTTTTACTTTCTGATTTCAAAGTATTTTTTTGAAATTGGGCTGAGAGGCTTTCATTTCTACTTCTTATTGACTAGAATTTTGTCATTGTACACTAGTGACACAGATTTTATTGCCAAATTTGGATGTTTTCTGGGATTCTGATAAACACATTTAAAGGGGATATGTTTAAATAATAAAGATACAATTTGTTTTCTTAAGTACAACTGGGTATCTGAGAAGAAACTTACCTAAAAGGCAGTCTCTTAGTATGTTTTAATTAGAAGTATTTTATTGGGGTTTCTATAAAAAGGCATTTCTTTTAAAAAATATTCTACTTTAAATCTTATTAATTCAGATTCACCTCATTGTACTTACTTTAAAGATAAGGAAAAAAACGTTTCACAAGATAATTCATATGTATAATCATGGCACTTTATAACCAGAAGCCACTTAGTTGATAATCTAGTCTAATCATCTTATTTAATTGATGAAGAAGCGGGTCCAGACACGTTTTGCCCAAGATTAGTTAGTGGAAGCATCAAGATTAGAATGCTATTCTCTTCCCTCCTCCCCCATAACTGATTACTTTCATTGTAGAAATTCTGTATAGGTTCAGATAAGCTGTACCTCTATTGTTTTTTTCTTTTTAAAAGGAAAACTATAGATATGTATACTTAAGTGATTATATATAAAACAAAGTGGCACAATTATGACCACAGGTATGATCTGAAAAATACCTTCAAATATTGCTGCAAATATTCAAATATTGAAGGTATTTTTCAGATCATACCTAATTGTGCCACTTTGTTTTATATTTCCACTGTGCATACTTCATCTGGTTCAGTTTCCTTTCCCATTTTTTTTTCTTGAGTTCCATCTTTTTTTCCTCAAGGATTATAATGAAATCAAAATATTGGTACTTCCATTGTTACTGATGCAATAAGAAATTTCTCACAGGAATTGTGACAGATATTTTTCATCAGTTGATGTACTTCCAATTTTATCTTTAACTGCTTTTAGAATGGTTGATTTGACTAATTTGGGTCTCAAATCAAACTTTCTGTAAAATCCTTTTTCCTTTTGACACTTCTGTGTTTTGTGGGGTGTTCCTGCTTATCCTTTTCCATCATCTTCTTTTAAAAGACTTTTACAGATGAAGTTGCTCCAAATTGATGTTATCCTTGACAGCCATTCTCTTCCTGTCAAGGTCATGTGTTAAACTTTTGTTTGTCTTTTTTCCTTTTATGTTATTTCATTTCTGAATATAACCCCATGCCATTCAGTCTTCCCTTGTAACAAAGATAGGTGATTGGAAAAAATTCCAATTCAGTAAAACTATCGGATACTTCTGCTCCATATGACAATAGGTGCAGATCTTTGCCTTTCCAAAAAGGGGGGTTAGGGGAGTAATATATTTAAGGACATCAGCTGTTAGTGGGCTGAATTACTTTCTAGGTTTTGGGTCTCCTCATTGTTGGGGTTTGTTTACACATTGATTAATCTTCTGTAGGGAATAGTCACAGTCTGGGCCAGTGTCTGTTCCTTTCTCCATTTTCACTTTTTCCAGTCTCAGCAGCTTATTCAAATACATCAACTTGAAATTTTTTATTATTACATGCCGTGTCTTCTTTTTTATTCATAATGCTGTTAGTCTAACATGTTAAAAGTCTGGATATAGAGAGAGCTAGGCCAGCTGGGTGGCACAGTGGATACAGTTCCTGACCTAGAGTCAGGGAGACTCATCTTCTTGAGTTCAAGTCTGGCCTCAGATACTTCCTAGCTGTGTAACCCTGCCTGAGTCATTTACCTGTTTGCCTCAGTTTCCTCATCTGTAAAATGAGCTGGAGAAGGAAATTGCAAACCAGTGTTTTTGCCAGTGCCAAGAAAACTCCAAATAAAGTCACAAAGAGTCGGACACGACAAACAACTGAACAACAAAAGTACAGGTAGCCGCTTTGGACTGAGCCTCAGGTTATTAATCATCTGTTTCTTGTCTGTTAAGACAGAATCACTTTTGTTGTGTGCTGCTTCACACTCGCCCTTGCCTTCTCTCCTGACCCTTGAAACAGAGCGTATGTTATATAGGCATGAGGCTTTGGTATGACCTAACAGGTGCTATCACTTCTTGTTCCTTTGTCCTATACACTGTCTTTTTTACCTTCTTTTCCTGTGTCTACCTTTGTGTTGATGTGATTTTTAAATGAATATTTTCCCCTAATTACCTGTAAAAACAATTTTTAACTTTTTAAAGTTTTGAGTTCCAAGTTTTATCCCTACTTTCCCCCCACGGACACGGTATATAATCAGATTTAGGATATTCATACGCAGTCATGTAAAACATTTCCGTATTAGTCATTTTGTAGAAGAAAACTCAAAAAGAAAACAAGTGTGCTTTGGTTTGTATTCAGATGCCATCATTTCTTTTTCTCTGGAAGCAGTAGCATTTTTCATCATGAGTCCTTTTGTGTTGTCTTAGATCGTTATATTGCTCAGAATATCAAAGTCATTCCCAGTTGTTTGTTGTCTAATATTGCTGTTACTGTGTGTGCTGTTCTCCTGGTTCTCATTTCATTCTGCATTAGTTCAGTTAAGCTTTCCAGGTTTTCCTGAGAGCGTCCAGCTCATTATTTCTTATAGCACGATAGTATTCCGACACAGTCAAGTACTGCAACTTGTGTAGCTATTCCCCAATTTATTGGCATCCTCCCCATTTCCAGTTTTAGTCACCACCAAAAAAAAAAGCTGTTATAAAGATTTTTGTAAAAATAGGTTCTTTTTTTAAATTTTTTTAAATCTCCTTGGAAGGCAGACCTAGTAGTGATAATTACTGGTTCAAAGGGTATACAGAATTTTATAGCCCATTGGGCATAGTACCAAACTGCTCTCCATAGTGGTTGGATCCGTTCACAACTTCACCCATAATGCACTGATGTCCCAGTTTCCCTACATCCTCTTAAACATTGATCATTTTCCTTTTCTGTAATAGCCAATCTGATGGGTGTGAGGTGATCCTTCAGAGTTATTTTATTTGCATTTCTCAGTAGTTATTTAGATAGTTTTTTCATGACACTGGATAAAAACTGCCAGCTCATATCCTTTGACCATTTGTCATTTGGAGAATGACTCAGTCCTCTGTATCTTTGAGAAAGATCTTTATCAGAGATACTTGCTTTCTTTCTAATTTTTGTTGCTTTGGGTTTTGGTGCAAACTTTTTAATTTAATATAATCAAAATGATCCATTTTATATTTTATAATACTTTTGTTTGGTCCTAGCTTAGTCCTAAATTCTTCCCTTACCCATAGATTTGACAGGCAAACTATTCCATGCTTCCTTAATTTGCTTATGGTAACACCCTTTATGTCTAAATCACGTACCTATGTCAATATAATTTCAAGCATCTTTTTGAGTTTTTCATAAAGCTTTTTTGCTCCTGATGGTTCATAAGTTACAATTTTTAACTTCATAGTAGACTTTTTGCTTAGCACTGCAGCATGAGATGACCTAATATTTCATGAAATGACACCTCTTCTCTTTGACTGCATATTAATGCCACATCCTTTAGTTGCCTCTCCAAACTTACCTGTGAGTAATCTTTTCAAAATATCTTTTCACTATATTTTTAGCAAGAACGTCAAGATTGATATTCAGTTTTTCCAGGTTTGTAGACATTTTTAATATTTGGATTTCATCTTCAGAGTCTTACTGTTGATAGGCTGTCTGAAAATGGATACTTAGCATTCACTGCCCTCTTTCTCTGCCACTGTCACTGCACAGGAATAAGGGACATCTTGTACATTTATGTTTCGTAGATTTCTGTGGACAAACAATGTGTTACTTAATTGCTTTTTGTTACAGGATCTCTGCTTAGCTAGAATGGCCCCAGAGATGGTGTGTCTCTAGGATTGTACTCAAATGTTATGCTTTGAGGGCAAGGGGTAACTTGTAAAATTTGTATTTAACCAGTGAAGAACGAGGATGTTTAAAAATGATACTGCTCCCAATCATAGCCTTCAAGGTTTATGCCACACAACTAATATTTATGAAACATAGCATTCTTGACAGTAGTATCATTTTTGTCAGTCTGTTTACCATGTAATTTAAAGCTTATGCTATTCAGCAAAATTTTAATTTCTGATTTTTGTCCTTTAGTTCACTAATTTTATTTGTGGAATAAAAAAAGAGAAAATTTCTTATGGTAAAAGAATAGTATCAGTGTAACTGTTTATTTTTAATTTTTTGTTTTTGCTTTTTGGAGGGGGGAAGGCAGGGCAATTGGGGTTTAGTGACTTGCTCAAGGTCACATGGCTAGTCAGTGTTAAATGTCTGAGGCTGGATTTGAACTCAGGTCCTCCTGACTCCAGGGCCAGTTCTCTGTAAACTCTGCCACCTTGTCACCCGGTAACAATTTTAGAATACTTTTACAACAAGCAGTGAAACTTTGAATATATTTTAATGGCTGAATTTTAAGTTTAATGTTTTGCAGTGGACAACTGATGAAGATTTAACTGAAGCAGTCCATTCTTTGGGAGTAAATGATATTTTGGAGATTAAATTTTTTGAAAACCGTGCTAATGGCCAGTCAAAGGGGTGAGAATTGGTTTTTTTACTTTTTTTCCTACTATAGTATTAATGGCATTTCATTGAACTAGTGATGTTAATACTAATTCATATTGACAGAGAAGTGAAGTATTATAAATAAGCAAAATAAATTTATTAAGCACCAACTAAGTACCAGAAATGCAATGAAAAAAATGAAACAGGTCTGATTTTGAGGATCCTATGGTTTTTCTTTCTGTATCTTTGCTTATTGTGAAATGGTAAAGATGTTTTTTGAATGCTACTTATAAGAATACCACAGAAACCTCGTTCTTTACTAACACTCGTCTCACAGTAGGAGAGCAGGCATGGGTTCGTAATGATTATTCTCTTGGTCACACTCTTCCTGCATTCATATCGTCCAAGAATTTTTCTGTGCCTTTGGTGTGTTTCCCTTGAGGTACCTCATACATTGTACCTCTCAGCATCTTCACTATTGTCATCTCTATCAAGGATTTCTAGACTATTACTTGGTCTAATACAGCTACTTTGGGGGGGGGGGGTGTTTTCTTCAGTGTCTGTCATTCTTACTTATTCTAAGCAATCTCAAGGGGTGTAATGTTAACAAGTGTAGTGTGGTTCCACTATCCTTGAAGGAGAAAACAGTTTTTTGAAATTTCTTTTGCAAATCTTTTTCCATTTTCTGTTTTTAATCTTCCTTTCGTTTTCATCTTTAAAGGTTCTTGGAATGACTTTACTTAGTTGAATATCTTGGCAAGTTTGCTTTAAATTTGAATTATACCTCCCTCCTTGTCTGTTACACAAGATGTAGCAGCTCATAATTGCCTATCTTTCTTTGCAAGATTTTATAGATTAATTTAGGTGCGTTGTTTGTTGACTGATGTGCTTTCCTGAGCCCTTTTGGTCTGTTTCCTTGTGACATTTTAAGCTGCATGGGTTAAATCTTTCTGTGAAATTATTATAGAAGTAGTAGAACATTTTTGTGTAAACGCATGCATTTTCATTTTTATATTGGCATAATCACAGTATGAGTCATAAAAAGAATTTAAAATATTAGGTCTGTCATGTGCTATATAGTCCTTTAAATTATAGCATATATGCACCATTCATTGATGGCTGGTATCCTTTCCTTCTTCAAGTACCTTTAATATCAGTGTTTCTCCTTATGCCCCCAATTTTATTCGTTAATATTTATTTTTCTGTATTGTTTGCATTTTTGGTTCAATATTGTTTTTTTTTTCCCCCAGAATTGCCCTTTAGAGTATAAGAAGGTTAATTAGTCATTTGACAAGTATCTATTAAACACTATGTCCTAGGTATTCTGTGAGGAGTTGGATTATAAAGCCAAAAAATATAACAGTCCCTGCTCTCAAGAAGCTTGCATTCTTTTACTTGTTCTCCTAAAATCTCTGTAGTCAAGTCTTTTCCAGATAAGATGCTTTTGAATATTTTTTCTTTTATTTGTTGGATTCTAACAGATGACTTCTGAGTTCAGAGCTGAGTTATATGAATTTTATTTAACAAACTGCTTTGGAATAGAAACTAGTGATTATGAAGTGTCCCAATTTTTAAAATGGGATAATTTAATTACAAGTGAGAATAAAAAACATAGTTGAAACAAATTTGCATTTCCTTTTCTTATTGAAAAATACAATCTTTTGATTTTCTGCTTCTTTAGCAACTTTAGTAATTTAGCATCCTGTGTAAGATCCCAAAGAGAAGAGAGGATTTGCATTGACAGTGTCTTACCTTCCTCATTTTGAGTGTGGGAGCCTCAACTTTCAAACAACCCTACCTCTACCCTGTTTTATCTCACACTCTTACCTTTGTACTCTGCTCTAGCTAAACCAGGCTTCTTCCTGTCATCCATATACACAGATGTGCTCATAAATGTTTAACAACTGTCTCTTTGGGGAGAGAGGTAGTGTGCTGGCATGCTTTTAAAAGTATAATCTGCATTATTATCATTTATGTCTAGGCAGTCAAAACAGCAGGTCAATCCCTGACTTGAATTGGTGGCCAATTTCAGAGATGTAAATACCCACATTGAAATTTAACAATTGGCTCCGGTTCCAGCTGGCTTCCAAAAACCCTACTGCTTATATATCCCTTTACGTATCTGGGACTTACTGTGCTTGATTCTTGAGGGTAGAAATAAGACCAGCCAGTGCATGGAAGCTGCCTAGACACAGACTTAGACCTGTTACATGATATGGAATAATTTACTAACAATTAATTTGGCCAGAAGTAAAATGGACGACCTCCAGAGAATTCTCAGATTTCCATTCATTGGAAATCTACAAACAAAGATGAGTACTTGTTGGGGATTTTGCAGAAAGAATTCCTAAAAGAGATTGATTAGACTAGATTATCTTTGAGTTTGCTTTAACTCTTAAAATTTTGTGAAATTTTGTAATGCAATTCCGTATGCCAGAATAGCTCTCTTTTCATAGCTACCTCAGGTGCTAGTTTCTTAGTGTCAGGACTGTCTAGTCTGACTCCTTCATTTTGCAGAAAAGTAAACTACCACTCATTGAGGTTAAATGACTTGTGCATGGCTGTACTTGCTGCCTAGAGATGATCTTTATCTCTTGAGAGATGCTCAAAGCTATCTGGAGGGAGTTTCTTCAGCCCCACTCATCCAATCCTTAATACTTCCCAAGAGTTTTACCTACTCATACCTCCTTTTCTCTTGCAGGCAGAACTATATTCTTTCTACAGCTAATCCTTCTACCTATACTTTGGATACCATTTTCTACTACTTTTAGGACCTTGTAACCTGCTCTTCATATTTAGCCTTGGGAAAGGGGGATGATTGAAAGCCAGCACATTCAGAAACTTTAACTTAGTTAACGCTTTCAGTTTGCTACTTAAGGTTACTGTGATCAGGGTCAGTTTTTTAAATGATTTGTGAGTTTTCATTTTCCATGTCACTCTCACCCAAAGGTACCAAGGAATGGTACAGAGACTCCTTCACTGGGGAGTACTTAAACTTGCAAGTACCTTGAGGAAAACCATAGCAGTCAATTAAATTTCCTCCAAATATCCATTGAGTATTGCGTGTGTAAAACTTTGTGTGAGATGTTGGAGGTGCCTAGATGAAGACGAGGACCATGCTTCTCAGAAGAAGCTTAAGTTGTAGTGTAGTGGTGGGAGGGTTCATTCTCTCTCTCTCTCTCTTTCTCTCTCTCTCTCTCTCTCTCTCTCCCTCTACCTCTACCTCTACCCCTCTCTGCCTCTCTCTCTTCCCCCCTCCCTCCCTCCTTCCCTCCTTCCTTCCTTCCTTCCTTCCTTCCTTCTCCCTCTCCCTCTCTCCCTCCTTCCATGAGCATACAAAATAGATCATAGGTCCATGAGAGACTTCTTTTACTCTTCTAACCCAGACAGCTACATTCCTATCTTTCCTTAACCTTTTACAGCTTTCTGCTTCAACACTGCTTACTCTTTAACACCTTGGCCTCTCTCTGTCTTGACACTGTTGGCTCTCTTGTCCTGTTGGGTGTTCTTCCTTTGGCTTCAGAGATGATATACTCCTGCTCCCCCTCCTTTAATCAGATGTTCTGTTTATTCGTCTTAACATTCCATCCTTGGCTGTGTTCTCCCTCTCCACATTTCTTGGCACTCTTAAATCACCAACTACTTCAGATCCGTGTCGTATCCATCCTCTCTCCTCATTGTCATTCTTGTATAGATCCTCACTGTCACCTGCCTTGTCACAACACGCCACTTCATCAGACAAAACCACGTAAACCTTTTTTAGATATCTAACATCTACCACATACCAGCCACTGTGCTGGTTGCTGAGGATACAAGTACAGAAGTGAGAGCGTTAGTGCCTACCTCCATTATTTGCTATACTTTTCATGTGATAGATGACAATGCTTTTTGATATTTCATGTAAAAATAACACAAGAAAAAAAAGTGATAAAATTAAGCCATCTTAAGTACAAAATATTCTGAAATGTGATAATTTGATTTTCAAGGTCTTTTCTGTAAAGGAACTTATCTGATTTACCCTTAAAAACCATAAGAAAACAGGTTTAATATATAAACTTACACTTTATAAGTAGTTTTTTGCAAAATGAAAATATACCTAGGTGTGTGTAGTGGATAGAGAGCTAACTTTGAAAAAGACCCGCTTTCAAGTTCCTTCCTTTGACATACTAGATGTATGTCTGTGTGCTAGGCAACTTTTCTTATACTGTAAATAATGGAGGAGGTGACTGACTCAGGTCTTCAGATCCACATCACAAAGTACCAGAATTCCTCTCTTAACCTGTAGTAGGAGAAGAACAATCTTAAGTCTGTGTCTAAGCTGCAGATTTTGAAGTCATTTAGAGTGAAGCTATGACTCTACTACTTCAGAGTCAGAGTGCTCTAGTAGGAGCATTTGATTTGGAGGCAGAAAATTTGGATTCTGGCTCTGCCACTTATGATTGGTTAGTTCTTTATTTAAATGGAGATATGATCTGTAGGGTTGGTGTGTGGAACGAGCTTTGTAAGCTTAGAAAACACTGTATAAATGGGATACTCTTTTGCTAACGTGTGAACACTCTCCGCTAAAAGTCTATCCGAATGCATCATTGTGGTAGGGAAGTAAACTTGGGTTCTTGAAGGTTGTGTTAAGTAATTAAGTTCCAATAGGTTAAATACTATTATTCTTTAGCAATACTTAGCTACTCACTGAAGTAACATTGTGGTAGGGCAGGTGGGGTGGTCTGGAAGTTAAACTATTGAAATTAAATAAGGGTCTGTGGAATCAGGGTCATGACCTAAATGTTAAATGCTTAAATTAACCTATTTTTATCTGAAAAACAATTCTGCGAGTGTCTTTTAGTTCTTGTTTCTGCTGGACAAATTGAGCTAAAAACTCTCCAAATAATGTTTGGGAAAATTGATACTTGGCAGTTAAAAATTAATGTCCAAGCATTTCTGTATTTCATTAACGAAGATTGATCTGTCAGATTTGTGAGTGAATGACTGCAACACCTTTGAAAAGGTTCAAATAATTTCTTAATGACAGTGGAAGAGTCTGGAAGTTAGTTGATCAAGGATCTTGTTGACACTCTTTACTGTGTGGTAGGTTGGTGACTAAAAAAGAGCAAAGATTTAATAGCTCTTGACCTTGATGCTGCTTTGCTTTTCTGATTCATTGTTTGTGACTGGAGCCCTCAAGTATACTGTAATAGCCATAAGCTTGTTTTTAGAATTATGTTTTAGATATTTAATACCTGAAATTGCATGTGAAGAGAGGCACTGCTGCTGGGAGGGGCATAGATCTAGAGCCAGCAGGGGTCGTCTGAGCCATCTGCCTTCATTCTACACCGAGGTAGTGACCCTTCAGAGGCGGCTTCAGACTCAGATTTCCTGACTTAAGAGTCAGCGTGTTCTTTCCGTCATAGTGTGCTGGGAAGGAGTCTCAGAGTCCCAGAACCTGGGTTGGAATCTGACTTTGCCCTTTGCCACCAGCTGTATGACTTTGGGTAACCTGCTTCACTTTTCAGTTTTCTCATCTTGTAAAAGGAGCATGTTGTACTATAGAATCTTTAAGATCCCTTTTAGCTGTAACTCTGAAGTTGTCTAACAATATGAGAAATATTTATAAGTAATCATTAAGTAATTCAAAACACTCAGAAGAATGCCTCTATTATTGCACTCAAGGCTACTTTCTAATTCACTTCTCTCTTCCCTTTCTCCCTTCTGCCCCCTGCTTTTTTTTTTTTTTTTTTAAAGTTTTGCCCTTGTTGGTGTTGGATCTGAAGCATCCTCAAAAAAGTTAATGGATCTGTTGCCTAAAAGAGAACTACATGGTCAGAATCCTGTTGTGACTCCTTGTAATAAGCAGTTCCTGAGTCAATTTGAAATGCAATCCAGGAAAAGTAAGCATAACTCTCCCTCTTCATTTCCGCCCCCCCCCCCCCCCCAAAATCCTTTTTAAAAAATAATACAGTATATTTTGTAGGACTTTAAGGTGATGTGAAAGTCCTCTTAACACTTAGGCTGTCATCAGTGGGAAATCTGAAAACAAAGTTTATGTATTCTTCAGGATGGGTTTAGTAATATAATTCCTTAAGTCTTTCTTAGTACTGATAATTACTATGTTCCTTCTTGAAGTCTTGTTATTAGCTCTTAACACAGGAGGTGACATTACTTCACCTTTAGATAGACGTTATGCAGTTACAGAATCCTGTCATGCCCACCGGTAAATGGTAGAAAAGGAGTGGTTTTTTTGTGTTTTATATGTAGAAAGAACTGACTTTGAAACAGTCTTGATATTTGAAGCATTAGCAACCACAGAATAGATAGTTTTGTATTTAAAGGGATTTAAGTTCATCTTTTTAGTCAGTATTTATTGATCTGTCAGTACTTTTGTTACACGAGGTAAAACAAGATTTGGCAAATTCTACACTCTGAATGAACCTGATCTAATTGGGGAAACTAACAGCTAAATATATAGCCAACATGAATAGAAAAAAATTTAAATGTCTTATCACTTTTTTGAGAAACTCTTATGTTGTAGAACTTTTTATAAATGGTTTATGAGTGGTTTGTACAACTGAAATTCTTGGCTGCTGCAGAATACTTGGTATTTTGAAAGTAGGTTTTGCATTTCCTCATTGGATGTACCTTAAAACCTGGATTCTGAGACTTTAAGAAATCACTTGGATATGAACACCTACTAAACCAACACTTCCACGCAATTTGCACAGGCCCAAGGCATCTACAAATTTAAGTATATTGTGAATGAAGATGGGGAGGGGGAGAATTTGCCCCTGACAGCAGTGGTTGCACTTCACTGAATTGATTTAATAAATGCTATTTATGAGTATTTGGATATTTGCAGCTACACAATCAGGACAAATGTCTGGGGAAGGTAAAGCTGGCCCTCCAGGAGGCAGTTCACGTGCAGCATTTCCACAAGGTGGTAGAGGACGGGGCCGTTTTCCAGGGGCTGTTCCAGGTGGGGACAGATTTCCTGGACCAGCTGGACCAGGAGGGCCACCCCCACCTTTCCCAGGTAAAAAAACTTCTCAAATTACCATGGATAAACTTGACTTCCCAATACCTCTTTTCCTTTTCTCTCTTTTTCAAGTTATGCATTATTAATGTGACTTACTCTCCTTGTTATGCTATTTTTGGAATCCAGGAAATTTGATCAAGCATCTTGTTAAAGGAACTCGGCCTTTGTTCCTGGAAACTAGGATTCCATGGCATATGGGGCACAGCATAGAGGAAATACCCATTTTTGGCCTAAAAGGTCTTTATTTTTCTCCAAACTTGCTTGACTTTATATATAGAATATTTACATCCGTCTTATTTTCTTACCTCTTTAAAAAAATCCTTTCAAGACCATTTTTCCTCGTTTCACTTTCTAGCTTGGCATCAGAATAGAATTTAAGGTGGGTGATTTCACTGTAAGAAGTGTATATACACTGAAAGGTAGACATTTAAAAAAACACTCTTGAGTATTGTAATCCTTTTTACTAAAGTTTTCATTTATTTGAATAACATCTCTTAAGAACTTAAATGTTTTTTAAAAAATTAAGTTTATGCAAATATGCTTTGCCTTCATAGTTAATATAGGATTTAAGTTGTGGGTTATATATTAAGAGGGATAATCTTGGCATGATAGTGAGAAGTATCTTATTATTGAATTTTTTTCTCTCTCTCTCCTTTATCCTATAGCTGGACAAACTCCACCACGTCCACCCTTAGGTCCTCCAGGCCCTCCTGGCCCACCAGGCCCTCCACCTCCTGGTCAGGTTCTTCCTCCTCCATTAGCTGGGCCTCCTAATCGAGGTGATCGCCCTCCACCACCAGTTCTTTTTCCAGGACAGCCTTTTGGGCAGCCTCCTCTGGGTCCACTTCCTCCTGGTCCTCCACCTCCAGTGCCAGGCTACGGCCCCCCTCCAGGTCCTCCGCCTCCACAGCAGGGACCACCTCCGCCTCCAGGCCCTTTTCCACCTCGCCCACCTGGCCCTCTGGGGCCACCCCTCACACTTGCTCCTCCTCCACATCTTCCTGGACCACCTCCAGGTGCCCCCCCACCAGCTCCACACGTGAACCCAGCTTTCTTTCCCCCACCAACCAACAGCGGCATGCCAACATCAGACAGCCGGGGTCCACCACCCACTGACCCATATGGCCGACCTCCCCCATATGATAGAGGTGACTATGGGCCCCCTGGAAGGTAAGTTAGGATGTAAGTGTGTCAAAGAGCAACATGTTTTTTTCTGTTGGGGGGAAAGAGATGTTAGTGGCCATTTGTGCCTTTTCATATAATTTTAAATAAAACCTACTTCAAAAGCCTTTTCTGTAAAAATATTTTTAACTGCAACCTTTTGCCTTAAAGCAGCAGTTCTCAGCCTGTGGATCATGACCCCTTTAGGGGTCGAACAATCCTTTCACAGGGGTCGTCTAAGACCAACGGAAAACACATTTCTGATGGTCTTGGGAACCAAGGCACCGTTCCTCTAGGGGTCCTCCCACATGCAGATATGCCCACAAATGAGTATTAAAGGGTTAGGAATTAATTAGGAATAAATTCGGAAGGTTGAGAACCACTGCCTTAAAGTATTTCACTTCCATCCATTTTTGTATTTCTGCCAGCCTTGATGAGGTAGCAAAGGTATGAGGAAGGGAGAGCGCCTTGGACAGGGATGCAGGACTTGGTCCTTGCTGTTGTTGACTGGCTGGGCTGAGACAGTGCAGTGCTAGCCAGCTCTGGTCTTTACATCTTTGGGTGTTAGAGTAAAGGCATTAGGCTAGGCAGTGGTTCTCACCCTGTGGGTTATGTTCAATTTGTAACAATGAAAACACATCCTGCATATCAGATATTTACATTACGATCCATAACAGTAGCTAAATTACAGTTATGAAGTAGCAGCGAAAATAATTTTATGGTCGGGGGCTCGCCGCAACATGAAGAACTGTATTAAAGGGTCGCAGCATTAGGAAGGTTGAGAACCACTGGGCTAGATGGTCTTGAGTGAAATCTTTTCTGTCTTCTTGGGTTTGTGATCCCATTGAAGAGCACGCATTTATTCCATTCTCCGTTTTGAGAGTTGACTTCATTACTTTGATATATCTTAATGTAAATTCTATTTGTTCATGCATTTATTTGCTTTTGTTGTTAGGTCGGCTAATATGATTTTATCTCTTTTAAATTCATTGAATTTTTTCCTTGTTTGATAAATAAGCAAAGCATTCTGTATAATTTCTATGCTAATTAAGCAACTATTCTTCATTTCAAATTAGCTTCTCTCTTTAGAATTCTTCTCTGTATCTAACAGCATGATAAGTGGCCGTGCTTGATAAGCTACCTTAGACTTATTTGCTTGTCAGTTCTCTTGTACTTCTATAACATATTAGACAATTTGGGAAAATGCACAGATTATTTCGTTGGAAAGATTATCATTGTGTAAAAGTATGATTGTATAATCAGATTATAGAAAAATTTCTCTCTGTTCCGTTTGTATGTTAAGAGCATTAAGGAAAGGCATCAATCAAGCAAGCCTCGGAAATCATCAGGACCACCATTCAAGGTCCATCTTTGATTTAATGTGGTCTGTGTAGCCTTGAGCAAGTTGTTGAAACTCTAATCCAAGGGATCTCTTAATGGACTAGGAAGCAGCCGGCCTGTGCTAGTGGCCTTTGCCAACCTCTTCCTTGAATTGAGTCATCTGCTTAGACTGCCCTTGTGTAGCTTATTAAGGAATGCTGGCAGTTCAGTACTAAAATACTTAACAAATGGACCTAACATACGTTTCATTTTTTTCCATTACCTTTAATGACGGAACTAGAATGAATTGTTTATACTCCTACTTTCTCCCCTTAGTTGTATCTCAGGACATGCTACTTTCATAACGCCGTACGTGGCTCCTGTGAAAGGGAACCAGATAATCTGGCTTCTTTCTGTGACATTCCCAGGGCAGTTTTTTTTTTTTTAACCTTTTCAAAGGTTTCCTGATCTGTTTAATGAAGTAATTGGACTTAGCTGTCTTTGGAGGTCCTGTCCAATTTTAAAAGCTTTATAAAGTTGTGAGGTTATTTTGGTCCTTTTATTATATGTTGACCTGTTTCTAGTTTTGTAATTGGTGGGGGGGGCTGCGTAAAGAACTTTAAAGTGCATATTTGAATAGAGCTGTGCTCATCATGCTATCTTAAATGAAAACTGAAGACAGCTAAGGTTTTCCTTGTACTCAAATTAGTTTTTCAACTAAAGGAGGTGAAATCCAGTGAAATTAATTTGAACTTTGTTGTTGGTTTTGTTTTGTTTTTTGAGGAAAAATAGAACTATATTGCCTCCCTTTCTGGAATCCATCTGTAAAACTAAAAAACAGTAGCTAAAGGGTTTTTTTTTCATTGTTTACAATGGAAAGGAATTCCCCAATTGAAAAGCATAACTTAAGGTTTTTTTTTTATTGTTGCAGAGAAATGGATGCTGCAAGAACGCCATTAAGTGAAGCAGAGTTTGAAGAAATCATGAATAGAAACAGGGCGATTTCGAGCAGTGCCATTTCAAGAGCTGTGTCTGATGCCAGTGCTGGTTAGTTATTTCCTGGGCTTTGAAATTGTCTTTGTGCTTAATGTTAAGAAGATCCAGAAAAATCAGAAAAATTAGCTCTAGTGAACAGATTATTTACCCAGAATGCCATCTTGTGAATTTTTAAAACATGCATAATGGAAATCCTGGTCATTTTATATTGGTTGCTTTTAGAAAATGATATGCCGTTCATAGTGCTGTGGTGTGGGTAGATGGCATTTTAAAGCAAGTAACAGAAAAATTAGTTTTACTGGAATTTTATTGACTTTTGATGTTTTGTTTGTTTCAGGTGATTATGGGAGTGCTATTGAGACATTGGTAACTGCTATTTCCTTAATTAAACAATCCAAAGTGTCTGCTGATGATCGTTGCAAAGTGCTTATTAGCTCCTTGCAGGATTGCCTTCATGGAATTGAGTCCAAATCTTATGGTTCTGGATCAAGGTAAAACTTTCCTTTTTTAGTTCCATTTAAAACTACTAGTTTACACCTAGAAAATTAATGCAGTCATTCTTTAGGTGTTTTGTTGTTTTTTTGTTTGTTTGTTTGTTCATTTATTTATTTATTTATTTATTTTTGGAGGGCAATTGGGGTTAAGTGACTTGCCTGAGGTCACACGGCTAGTTTTTTTGGGGGCAGGGGGTAGAGTGTCTGAGGCCAGATTTGAACTCAGGTCCTTCTTACTCCAAGGCTGGTGCTCTATTGACTTCACCACCTAGCTGCCCCCTAAATCATTCTTTAGGATTGAAAATAAAACTTCTGGTTTTACTTTAGATACAAGGTGAATCCTCTTTCTGGAGTAGTGAGTCCTAAGCAGTAGAATCTGGTTGTACCTTTGTGGCAGGGGAAAGGCCCCCAGCTTTGGCTTCGTGGTCCTTGGGCTCTAATCCCCACTCTGCCATTCACCATCTCTATGAGTCTGAGCAGAGTTATTATTTACCTTCTTTTAGCCGCTGCTTTTTCATTTACAGAAGGGTTGGGAATCTTTTTGATTAGTGCCAAGTAAGAGCCTGTGCTGTGCCAGGTGCTGTGACACACTTGTGAACGTGGTTGTGTGTGTCCTGCCTCCCCTATTAGACTGGGAGCCTTTATTTGAAACGCCAGGATTAGTGCTGTTCCTGGCATATAGGAGGTGTTTAGCAAATGCTTTTTGACCAATTGTCACATTTTAAGCCCAGAATAGACATTGTACTTTTTTAGGAAAATGACTTATGTGAATAAAAGGCTGTTACATAGTTTTCCATCGCTTTTTATGTGTGCCATAGCCACTGACCACACTGACTAATAACAGGTGAGGAAGGCACTTTTAAGCACTTCACATGACTTTGTTCTCTTTAGCTTTTCATTTTCCGAGGAAGAATTTCTCTCTTGCTTAGGGTTCTTGATGTTTGCTTGCTGAGAATCTTGGTGTAGAAATGTTAATGTTTTATATATACCTCTGGCATATAATGGTTCTTATTTTAGGTCAATAGTTTAACCACAACAAATGTTTAGTTGGGGGATTGGAAGACTAAAAAGAAACATGAGATTTGCTGTTCTTATTCCCTTGGATTGTCATTCTGTTCTTGATCACCAACTGTGACATTTATATAATAAGTAAATTTTGCCAAAAATAATTTTAATGTTATTTTATTTACAAATTGCAAAGCAGAAGTACAGTATGAAGGTTTAATTGTCAAATTGGTGGAAATTCTAGTCTTCAACTATAAAATATGCCTAGAAAGTGTGATTTACCTTATCTGTGGCTGTCTTTGACAATATAGCAGAAAAACTCTAAAAATAACTCTTGGAATAAGAAGTATTTCAGTATTAAGCTTGATTAATGTATTGAACTGGCATCCTTCAGAGTTTTAAAGGGAACAAATCTTGGATACCATGTTAAGCCACAGAAGAATAGCCACTGAGTCACTTACCTTTTAGTATAATAGTAGCACAATATTAGTTGGAGTAATGTTGTCAACCTCTGCACAAAAGGAATAATATAATAGGAGGCAGTTTGACCTAATTGCCCAAGTTTACCATTTAAATTGGAAGTTGAGAACAGCTAGGTTTAAATTCCTCCACTGTTATTTATCATGTGACTTTGGGCCAATCATCTAAAGCCTCAAATTCTTCATAGAATTAGTCCTTTTGCCAAAGGTATCTACCCTAAAGGAGATGAATGAGGGTTAAATGAGGTAACAAATGTAAAGCATTCTGCAAATAATAAAGTGTTTTGTGCGGGTAGGGAGCTGGTGGCCCAATGGATAGAGTCAGGAAGACCCGGGTTCAATCCAGTCTCAAACACTTAGTGTCTGTGAGGTGCTGGGCGACTTAGCCTCAGCCTGCCTCACTTCCCGCAGCTCTGAGATGAGGATCATAATGATGGCACCTGCCCCGTTAGGATGGCTGTGAAGTACTGAACACAGTCCTCTGTAAATGTGAGCTCTTTTTATCTTTTCTCTTCTCAGGCCTAAAATAACTGGTTTGAAACTTTATTTTTCTGCCACTTCTATTGTTATTACTACCTTATGATCAAGTGGGGTAAAAAACCTAGCATCATTCACAGTAATGGGCAGAAAAAACAACAGTCTATGCAAGCCCCGGAAATTGAGCCTTTACACAATCGTAGTGACCCTTTAAGCCTTTACAGAACACTCTGGGGTCTCGGTTGTGATCTGCAGCAGCCTTGGGAAGTGGGGCTAACAAGTACTAGCCATTTTACAGGAGGGAGTGGAGGTGGGCGTGGCTTATTACCTTGGGCATGGTTGTGCCCAAGTGTTAAACCTGAATTCCTTCTAAGACATACTGATTCCAGGTGCGCCATTCTATCTGTGATGGCATATGGCATCTGCTGGAAGTGGAAGAGGAACTAAATAAGAAAAGGATGATTACGGAGAATAAGGAAGGGGAAGATCAGAGACAACAAAATATTTCCAAATATGCTTTTCTTTTGTCTTTGAAACATAATTTATCCTATAACTACATGACTAGAACCACAGAACTTGGGGGATAAAAGGAATAACCACTTAGTGCAGCCCTTTATTTCATAGGGGAGGGAACTAAAACCTCAAGAAATTAAGTAGGTCTCTGCCCAAAACCTCATGTGGAGAATATGTTTAGAACTTAACAGTCCTGCTCTAAGATTGTGTGTTCTCTGTCCAACTCTCATAAGGGATAAGTAGGTGGCAAGTGGATGCAGCACTGAGCTTGGAGTCAGAAAGATTCCAAATCTGGCCTCAGACGCTGATTACCTGTGTGACCCTTGGCAAGTCTCTTAACCCTGCTTGCCTCAGTTTCCTCATCTGTAAAATGAGCTGGAGAAGGAATTGCTAAACCACTCCAGCATCTCTGCCAAGAAACCCCAAATGGGCTCACAAAGAGTCAGATACAAGTGAAAGAACGCAGCAGCAGCAAAATCCAGCTTTTGTGAACATAGACTCTTTTAAAGATTGTGGTGCTGTCTGCCTGGGTCAGATTCATGCTCCTTAGACTGATAAGAGGAAAGACAAAATATCCCTTGAGAATCTCTTCCCTGGATGAATCTACATGCTGTTCACCCCAGAACTGAGCATCCATTTCTAAAATCACTACCCTTACAAACAGTGCAAAAGAAACACGTGTGTGTGTGTGTGTGTGTGTGTGTGTGTGTGTGTGTGCTCGTGTGCGTGTGTGTGTATGTGTGTTTTTCCACTCATGGACTGCTTTTGATTTCTTTTCATATATTTCTGATCCATTTTTGACTTTAAAAAATTAACCACAATATCACTTGTACAAAATATCGGTACTCTCTTTTCTTCCCTATCATTACCTTACAAATGTAATTTTGTCTTAAAATAATTATTAATTTTAGAATCTTTGGTTTGTGTCAGAAAAATCTGGGTGAAGATGTTTTGTTCAAATGCGATGAACCTAATTAATTGAGAAGGGGGTACCCAAAGCACTCAGGCTTTCACCATGCAGAATATTTATTAGAAGAGTAGTGTTGTGGGTTTCTCTTGAGCTGCTCATGGCCCAAGTTATCTGTCTCTATAATAGAATCTGTACTTTGAGCCAGATAGAGTTCTTAATATTTCCTGAATTGATTTGTTTGCTAGTTTGTGTTAAAGTTTGTGTAGTGTGCTGTTTTTGATATAACGCGGTACTTTATGGTATGATGTTAATAAAAATAGACTCCTGGGTTGCTCTTGGTGACAGGAGACAAGTAAGACAGGGAAGGGATGGGAAAAGATAGATCTACTTTCAAATTATATCTGAAAGGTTTTTTTGTTTTTCTGGAGGAAATGCTCTTTTTTTTTACAGACCTGGTTAAGAAGAGTATTAATCTAGTAATTTCTTTTAGAAGACGTGAACGATCAAGGGAGAGGGACCACAGTAGATCCAGAGAAAAGAGCAGACGTCACAAATCCCGTAGTAGAGATCGTCATGATGATTATTATAGAGAGAGAAGCAGAGAACGAGAAAGACATCGGGATCGTGACCGAGACCGTGATAGAGAACGTGACAGAGAGCGAGAGTATCGCCATCGCTAAGAGAAGGTGGGTATTGCAGGTTCCTTCTGTATGTCAGTGTCTGTAGTAGCATTAACATTAAATATAACTCCAAGGCTGTTGTTTGTACAGTAAATACCTACATATTAAATGGTCCCGCTACATGTACAGGATTTGTTCTTCAGGAAACACACAAGACAATAATTCTAGGTAAGCAATTCCAGGTAAAATAAAAATCCGTATTTCTTCTCTCTCATATGAATATTCTTAGTGCATGAATATGTTAATTTGTATGATATGTGATTGATTCTTTTTTAGGGGAAAGAGGAAGATCTCTTCTTTAATCAGGAGGGCTCATTCTCCACTACTAAAATTTGAAAATTTGTTATCCCCAAATCATTTTCATAGTTTTCATTTTCAATAAATATTAAAAGAAATTGTTTGAAATTTCCCATAACATATAAATATCTATATACCAGATTTCTTTAAAAAGGTTTGAGATTTCTATTGGAGTTTTATCCCCTTAATTGTTATTGTCTATCATGGGTAAACATATATTTTGGTATCGTTAGTTTGAGGATCAGCAAATGGTAGCGACAAAATTAAATGCTTTTTGATAGCATATAATTTCACAATCACAAAACTTGTTTGAATCATAAAAAGCTGTTTCATAATGCAAAATAGAAAAATGACTTAATTCTGATTTGTTTAGGGTGTCAGTAGATAATAAAACTTTAAAAATTGAAGGTCATTATTTAGCAGTTTGAGACAAAGCCTTTGGCCAGAAATCAATTTGCTTCAATGTGTCATTCATAAGCCATAATCATTGCTTGTCTTATCTTTTTTTCTGTACTTTAAAACAATTTCTTCTGTATGTGTTAAGGATATTAATAGAAGAAATGTCTCTGTATAATTCATTTTCATGTATGATTTGATTTTCTATTTGTAACTAGCATTTATTCATAACATGAGAAGTGGGAAAAGGTATTTTACATGGCTTATGCATGTGACATAACGGTTACTTTTTTGTTATCAGTAGCATATTTGCCCTTATATGTTGATGGTTGATCCATATTTAACTAAACAAAGCCCTTTCTTATCTAAGGCAACCCTGTAATAGTTTACTGGTAGTAGTAACTTGGTGCACCTGGGAAATATATTTACCATTGTCTTGATGCAGGTTATTATTGTTAATGCTCAAGTTTCAAACTTTATCTAGTGTAGACAGCTAGAATAGATTTTTTTTTCTAGCCCCTCAGATTTGTTTTCACATTTTAAAATAAGTAATTCATCAACTCTACTGCTCTGTAGAAAGTAACCCATTTTAAGTTGAATAGTGGTTACATACTTTCACCAACACTGGTTTTAAATGTTGCCTAGTTTTAATGTTCTTCCTTGGCCTTTTAGTTTCATAGTTACTGAAAATTCAGTTTTTTGTGAATTCAGTATGTATGTATAGATAATGGTCAAAGCAACCCCTTTAAGGGGAGGTAAAAACAAATTACCAAGGGTTAAAAAAAAATTTCCAGGCCTCATATATATTTAAAGATAGAGATTTTAAAAATAAATTTACATTTCATGTGGGTAGAAATTGAATGTTATAGTATCTTGTGAATCTGTATCTTAAAAAGTATGCCTTTTTATTCCCAAGTTTGAGAACTTGCCAGACTAACCAGGAAAAATTCCACTATTTACTGTGCTAATTAATTATTGAAGTAAATTGTGACCATCATATGGCTTGTAATCCTTAATGATTTGAGTTTTGTCGATCTCATTTCAAGAATCATATTAGTAAACACATATTTCATTTATGCTCAGCTACAGGTTCTGTGTTTTAATTTCTTATTTAGATTTTGTCAGTTAACATCAGCAAGCTTGTAGTTAATGAAAGCATAGTGATAATAAAATTTGAATACTATTAGGATTTAATTGTTAAATTTGTTGATCCTCATTAAAGGCCTTGTGCCTGGTTATTTCTCATTGTTCTTAAATATGTTTAATGACATTTTGAAAATACACATTCGTTTGGGCAGAAATTCCTGATGTGTAAAGTCCATTGTAAATTTTAAGCACTTTGATATTACATTCCAACGTTAATCACATAGATATTTCATAATGAGGTAAATTACAGTAAGCTATTAACTATGAACTGGCAAGATGTTATTGAACTCTTTTTCTTAAAATTCTGATGTATTCTACCAAAATTCCCTCATTTTATTTTTGTACATTAATCCAAACTGAGTTGTAATATGTGCCTTCATCTAAGGAAAAAAATTGCTTATGGATTTCTGAAATATATTGTGCTTTTCACTGTACCAACATTATTGATTACGGATGTAAAAGTCAACTTAAAAGGTTATGGAGCAGAGTAAAATATTTCAGCCAAAGAATTTCTTAAAAAGCAAAATTTAAAAACCCCAGACCTCAATGATAGAAATTAGAGTCCTCTTGAGCTTTCTTGTAAGGTTTTAGATGTACTTAATGGATCAATAGCAGCCTGAAAGCCAAATGAATGGAAATTATGTATGCAAATCAAATAGAAATGGAATTTTTATAAAAGTGACACATTGATACAAAAACAGGCATGTTCTTGTTAATTTGATGGATGTCAACAAGTTGTTATTTGTCTGTCCCATCTTAATTTTTTGTGTGTTGAAACTGTTGGTATAACATGTTAAGTACATTCACTCATTTCTTAAAATTGTGTAACTTTTTATAAAGCTATTAATAGTTTGAGGGGAAGACCTCTAATATTGTAAATTTTAGTATATAACTGCATTGTGCTTCATTTTTTGTAATTCATCAATATTCTCAAACCACTCTAAGCAAAATATAAGTAGTATAGCACTTGCTTTATGTAGTTGTTTTTTTTTTTTTAAATGAATGGTTATTAATAGTCTAAGCTTCCCTATCTTTTCTGGATGTAAATTTCCTTTATAAAAGAAAACATGGTGGGTTGCTTAGTTTTTTCTTTTGTCCCTGTTCATTTCCCTGGAAATCTCAAAAGTGATTAGCTCTGTCAGGATGAGAAAGGTCAAATTACTGATACACATTCTCCTTTTGAAAGATAATTAAAAATAAATTTGATCTGAAATTCTTTTTTTTTTTTTAATAGAAAAGAATGTTTGGTCTGAGTAATTCTCAGCCAATGCAGTAATGTAGTAATTCAGTTCATTCACAGTATATTAATTGGGAATGTGGGATCATTTATTCTAAACTGGGTTAAAGTTTCTATATTTCATTTGTACTATCTATGAAGAACAAGCATGTTATAAGTAAGTTTATTGGGGTGTAGCTTATTTTAAACACATATGCTTTAGCAGTGCTTTTGCTTTCTAACAGTAAAACTGCTCATAGCACAGCTCACTTACTCTGGATAGAACACTAAATGTTAATTTGGGCTTTATATACTTGAGAGTAATAAAAGTACAACTCTGTATTGACCTGGCAAATTCTGACTGATCTTTGCCCTTCTTCCCGTTGCTCTAAATTAGGTCTGCTTTTATGTCCAGTCATTTCTGTAAATGTTCACATGGTAACTCTTACTTGACAAGCATATTGTAGGTGGAACAGAGAGAGCATTGGACTTTGAGCCATGAAGGATTGACTAGTGCTGTGACCTTGGAAAAGGCACTTGTAACTTTGTGGGAGGCTCAGTTTCCTCATCTGTAAAATGAGAGGATTATATTCCCTGACCTCTGCGGTGCCTTACAGTTGTCAATTTATGGTCCTGGATATTTTTGGCTTCCTAATATTTGCACTAGTTCATCTCAAAAGCCTTTCATTCTAGTATTCTGTGCAGAGGCATGGTTGTACAAAGTTGCTAAGAACATAGCCAAACAAGTTTTTTCAATTCCTAAAAGCACATTAAAAATTGCATAATCCAGCCCTGTGTTTCTCTTGTCCTTCCATTGTTTTGCCTTTTATTGTGTATGCTTTTGGTTCCCCAGATACAATAAAACTTCTGACCAGCAATGGTTAAAAAGAAATTTCAGATGCCTTAGTACATTAATTGTAAAACGGTGGCTTATACGAAGGTGTTGTTGATATTTTGCTTATGGTGGTTTGAGAATAAGTGTGGTTTTATTTAATAGCTCATTGAGTTTCCTGTTTTTATGCTATTTATCAGTGAATGTGGGTTGCTGCATCTCCTCACCTTCATTTCAGTGTGAAACTTACTTTCACTGTTTAGTTTGTAAACTAGACTCTAGTTTTGTTTGAATGAGTGTTTCAGATTAATATTGAATGATTAGTTCATGCTATTTTAAAAACCTAATATTCAGAACAGAAGTTTGTTTTTATAATTTGAAAGCTTGCCTAAAAGGTAGCCCATTTTAAATTTGCATAGTTATTCTTAGCCAGTGGGGTGGGGGGAGATTACATGTTAGGATCCTCATTGCGGTGTTAGAACTGACTTTGAATATGGTTAGAATGCTAAACAATTAGTCTGTTGCCATTGTGAGGAAATTTAGAATACCTAGTTTAAAGGAGAGGTAAGTACTCTTCAAGAGCCAAAAGGGAAAAATCTCAAAATTGTTATATTTCAGTAGTGGGATATATATATATATATATATATATTTGTTTTTTTTTTTGGTATACATCTACAATAAACAGAGAATTGTTTGTAATATATATTCTCATGTAAGTACATCGACATTTAGGAATTTCATCCTATAATCCTTTTTTTATTTAGGATGTGAATAACAAAATATAAGAACCCATTGTTTGGTGCCCTTGATCTTTTCTCCTACTCCAGGACACTTTTAAGTTAGAGAGGAAAGGAAAGGTTTAGTCATGAAGAGAGTTTTGGTTCCACCACGTCAAACAAAGTCCACCATTATAATGCTATTCTTTTTGCCATACTAAAATCTTATTAGCCACATGAAATTGCCTTATTAGTTTAAAGATAACTGATGGATTTGTTGAGATATTTTTTAAAACAGAAATTCATAATTTTAAAAATGAAATTGTTAAATTGATATGATTTTGCATTACCAAAAATGTTAATGAATCTTGTTTCTTTGTGTATGGACTTTAATACACTTATTCATTTCCATTTACAAACTTTTCTTATTGATTGATGAATTCCAAATTTTTCCCCTAACTTTTGTGTTATAACTGCTGTCATAATCCTAGCTTTTGTAGAAAGAAGGTCAGTGACACAGTTATGCATGGTGTAGTCATTACCAGTAAGACAGAGTGACCTTCCCAAAAGCATGGATGTAGAAAATATTTGGAATTTCTGTGCTCTTTTCTAATTCTTTGTTTGTGTAGATGTGTACTTAAGTATTTCTGAAAGGCTGTTTAATGGGTTAATGGAAAACACTTGTAATTTACTTTTTAGTTCACTTTTTTTCTGAGATACTGTGAAATTTGTATTTCTAAATGACTAATAAATGTGTGGAGTGTTTAGAAACAAGGCTTAAAAATACTGGAATGTTCTCTTAATTTTTATGTTCTGTATAATTTTTTTTTAAGAGTTCAGGTTGGGATTAAAGGGTTTGGTTTATTTATTTAATTTTTTTTTGCAATTTGATGAATTCACCTTGTTTTATATATAGAAATTTGTACTGTGCATTTAATGACCTTCCCAGAAAAGTCAGGAAATAATATGACATTTAAATATCAAACAATATAAAATGCCTATCAGTGTATGTGGTAAAGTGTTGTGTGTGTGGAGGGGTACTAAATATATATTCTCTTCCATGTTATTCCCACCTCACCCCCAAAATTGTTTTTTGTTATTTAACATGTTGTCCAGTCTTTATATTTTGCATTGCATTCATTTGATGCTTTCTCTACCCAAGAACATGCAATGTGAAGGATGAAAAAATGCAAGATAACCTCAAACTATAATTTTGTATCTAATTCATAATCGATAAGCTTATAGTTCTCTCCAAAGTTCCATAATTAGGAATGGAATAAAATAAAACACTAGACATTCTCTAGTATCTTTGCAAAGTGAATATAAAGTCTTCGAAAATAGCCCTGAGGACTTGGGGAACTGTGTTTTAGAGAAGAAAATATAAGCTGATTATCAAGTTCCAACCCCTCTACACACAAACACATATACTTCAGTAATCAGACTCATCCTCATCATCATCATTCTCATCAAGCGTTTATTCAGTGCTGGCTGTATGGAACGCACTGGGGAGCCAAAGATGAGATAACAGTCCTTAGCTGTAAGATCTTCCAAATTAGTTGGAAAGACAAAAAGTAATTAAAACCCATTTAGGAAACTTCTCAGTAATTGGCAGGAATTAATCTATTTTGTATATTAATAGTATTAAATTTAAATTTTGACCTGAGGAAATCCACCCAGCAGAGTATTCTAAAACAGACTTTCATTTTACCATTAAATATATAATCCCTATGCTTCCTTCAACTCCCTTCATTATTGGAGTCAGTCCTTCTAAGAATTTTTGAATGGTCTTTTATGGAATTATCTTAAATATCTGGTATTAAAACTACAAATTATGTTGTCACTGGAAAAATTGCTTTCAGTAATTATGAAGTTGTTGAATGTTTAAACTGTTTACCTGAAATACAAAAATTTATGTAATGGATTATTACTGCCTTCTAAATTTATCAAATTTATGCCATTTACTTGTGAGCTTCTAAAGTCAACCATTGAAAGTGAACATTGTAGATTTTTTTAAAAATTACGTATTGTCTTATGCTTAGCCAATAATGCTGGTTTAGACATTTGTCAGGGTTTAATAGGGTGGAAATTTAAATAAATGTTTTCCATTTGTATTATGTCCAAAAATTTGTATTTAGATGTCATCATATTCAGTTATTGCCCATATTGATCTCTACTTATTTATGCTTTTTGTAACATTGAGCAAGCATATATTTTATAACAATTACAGCTATTCTTCATGTATGTTATTAATAAATATGATTAATATGTAAAGAATCATATTTTCAGTTCACCTTTTAAATTGTTAAATGAATAATTTAGAATTGGTATGTAGGTGGATGAAAATATAGTCAAATCATCCAGGCACACATTCATTTACTTTTGTAGTATACCTTCTTTAGGAAGAGGTCTAAATGTTCCCATCATCACAGCGAGACAGTAGCTGCTTTGTTATTGGTGCATATGTGGCTTTTTAAGCTGCTAAAATTTCACTTTGGGGGGGGGGGAAGCAGAAAGAATGTGTTGTGGGTGAAAAATGTAACAGGTGAAACAATCTGTTGATTTCAGTTTCTCTGCCAGTGGACAAACAGCTACTGTTTCCATAATGCTTATTTTGTGTTAGATGACATGATGGTGAAGTAGATGCACGACTTGTGTCTGTATAGTTAAGCCAACATTTTTTCTGTGTATTATGGGGAATAGCAAAATCTACATCACAAATTTTGACACATTACAGCTGAAGGAAGAGGAACACCTTACCTTGCAAGACAAGAAACATTCTTCATGGGGGAAAATGAAGCTTGTCCGGCAGTTTGCTTCTTGTGATTGAACTGAACCTGTAAGGATTCATGGATAAAATGAACAGGAATAGATCTGAATAAAGCAAATCTGCATAAATGGTAACCAGTAGCTCTACTTTTACTTTTTATGTTGCTTAACTGTTTTATTTGAAGGAAACCTGTGTGATTTAAAAGTTATAGCTTTTGCAACTTTATTACTGGTTATATACATTTGGCCATTATAATGTGCAAGCAATTGGAAAAAAAAAGTCAAGTAAATGCTTGTTTTTATAGTAGTTTGTTCTTGTTAAAATGTTCATATGATAATGTCTGTAAACAGCACCACTTTGATTACAATAGATGTAGTGTTGTAATAAACTGTTTAATGGGGCTGATGTGTAAAGCTGTTCAAGTTATTTGATGTTTACACCTCAGGGAAAGTCTTGTGTTCAGCAATATTTGAAGATAATGTTACTATGACAACATTTATACTGTCCTTTAAAAAAAGCATCGCAATAGTTTTTGGATATGCATCAACCTAATCTTGCGTTCAGTGGATTAAACATACTAATTAAGTGTCTCTTGCACTTGATTTTGATATTAGAATAGGTGATTACACGGAGTATTTAATATTTCTATATTCTGCTTTTCTAGCTGTTTTTACTTAGATGGCTTGTGAATTTACTAAATGGTATGTGAAATTGTAAAAATTACAGTTTGACTAACATTGTGATCCAAGTAATCCAGTCAATATTAGGGGTCAAAAAATCTATGGGTTCAACATCTTAGTGAAACCTGTACTATCTGCCATGGTATGCAACTTAAATAATACGAATGTATAAAGAAACATTTAATTGTAAACCATTATCATTGAAGAAACATCCTGGCAATTGAGGTGCTGCCATTGTTTGCAGATTTATTTCTGAAAAAGGTGCTTTTGGTGTATTTTGAAGCCATAGAGAGTATATTATATATATATATATATATATATACAGCTGTGCACCAGAAAAATGTGAGTAAAGAGAGCCTTAGTTTTGATTTTCAAGTAATGTGGATTTTTTTTCATGAGCATAATGTTTTCTTAGAATACTAGGTTTTATTCTCACCTATTTCTGATATGTACATCCTCCCTCCCATTATTAGGGAATATATATATCTTTTACATTCATGCAGCCTGTTGGTTCATGCTACAAAATTAATCATCTGAGATTTCTGCAAGCCTACCCTAAAAAATTGTTAATGTGACTTAACAAAAGTATGTTTCAAAAGCAACTGGCTCTCATGATATATCAGATTTGGAAAAAATGAAAAAAAAAATTGACCTTTGTTCTGCACCAGCAGAATGTCACCTTAATTAGATTTTTGTTTATGGAAGTAACTCAATAGAAGACAGTATAAATCACTAATGCTTCACCCAGAAATGTGTCTTGTCCTTAAAACTGCCTGAGAGTGTTGGCTTTTGTTTTTAGCATAAGTTTTAAGGCCTCAGGGGCTTAATTAAATAGCTGGACCCTCTCCAATGACACAGATTTGAGTTAGTTTTTTACTGAAAACTTGTGGAATGTGCAGCTGCAAACCACTGGCTTTGATCCCTTTAACAGCAGATCATTTCCTCCCAAATCGTCTTTTATTTTGGGAACTGTCCATATATTTCTTTCCCGTTTTTATTTTAAATTTTTTTCTGTGTGACTGGAATGTTCATGCATGGGATCGTTGATGTTTGTCAAAACTTTGCTATCAGAAGTAATTTTTATATGTTCTTTTAATTTTGTTTAAAAGTGATGCTTTTTAAAAACACAAAATGTAACTTGGAAGATGTATTAAGGTTATATGATTTTTATTTTCCTCGTTTGTGCATAGGGGTTTCAAATAGTTTTGATGTTGTTTCTTTGTTAAAATATTCCAAATGCATAATGGGAATTGATACTGAATATTTACCTATTGCAAGGGAGTAGTTCATATTAAAAGGACAACTCAAAGGTAAGTTTTAAAGTGTCCATAAGAATAGAATTTTGTCTTAAAATGGAATCATAAATATTAAAACATTTTACAAGTATATACATGGAAACTTAGACCTATTTTAGTCTTTGCTAATGCATTATCAGTTTTCCCCCCCACTTTCTCTTAATACAGCTTTTGTGCTGTGGGCAGAGTGTACCAAATGTTGTTTCAGAATTGCTAATTTATTATCTTACGTAATTGTTGCTGGAAAGAAGTCCACTTTGGTTTACAGTTGAATTGTGTCAGATGACCCTCATTTACTACCTAATTTCTCATGAATGTATAGGATGAATGTTCCCTCCATCTCCCTCTCAATTCTATATATGGACTAGTCAAATTATCTCATCAACTCTAATGTTACTGAAAACTGTTTTCTTGTTTTTGCATATAAAAAGAATCCAAAGAGGTCAGCCCTTTTGTAGACACCAAAAAAAAAAAATATTCCAGAGCCTTTCATTGTTTCTTGATTCATAATTGTAAAGAATGTGGTTTCAAGCTTTAGTTTAATTTGAAAATAATAGTGCTTGTTAATCTTAAAACAGTCAGAATGCTATTGACCAGTTTAGTTACTGTTGTAGCACCTGGATGGTACTTTATTTGGTATTTGAGCATTATTTAAGTGTGTGATATGATTTTCAATTTTTTGTTTGTTGTTTTTTTTTTTTTTTTAACAATGTCATCAAAGTGCAAATGCTTCTTGGCTTGTGGAATTAGGTTAGGTAAAATACGTGTCAAAGGGTAACATTCATTTATACTTTTCTTTCCTTCTGTATCCCTTTACAGAGGTGGTTCTTAATTAATTTAAATTCTGAGAACCATTCAAAAAAAGGTATAGGAAATTGCTAAGATTATAATTTTTAATTAGTCTCCTGTGGAGAATGTTTCTTTACTTGTCATTAAAGGTCAGTTATTTCTGAATAAATGTGGAGGCTTTAATAGAAAGCTGCACAATCTTTTATCAAGAAGGGGTGTTCAAAGGAGAAGGCTTCTCTCCTCTATCCCTAATGTATTTAAATGTGCCAATAATCTAAAAGTACACATCATTTTACAAGAAGAGATGCTGCTGATAGGCCTTTCTGTTGAGAGTATTCCCAACATTTTGGCTGTCATACCTGAATGATCATTACATTTTCTGTACTTTGTAAGATAAGAAGTCTTTTTTTTTTTTTCTGTTTAAGCTTCAGCTTAAGTTATTTAAAGGGGACATTTATGTTGTGGTTTCATTTTTGAGAATACATTGTTGATGTTCTCACAGTTTTAAGAAGACTGTATTTTAAAAATTGGTTATAATGACTAGTTGCATCCCTACATCCTCTGTAAATGTTTTTCCCAGTTGTATGTGGATAACTACAGACACATGTTGTATATATTTGCCGTTTATGGTAAACGTATATGTAGTGACTTTCAGAAAGAATTTCTAATTCCCTGTTCCTACAATAATTAATGTATTTCCTTGTCACCTTTTCAAAAATAATGCCTTTAAAATTTTTTTTATACAAATTGACTCTTGGAAGCCTTAGACTAGTTTCTTATACAGTGAACATTATACAAAAGAATCAAGAAATTGAAATGTGGCCTTAAGTGTAGCATTTATGTTTCTGATATATAATATCTGGCATAGACCAATTGAAATATTCATTGTTGTAAATTCAGAGTATCTTAAAAGTGGTAGAAAATATGACGAACTTTGTCTAGGCTTCTGGGAGGAAATTCTTATACTTGTCTTTCCTAGCATTGGGAAGAAGCAACGTGGATTTTTATGAATATTCAAAATATTCAGGTAATTGTGTTATTCTTATCCTACTTGGATTGATTTAGTGTTTGTCTTAACCATTGTTTCTTATTTAGAACTTTGGGTGGTTGATGTTTGCTATTTCAATGTGCAACAATTGAAACTGCTTATTTTTTCTATGTGGGAAATATACACTTGGTATAGATAGAGGTGTAAAAGTCTGTTGATCTGATTTCTGTTCCACTGGGCATTTGTGAATGGAAATCTTTAAAATCTGACTTCAGGTAGAATCAGTTTGAATGAAGTCACAAGAGTACCCAAAAGGCAGTTTAATGTATTAATAAATACAACCAAGTTTCCACATGGATATATCATATAACTTCATTTTGAATTAATGTCATTGTTAAGTATTTTATAAATAGGTAGATGCCTGCAGTTAGTGTAAAGGATGTCTTTGAACACTGGTTCTTATTGTCACACTGTTACTGCATAATATGCATAATACTCCTTGGTGTTCCATGTTAACATGATTTGAAAATATAATGGTAAATTCATTTTGCTTGTTGGTATGTTTCAAGGAGAAACCTATAGCACTCAGGTGGTAAATAAAAGGAGAGGATCTTTTGTAGTAAATAATCATTTTAAGGGATACATCCTAATATTGATGGCTAGCCTTAAAAGTTACCTGTTTATCATTATATTGTCACCTTGGCCCAGGTTGTATAGCCAACTGCTTGTGGTACTGTACAACCATATCAAATTTTTGTGTGGTTTCTGTTAAAAAGCCCATAACAAACAATTGTACCCCATGTAACCAGTGTCTATTTGAATTCCTGAATAAGAGTTTGTAAATACCAGCAGGCCAAAGAAAGTCATATATCTTTAGCTATTGAATATATGGTGACTTCATAAGATATCTGTGCAAAGGTAAGGTGGTATTTGATCAAATGGACATCATTTAATGTTGTGTTCAGGTGAACTAGACTTTAAGGTTAGCTTCTTTGAAATCTCATTCCATTTTTAAAAAATGTTTGTAGTTGGAATTTTGTGTTAATGTCCACTTTCCATCTTTACTTTTCTTTTTTTTTTTTTTGCATTTAGGTGACTGTTGAGCAGTTTGCTATATGGCCTTTGGCCTTAAACTGCAGTAGTAACAAGCATGGTATTTATCTTGTATTGAAAAAATAAAATACAGTTTTGATAAATACTTTGCAGTCTGTCCTTTTTAGTTTTTCTTGTAACATTATTTTGTAAAGTCATAAATAATTCATACACTGCTGGCATTGCATAGTAAAATTAAAAAGTAAAATTATGCTGTATCAGAAATAAGATTATTTCATCCTAGGACTGCTAGTATTGGAAGTGTAGAATGCTAGTATTGAAAGGCCATTTGGTACAGTAGAAGGTTCAGTGGACTGGGAATTGGGATCCTTAGGTTTTAGTCCATGATTTAATATTAAACCTGTCTGTGGGCACCTCAATTCATATTGCTCTTCCAGCTCTCAGAGTCTGTTAATCCTACTTGAAGTATATTTCTTAAGAGTCATCTGAGAAGATTTATAGGCAGAATGAAATATAATGAACTCCCAAAATACTATGTAACGTTAACTTGAACAAATTTTAGTTGCTTGAATTTTTGCAGTAGTAACATTAATGAACAATGCAAAATACTGTTCATTTGTTACATGTTCACTATAACTAGCTTAGCTGTGGTTACTGGGTAAGAGGATGGATAGTTAACATTTATGAAAGTTTTAAGCTACTGTTTGTTGGCATTAAAGACACCTTTAATAGCAGTATGGGAGTCCTGGTCTTTAAGCACTAGCTGCCTTTGTTTTTGGAGGGGGGAAGGCAGGGCAGTTTGGGATAAATGACTTGCCCAAGGTCACACAACTAGTAAGTGTTAAGTGTCTGAGGCCGCATTTGAACTCAGATCCTTCTGACTCCAGGGCCGGTGCTCTATTCACTGTGCCACCTAAGCTGCCCCAAATTTGAATTTTTTGTTGTTTTTTTAAGGTAGTGGAAAATTATTTTAAATATTAGGTATAAATTGGTACTACTGAATCATCAATTAATTTTTTCAATTTTAAAATTAGTATAATATTGAATTTGAAAACTATAATCTGTACCGTTCATGACTCCTAATAACTTTTTGGTAGAAGTAATTATTTGGAGAAAAATAAAACTTGGTTCTATTCTGCTTTAAGTAAACACTTTTCTAGATGTAATTTTGTAGATTATGTTTGTGAAAATTTTAAAGGATTCAAATTATGGATCTGTTTTTAGTAATTTTTTTTTTCTTGTGTCAATTTGCAACAAAAAACTGGTATTAGGCTTATGAGGGTGAGCCCCTAATAGCCGGGTTTGTTTTTAATTGAGCCTTTGTATATAAGAACTAAATATTTAATAAATCCAGATGAATTTTTGTGAAGGCTATTGGACCAGAGGATCAGAAATAATCTCCAGAACAAGTAGCCATGTGCCAGGCTTTTTGGCAGAACTTTTAGGAGTAGTATATGCTGTTTTTTCCTTCCTCAACAAATTTTTGCTCTTCCCATTCATTCAGTCTGCTATTGATTCATTACCTTATTCTTTGTCCAGCCTCAAAGACAGTTAAAGGGTTTGTTTTACACTTACCTCATAAACTACTAAAACATGAAAAAATCTCTAAATAAATGAGCTCAGGCTCCAGGAATACTGAAGACTCTTGCATAAGCTATTTGTTCCCCTTAGTCTCAACATAAACAATATTTGCTGGCCACGTAACATATTAATACCAGCAAATGTATTGCTGTAAGAGCATAGCCAGGATCCACTTCTGTGATCTTGAAAAGTAATGAAAAGGAAGTTGTCTGCTATAATTCTTTCACCGATCGGTGCAATTTCTAACTTCTCCAGAACATCAGTATCTTAAGTCCAACAATTCTGTTCTCATGATGCTGACTGAAGTCTCAGTTCCCCTCAGAAATTCTCCACAGAATTAAGTCCTCATTAGGAATAAAGCTAGGTAAGCTTGTTCACAGATTCTCCCTCATAGGACAATTTAAGCTTTGTTCTCATGAACTATTTCTCCAGAGATGGCATTTAACTCTACTAACTTACTCATTCTCTTGAAGGTAGATACCTTGTCTTTGACAGCTCATTCTTACACTTTTCAGTGCAGTTAATTATTACTTTGCAAGATTATTTCCTCTTAAAGATAGAGTAACTATTCAAAAGTATTGGGAAAGGATATTTAAAACTGGTTTAGATTTATGTAGTTATTCTGTTTTTATATTGGACTAATCAGTATAAGGAGTCCACATAACTGGCTTGCATACCGATCGATGTAAGTCAACAAGTACACTGTTGAGCTTTTTGTTGTTGTTGTTCAAGTGAGAAATTCAGTTTCTGTGCATTGCAACAGCAATGTAGCCCATTAAGCTGGTTGGTTATAAATATATAAGTTGGTTGTAATGTATTGCAGGATCACTTTACTAGTATTCTTTGAAATATTTGAAAACAGCATTAAGCATTGACACTAAAAAAACTCTTGTTGCATTGATTCTTGGCCCCCTGCTCTCTGAGCTGTTACACCACAAAGATGCTTCTCAAAAGGAGATTCTATCTACATTATGGGTAGGGCTGAAAGAAATAGCAATTTGAAAATAGCAGTTAAAGTGGGAAAAGCTCTAGATTAGCCAGATAAGCTTTAATTTTTCGGTCCTTATTTTGGAAGATTATTTATTGTATGGTTGAATGTTTTCTTTGAAGATGATCATTTTGAAGATCAGTTATCTGTAGGTAGGATGTTGGACTGAATTTGTACAGAAACTCCTGTGGAAGTAGTCTTCTAAAAAAAAAACAAAAAACTCTGATAGCTTGTTTTCTTTAAGGTTGAGTATAGGAAAAGATAATTGACAAGAATCCTAATTGGCTTCTCATTAAGGTTTTGTGGTGCTGTATTTCAAATGATTATTCTTTTTAGCTTGTTAGGAGGTCGTGTAAGTACAGTGAGGGCAAGACAGTGAATTTTGGAGTACAAATTTAAGGTATTAAAAGGAGGCCTCTCTCACCTCTGATTGTAATTCAGTATAGTACTTGTTTTTAGGAGCAATTTAACTTTAATTGTTTGAAGAAATTTAGAGTTTTTAAACTTAAAAAGGGGGGGGAGTGGTGGTGCTATATTTTGTGTTTTCACTGATAGCTTCTTTAGTGTTTAAGCTATTATTATAGAATCATTTCTTCAAAACCTGAATTCCAAAATAACAAACTTTTTTAA
This sequence comes from Pseudocheirus occidentalis, assembly GCA_028646575.1. Lineage (NCBI taxonomy): Eukaryota > Metazoa > Chordata > Mammalia > Diprotodontia > Pseudocheiridae > Pseudocheirus > Pseudocheirus occidentalis. The sequence continues at coordinate 200,329,089 of CM053597.1, read as the reverse complement.
AAAATGAAACTGATTTTAATCATTGGAAATGGTTTTGAAATTATCTTAAGAAATAAGCATTGGGGCGGCTAGGTGGCACAGTGAATAGAGCACCGGCCCTGGAGTCAGGAGTACCTGAGTTCAATTAACACAAAAAACTAGCCGTGTGACCTTGGGCAAGTTACTTAACCCCAACTGCCCTCCAAAAAAGCAAAAAAAAAGAAATAAGCATTTCAGTTTCTTGCTGCATCCTACTTTTTCCACTACTGGTAGTTCCTTCTGATACTTTGTACATCTGGGCATTAATGCTTGTTCTTTGTATCACAAGATGGTCTTTTTCTAGTTGGATTTTTCCCTCTTACTATGGCTAAGCCTTCTTGAATAAACATCAAATCATACATGTGTCTGTACCTCACTTTTCAAAAGGTTATCTTTCTTACTAGAACATTAGTAGGATGTTTTTTACAACATAGTCTGTAGACCAGCATCTCTCTTCACATGATAGTGGTCAGCACTTTATTAATATAAGCAGAAATGCTTATGCATCTTGATGCATTGATTCCTGGCCCCTTGCCTTCTGAGCTGTTAGGCTACAGAGGTGCTTCTCAAAAGGAGATTTTGTTTGTGTTATGGTTAGGGTTGAGGGAAAACAGTAAGTATTTGAAACTTCATTTGATGTCAAGACATTCTGTTAAACAACTGTGACCACTTATTGCATAATTCTTTTCTGACCTCATCACAGTATTGTATAGATAGCTAATTTATAATCATTTTTAATTGGAGTTAATTTTTTAAACAGGCCTTTTTGATCAAGGGGACATTTAACACAAAATCTTTGTTCTCCCAATAAAATAAAATCATAAATTAAGTTCACATGGCGAGAAATGGAGTTTACCTAACTTACCTAGACATGAATCTCTTCCTGGTGCATCTAAATACACATCTTGACTTGTTGGCCCTTGGACTGCGAAATCATTAACCTTTAAGCTGGGTGTCATCTTAACCCAGGCTGGAAGTACAAGGAATTCTTATAGGTCTGATCCTAGTAATGATTTTCTTGGGAGCTTTGACTTTTTCTGTTCTGACTAGGGCAGTTAAGGCCTCCCTCCCTAGAGCTTGCTATATTGGTGCTGAACTTCATATGGATCCCTGATAGGTATATTTTCCTTCAATACAGACCTCACAAGATTTTGAGAGATCTTCCAGTTGACTCAGCCTCCCTCAGAGATGGGATCACAAGTTATGAGTATGTACTTTAAAGGTCTGATTCAGCTGAACGTGTATCAAGTGCTGAGTAGGACAGATTGGAATTTAGTTTAATAAATGATCAGTAAATAAAATTACTGTTATCTAGTTACAGATAATAAGCTGTTTGAAGACCAAGATGGAAAGATACTACTTTGGGTATGGGAAAGTCAAAGAGAAATATTTAAGGATAGTAATACAGGGTGTTAATGTAAAATAGGAATAATGTAAAAATGAGGCTGGTTTCAGATTATCAAGTGTCAAAAAGTTTAAACTTGACTCAGGAGACAGCAGCTTTTGAATAAAGTAAAGTTGTGGTATGATGAAATAATATGTGGAGGTTTTGTTCTGGGAGTGGTTAAAAAGTTGATTTGAAAGAAAAAGAAATGGAGGTAGACCATTGCTTTTGCAATGATGCATTTAAGGGGTGGGATTAGACTGGAAAGGATTTGAGTGAGATGTAGGACAGACAGGATTTGGTATTTGAAAGAAGGATCAAAGGTAAGATTTTTTAAAAATATGGATAACAAGCAGCACCACAGACAACTAACTGAAGTACAAAGGAGGGTCAGGTTTAGGAAAAAGGTCTTTGGTTTTAGATACTCTGAGTAAGCAGAATCTTAAAAGTAAAACTATTATCAGATTAGTTTTCTCCAGGAATGTTTTAATGTTAGGAAAATTAAAAGCATAAGGGGAGAAAGTCAAGGTATCGATTGATATGGTAAAAATATAGAAACAGTGTGACACTCCTTAATGAAAGAACCTTTTCACAAGTAGTAAACAGAAAAGATGAGGGAGATTGTTAGCATCTGCAGTGAAAGCGTTAGCATCTGCTAAAATTGCTAGAGGCCTTCAGTAAGATAATAGGTGATCCAAAAAAGATAACCACTGTTAATTTAATACAGTGCTAGAAGTGTAAGGAAATAATAAGGCAGAAAGCTTGACAGAATAGGTGCAGGCAAAGAAAAAAGATTTTTTGTTCTTATGTTTAAGAGGAAGTGAATCAAAAGGTTGTTCAAAAATTAATTTGGCAAAATAGAATATAAATTAACTCCCCCTCAAAATCAGTTATCAGGGAAGAGAACCATTCAAAATATAAAACTCCTAGCTATCTAGCTACCATGACAGGGATTATAAAGACAATGTTAAAAGTAACAAAAATAAAGGTTCGTGGAGAGTTGTTCATGATTGACTTGTGATGTCATAAAGAACAACAGCACAAGCTATGTGGTTTGGGAAATTGTCCTAGCTAGACTTGCAACGGTTGATTTATAGAACTAGACAAAGTTTATCCTAGTGGGAAGGAAGAACCTACCAGTAGCAGTCATCAAAACTATTTTGTACTGGCTAAAATGGGAAAATATCGGTGAAACGTGATTTAGAAGCAATTGAATATAGCATAATGGTTAATAAACTCAAATATATGTAAATACTGGGCAAAAAGGAATCAGCTAGGATTAGAAAGAAAGTTAACATAGAACCTTTGCGTCAAACTATGATAGGATCTGATGTCCAAGCCACAAGACAGTCATTCAAGTATCTCAGAACAAGAACCATATTTTAGTGGATTAATTGGTCAGAGGATGTAAAAACAGGCCTTACTGTCCTTCCCTGTCGCCTTCCTTCCTCCCCTGGCAGCATGCACTCAACCATTTAAAAAAAAAAAATACCCCAGATCACTTAGAACTGCAAGTTAAAGCAATGCTGAGATTCCACTTCACATCCGTCATATTGACAGATGACAAAAAGGGGAGGTGACAGTTGTTGGACCTGTGCGAAGAAAAACAGTCAAATGTTAAGCACTTACTGAGCACCAGGCTAATAATAAGCACAGGACATAAAGATTAAAGAAAGGCCCTGCTCTTTGGGAGCTCACAGTCTAATAAGCAAAGATCTCATGCAAGTGACTGCAAATTACATCCTGGATAAATTTGAGGTACTCAAGAAAAGCACAAGAATTGAGAAGGTAGAATTGAATTGTAGAAGGTCAAATTTTAGATGAAGCCTTGTAGAATGTTGGTTGACAGATGAGGGAGGTGTGGGGAACAACCTGTGAAAATACCTAGGGCATTGAGTCTAGTGCAAAGAATAGAGACTAATATCACTAGATTGCGGAATATGTGGAGGTGAGTAAGGTGAAAGAAGACTGGGATAAGAGTAGTGGACCCAGTTAAGAAGGGCTTAGATAGCCAAGTCATGTTTTATATTTGGCTGAAGTGATAGGGAGCCACAGGAGCTGATGGAATGGGCCCAGGGAGGGAGAAAAAAGTGCAGGGGTGCGTGTGTGTGTGCGTGTGTGTGTGTGTGTGTGTGTGTGTGTGTGTGTGTTAAAGGAAAGTAAGTTTGAAATTTTAGTATATGATGGACTGGAATGGGAAGAGAGGTCAGATAAGGGGAGAAACCAAAACAGTTCAGGTGTGAGGTCGTCAGGAACTACACCAACGGGGGGGGGGGGTGGGGGGGGGAGGGGCGGTGAGGAAAGAATTTGGTGTATGTAAGAGATGTTGAAAGGCAAAATCAGCAGGCCTTTGGAGTAGATTAGATGTGGGAGGTGAGAGAGGAGTCTAACCATTCTGGATAACTAAGATGTTGGTTCTGTTTACAGTGGTAGAGAAGTTTGGGAGTAAGTGGGTTGGAAGGTAATGCGTTGAGTTTTAGACGTGTTAAGTTTCTACAGGACGTCTAGTTTGAAAAATTCTTATAGTTGGAGATGCAAGATGAAGACAATGGAGAGATTGGGGCTAGATAAGTAGATACAAGAACCATCAGCATTCAGATGAATACTTGGGACGTGAATGAGAACACTGGTGTTAATAACAGGGGGAGAAGTGAAAAGGACTAGGGATGGAGCCAGGGATGGTATGCATGATCTGTGTGCATACATGCAAAGAATGGTCAGAGAGGCAGGAGCAGGACCAGGAGAAAACTCAAGGAAACCTAGAGAGAAAAATATCAAGGAGAGGAAGGTGATAGTGCCAAAGACTGCATACAGAATGGTCGTGCAGGATAAGGATTGAGGAAAGGACTGTTAAATTTGACAAGAGATTATTAGTAATTTGGAGAGAACAGTCAGAAACCATACTACGGAGAGTTAGCATATTTTGCACACAAGTGTTGTCAAGCAGCTTAGCCATGAAAGAGCTGTAGGACAGTGGGGATAGGTGGAACAAATGAGAATTTTGTGATGGAGGAGATGGGCGTGTTTGTAGGCAGTGGGAAATCAGCTACAAGGGAGAGTTTGAGGATAAACGAGTAGTGATGAGATAAAAACTGCCATTTGCTGGTGAAGACAGGATGGAATTGGGATCACTTGGCAAGGAGAGAAGTCTTCTATGAGATGGGTGAAAGGAAGAGGGGCAGAAGGCATTGGGGTGATGTGAGGTAAGGAGAGGTGAAGATGCTGTGCTCAGTGAGTACAGTGAAATATGAGGAATGGTACCTAGTTGAGAAACTGGGGAAGGAAAAGACATGGGAGATAGATTCAAAAGGATTTATTTGGAGAAGTAATGGCCAAGTTTTGGTTGTGTAACAAATTTATAGTGGACCCAGTAAGCACACAGTATTTTCTCTAGCTTTGTTTGACAGCACTTTGGGTAGGAGTGAAAGCAGCAAGCAGATAGTAAGGATGCCAGGCTGAGGCCCAGCAGAGCAAGATCTGGTACATCAAGGGGTTGAGATAGGTGGGTGTGGCTCATGTCGAAGTGTTAGCCAAGAAGAGGAGAGTGAGGGGTGTTAAAGGCTTGAAGGTTGTCGATTTGGTGGTTGGAAAGCAGAGGGAGCTGTGGAACAGCAGAAGATAGTGGTCAGAAAGGGGGAGAGTTCATGAACAAAGAAGTGCATTTGTGGATGATGGCAAGATCAAGGAACATGCCATTAATGCCGTTAATGTTTTGTTGGTGAAGACAGTGCAACCATTCTGGAAAGCATTTTGGACTCAGGGATACCTCTGATATACACATGCCCCAAAGAGCTCAAAGACAGGAAAAGTCTTCAGCAGCATTTTTAAAATTAAAGCTAGTGAGGCATCCAGGAAGAGATTAACTGTAGGTTTTGGGAGCTGTGAGTTTATTGTTCAATAGATTGGTCAAAATTAACCATGTAGATTGGAGTGAAGGTGGCAATCAAATCCCTGAATTTGGATGAGATTTCCAAGGGAGAGAACCAGCTCTTGAATAATGTGCCCAATTAAAGGATCAAAAAGAAGATAAGCAGAGGAGCCACTGAAAAGGTAAGAGAATTTAGAAAAATGTGGTATATCTGTCTAAAACCGAAGGAGAACAGTATAGTGATATGGTGTCAAATACTACAGAATGAGACCTGAAAGTCTTTATGCTTTGGCAATTGAAAGGTGATAACATCGATCCAATTTTAGTAGAGTGATGGGGCAGGTGCCAGATTACAGAATACCATGGAAGCATTGGATGTGGATAGCTCAATAGGTAGAATGGTGGGTATGAGAATAAAAGGAGAGAGTACCTTGAGATTGCAGAGATGGGAGCGTTTTCCTAGTCAAATGGGAAAGATGGTTGAGAAACGAAAGATACATGAAATGGGAACTGGAGGAGGCAGAGGAAATGAGAACAAGGGGACAGAATTAGTTTTGTGCATAACTTCCATGACCAGTGAGGGAAAATGGCTTATTGTGCTGCGAGTTTGTGGTAGAAACTGAGGTGTCTTTTTTAGTGGGATTGATACAATCACTTCTGGTAAGGGTAGAAGAAAAGATTTAAAACAGGCTATGAGTAATGAGAAGAAATTTATCAGCATAGGGAATTGAGAAACCTCAATGAAGACCTTGTGATGATAGGGACCTCCGCCCAGCTATTTAGGGCAATGGCTTAAAGACTATTTAGCGCAAACTCCTAATTTTGAAGATGAAAAACCCATGAGGCAGTGAGGTTGTGACTTGGACTCTGGTCCAATGAGTCTGTGAGACAGTTTACTCTGCTTCCTTCCCTTCCTTCCTTGAATCTAGGTACTCTGAAGTAAGAAATAACTCAGTATCTGCAGATTAGGTGGGCAAAGAATTTTAGGTTTGAATATTGTATGGCAGTCGAAGATAACCTATTTAAAACCTTCGTTTTACAATATCTTTTCCTCTCTATCCAATGAACCATTCCTTGTAACAAAGGATAAAAATACAAAAGCTGACTGAGAAAAACTCAGAGAAACTAATCTGACAGTGCAATATTTAATGCTGAAAACCCTCCTTTCCCCCAGTCTTTTAGGAAGGAAAGGAAGTGCATTTTTTCAGCTCTTCTCGGGGGCCAAGATTACTGGTCATTATAATAAAAATAAAATTTGACGCTTTACATGGTGTTGTATCATTAAATCATAATACTTGGCATATGCCTTTCAGGTAACAGTGTAGCTGATAACACTGAAAAATACTAAATGATCATTGAGGCGGAACCACTTTTCTAGAAAATAATCCATTGCAAAACCAGGATTATAGCTTTGGAAGGGAATTTAAAAGACATCTAAACTGACTCCCTTGAGTTACAAATTAAGCAAATAAGGCAAAGTGACTTCCCCAAAATAACACAAGCTAGTAGAACCGGAATTTAGCAAGGCTACATTTTTTTTATTCTTGAGAATCTGAACTTAAAATGTCTGAAATTAGCCAGAAACTGAGTGTAGTTTATTTTTATCAAGTGTTTGAGAAGAGAGGTAAGTGGAGTGATAATAATAAGTGGTAGGTGATAGGAGAACAAGTTGATAGATAAACGTTCTGTAGCCATCATTCTCCTATCATGTCCTGATAATGGGTAGTCCCTTTCAAGAATTTACAAAATCATGTTACCGTGATGCCAAAAAACTGCCTTACAAAAGCCTAAAGTACTGACCCTTTCACCTTACCCTATATATGACAATTCAGCAAGCGTTTATATTAAATGCTTGTGGCTCCCCTGAAGGAGCTTATATATTCTAGGAGGCGACATAACAAGGAACTGGAACACACATAGGAAAGGACTACAGAATTTGGAAGGAAGGAAGGAAGTCACTTCCAGTTGAGGTGTTGAAAAAGTGGAAGGCGTGATATCTGAATTGAGCCCTAATGGAAGGGAAAGTTTTCAGCAAGTAAAGATGCAAGAGCAAGTGTGATGCCCACTCAAGGCATAAGGTGCAGAAGGAGCAAAGCCACAGGTGCTGGAGAGGATAAGACAAAATTGAGGAACAATGAGTAGCCTAGTGTGGAGAGACAAATGTGAGAAGGCTGGAAGGGTGGACTTGATTTGGATTATAGAGGACCTTGAATTTAGAGCAAGCTAAATTTGTATTGAATTAAAAGCAATGGAGACACAAAGTTTCTGAGCAGGGAGTGATGCGATCAGTATTTGGGCAGTGGTGTGAAGGATGGATTGGAATGAGGTGACGAGTGATGCAGGCATATTCAGATGATATTTAAATCATGGGAGTTGATAAAACCAAGCAGTATAGCGTGTAACCCAAGGGAAGGCAGGTGATGCCCTTAATAGTAAAGTAGAGGAAGAGGGAGACAGAAAGCTAAAAGTAAGAGAAACTAAGGGCATAGACTTTAATTCAAGTCACTTGGCAGAAGTATCAAGGGGAGAGAAAAGAGTTAAAGACAACTGAAGCTTTCAGCCAGGTATAATGGTAACCAGTAGGAAAATCAGGGGAGACTGGTTTTGCAGAAGATAATAAATGTAGTTTTGGAGTTTAAAGCAAAAATCTAGAAATAAAGACATAGATGTTGTTTGGAAAAAGCTGTTGGGTAGATCACTGATTACCTTCAAAGAAAGTTTTAGAAATGTGAGGTTAACAGCTCTACTGCAAGGGCCTGAGTGAGTGTTTTGGTAATGAGGAAAAAAGAGGAAGGTAATTTGAGAAAATGGTTTCAGGGGAGTGCGAGAGATGGAATTGAAGGAGTATGGGTGAATTTGAGCACGTTAGTAATATGGAATAAGCCAGTTGAGAGAGATTAAAGCAACAAGGTCCCAAAGGCAGGGGAAAAAAGGCTATCGAGGGCAGGATTGGAAGGCTTAGGTTAGCTTTGCCAATGAATTATAAAACCTCTTCATTTGAAACTAGAGGGAAGGAGGAAGAAAACGGGTGGTTTAAGTAGTTTCAATCTCCCAGATGAACAAGTTGCTTACTTCTGTGGAAAAATGTTTTAAACAGCAAATGTGGTGGCAGGACACAGTGAGATAGAGCCAACTGAGGCTTAAGCAATTTCCTTGTAGCAGTGAAACACATCTCCTTTCTACCTCCATCTTCCTCTATGCTAATATTAAGGACATCCCTTCCCCTTCTGCTACATGACATTTAACTTATTCTTCTCATCAGTTCCCATGAATGCTAATGATTCTCAGATCTACTTATCTAGCCCTAACCTCTCTACCAAATTCCTGTCTCTTCACTCCAATCTGTCTTTTACACTACTGCCCAGATACTATTCTTCTGATACCATCACTCCCCAGATGTGGTCTCTATCATAGGATAGATTTGTTATGAACTCAGCAATAATTCTTGATTTCTGCAGCAACACTAAGGAACTGGAGGAGAAAGGTGATGAGGGTTACATAAAATGTTGAAAATTAGCAAAACAAAGTGAAAATTGAAGAGATTAGAAAGTCTAGAGTGTAGAACATTCTTGAGATAACTGAGCAACACCACCCTGATAATCATAGGTTCTGCAATATACCTTCACATTAAACATTTTCACAATAGTCAAGTTGTAAAGAAGATTTATAATCAATGGAATGAACCATGAGAAAAAAAGAAAACAACCCAAAAAAGCAAATTATTTGCTTCAATCTGCATTCAGACTGCATAATTCTTTCTCTAGATGCATGTCACCTTTTCCACCATGAGTATTTAGGAGTTGTCTTAGAACCTTGCATTGCTGAGAAGAGCCAAGTCTGTCAAAGTCATCACAGATACACTGTGTCTGTAATTGTGTGCAGTGTTCTTCTGGTTCTGTTCCCCCCACTTGGTATCAGTTCATTTAAGTCTCTCCAGGTTATTATGAAGTCCAGATGCTCCTCATTTCTTATAGCACAATAGTATTCCGTTACATTCATATACCACAACTTGTTTGGCCATTCCCCAATTGATAGGCACCCCCTCAATGTCCAGTTCTTTACCACCACAAAAAGGGCTGTTATAAATATTTTAGTACATGTGGGTCCTTTTCCCTTTTGTATGATCTCTTTGCATTCTCTGTTGTTTAAACCACTGATCAGTAATCCCTCAAGCATAGGAATTTGCTAGAGTTCCCTTTTCTTCCTTTGCCCCAAAGATCTGTGGTCTCTAGCCCTAATTACCTGTCTCCATCATTCTGCCACTCCCACGATATCTTGGTGCAAACTTCCATAGCTGCCTTCTTTTCCAGTCTATCCTGTCTCCAGTGATCCCAGACCACAAGGATGGATTTATACAGAAAAAGGGATAGGGAGTAGACCTATAATGTCTGATATAGGGAGCTCCTGGATAAAGAAATTCCTCATACTACAAGTTGAGACACCTCTACAATTTGTCATTTCCTAGAGCAAAGAGAGGTTAAGTGACTCTGGGTCACAGAACTAGTAGAGTAAGAGAGAGGACTGACACCTAGGTGATGTCATGCCAGGATTACATATATGTGTGGGAAAAGAGCATGTATAAGAAATTATTTGGGCTAAGTGTGAACAAAAAACAATGCCTCTCATGAGCGGGATATATATGCTTTCTTAATTAAGAATTTGACAAATGTCAGCAAGCATGAACATTTCAATATATAGAAAACATTCTGTACAGCTTGGATTTTATTGAATATATTAAATTTAATGTAATTTCAATACTACCCTACTTCTCTGTGTGAACTAATAAACTAATGCTGTTTTGTGTATTAATTTTTTTTTCTTATTGATGCCCCTTTTTGGCCATCACCATCACTATATTGGCTGCTGAGTAACACAGTGGATAAAACACCATGCTCTGGAGTCAGGAAGACTTGAGTTCAAATATGACCTCAGACAATTACTAGCTTTTTGACCCTAGGCAAATCCCTAACTGTGTTTGCCTCATTTTCCTCATCTGTAAAATGAACTGGATAATGAAATGGCAAACCACTTCAATATCTTCACCAAGAAAATAACAGATGGGTCCACAAAAAGTCAGACTAAAAATAAACTGAAGAACAACAAAAATCACTACATTCCTCAGCATGCACATAGGACTGTCCTAATGAAAACATTTCAGCCAAATGTACTGAAGTGCCAACTGTGTTTTACTCGTGGTATTCCTTACTCATTAGTCTATCTCTGTTCTTGGAAGAAGGAAATGGGCTTTATCAACTATTCTCTGGGACCAAGATCAATCATATTTAATACCAGCTTAAGTAGTATTTTCATTTTCGTTTCCATTACTTTCATGGTGCATCTCTTCTCCTGGTTTTACTTCCCTCACTGCATCAGTTCCCACAAGGTTTTTCATATTTCTCTGAATTCCTCATTTGCAATTACTTGTGTTTTGCTGATATTCCATTATAGTCACATATGCCACAATATTTTCAGCCTTTACCAATAAATGCACACCTATTTGTTTCTAGCTTTTTGTTGCTATAAAAAGTTCAACTCTTTTGAAAATGACAATATGCATAATATGTTTGAGAGGACCTATCAAAATATGTTCTAGACTTGGATAAATACAGCTACAAAAATCTTTATACAAATAAAGGGAGGGTGGCTAGGTGGTACAATGAATAGAGAACCGGCCCTGGAGTCAGGAGGACCTGAGTTCAAATCCGACCTCAGACACTTAACACACACACATACCTAGCTGTGTGACCTTGGGCAAGTCACTTAACCCCATCTGCCCTCCAAAAAAAAATAAAAAGGGAAAACTAATTGATTTGGAGAGACATTGATTTTTCATGATTGGACCATGCCAATATAATGAAAATTATGTCGACTGAACTAATTTCTTTACCGTGTTTCTTAGAAGGCAATAATTATTAAAATGGAAACTGATTAAAAAGAAAAGTCCTTTGGGTGGAACTGGTTAGATAAGCAAGGCCTAAAAGTTAAAAAAAAATCTAGCAAAAACCCCCAATGTACAATAAACCCCTGAACACAAACTATATGGGAAAAGAACTTGGCAGGTTCAGGTGGGAAAATTGCAAAGCAATTTAACAGGAAGTGAGTTTATATTAGCAAACTAAACAATTGCACCATTTAGAAATTAGATTAGGGAAAGAGATGCCATTCAAATCTGTGTCTTAAGAGAAAAATTTGTGAGTAGAGGATACAGGAGATCACAAACTTATGCAATGTAATTTTTATTACATAAAATCAATTGATTTTTGCATGAAGAAATTCAATGCAACTAAAATAAGAATAATTGGGGAGCAGGGCTAGGAAGAATGATCTTTCAAGCTAATGTCTCAGATAAATGCATGATGTCCAAGATAACCATTCTCCAGTAGATAGCCAAAGGCTGTAAGCAGTTTTGTAGTGAAGAAATGAACTGAACTTAAATTATACTCCAGTCAGTGCTTTTATATAGGAAAAGAAGACAGAGCTAATATGCTAGGAAAACAGAGAAGGGTTGAAGGACTGCAGGTCATAATGAGAGCCAACAGTAAAATAGAGGGATGGAAGATTGTGATCATTGAAAAAAACTTGACAAATTATTGGAGGGGAAGGATTTTCAAATGAGACCTACTACCCATGCCTGCTGATTGACATGAAGACAAAGGATAGCATTAGAGGAAAACATTGCTGAGAATTACGAAGAAGCCTGGAAAGTGATGCTAAGGATTCTTTAGCAAGAAACAGAAAACTTTTAAAAGGCTAACTTCTTCCCTGATCTGCAGATGACTCTGCTGCTAATTGTACACAAAGGGTTTTAGAAGACCAAGGCAGACTTGTCTTGAGAAAAGTGAATAGCTGCTCTATGGGTTGATGTCTGAGAATGGGTTTTGGTTTTCTGGATCGTGACCTAGCTGTTGATCTGCGATGGAGTATATCCAATGAAGACTGATGATTGACCCTGCTTAGAGCCTGTCCTGTTCTAGACCAAGAGTAGGAAACCTGCAGCCTTGAGGCCACATTTAACCCTCTAGGTCCTTAAGTGCAGCCCTTTGCCTGAATCCAAACTTCACAGACGCAGAACAAGTCCCCATAATAAAAAGATTTGTTCTGTAAAACTTGGACTCAGTCAAAAGGCTGCACCCAAGGCCCTAAAAGACCACGTGTGGCCTCAGGGCCACAAGTTCCCCACCCCTGTTCCAGACACTACATTTCTCTTTGTATACTCTAAGATCCCATTAGCTTTTTTTCCCCCTCACAGACAATAGATTCTATTAAGCTTTGATTTGATAATCATTCCTTCTATACCTTTACTCTTGACATGAATAGAAATGAAATAATACAGAGCCTTTGGCACTGTGCTAGATAAGAATATATAGTGCTTTAAGGTTTTTAAATTGCTCACAATAACTCTATGAGTGTACTTTGATAACTCCTATTTTTACAGATGAGGGAACTTAGGCTGCTCAGTTTCACAGCTAGTCAATATCTGAGGTGGGATTTGAACTCAGATCTTCCTGACTCCCAAGTCCAGCTCTCTTAGCAGCATCTAGCTGCCTCAGGGAGACATCCCTCTTAACAGATAGCAGGGATTCCTGTTATAAATTGGACAACTTGGCCTCTGAGGTACCTTCCGATTCTCAATGTCTTCAGTGTTGATTGGCTAAAGCAAACGTTAAGATGTTAAGTGTGGTGATAGAAATTCTCAAAGAGGTGTGGTAGAGGGGGCGGCTAGGTGGCGCAGTGAATAGAGCATCAGCCCTGGAGTCAGGAGTACCTGAGTTCAAATCCAGCCTCAGACACTTAACACAAAAAACTAGCCGTGTGACCTTGGGCAAGTCACTTAACCCCAACTGCCCTCCAAAAAGCAAAAAAAAAAAAAAATAGAGGTGTGGTAGAGTGGTAAGCCAGGGGCCAAAGCCAGATGAGGACTGACAGGGAAGCACCATCTGCATGAACTTGCAACGAGAAGTTTGTGGTAGCTGAGCAAAGTGCTATATGATCTTCCATAAGGATTCTGCAGATGTTGTGAGTTGTGGCTCATGGAAGACCCTTATGGAAGAACCTTAGAAAGCTAGGTTTCCAAAGAAAGAAGTAAAAAGAAGAGGCTGGGAGTGGTGGAGGAGTTTGTTTAATTCTTCACAACAACCCTGTAAGATAGTTGCTATTATCCCATTTTAGAGATGAAGAAATGGGCACAGGGTTACAGTGCAGCGGGTCTTGACTCCATTCTGGGTACTCTATCCCACTGTGTTCCTAACTGCCTGTAATGAGAGTATACAGCCTGATGGAGAGATAGCACTGAATTTAATAGGTGTAGAGAGGAGATCCTAGTTGTTGTCCTTTATTCTTGAAGAGGACCAAATTGATATCATGGTGTTGCCCCCAAGGTACAGTGTGCCTGACTGTGGCTTATCGGACCAATAAGAGCTCAGAAAGCTCCACCGCAGGTTAATCCATATGAATATTTGAAGTAAATTTGCACATCACATGTTTCTATTGATCTGCCACAATTCTCTGATGCAGGCATGCCGTGTTAGAGTAAGGGATGACTGGCATGTGGGAAGCAGGTAATTGAATGTTAAGCTAGAGAACCATGCCAGCTGTAAGACAGGGGTTCTGTTGGGGAGTCGGTTAAGTTCACGGAAGTGTTTATAGAATTAACCCCAAAGTTGCAATTAATTAATTATAATAATAGCAAACATTTATATAGAGCTTCCTGTGTGCCAAGGAATTGAGTAGCGATGGTTTTTAGCTAGGGAACTGTGAGGTTTTTTTTTTTATTACTTTGATAACTCAACATAATTGGTTTCCTTTGTAGTCATATGTTTTATGTATTTGGAAACATTCTATTTTGGAGGAGTCCATAGGCTTCACCAAACCACCAAAGAGTTCCATGAGACAAGGTTAAGAATCACCGGTATACTAATTGCTAGAGATCTGGCTTTGGAGTTAGGAAGACTTGAATTCCAGTCAAATCTCTGAAATACCAGCTGTGTGGCCAGAGATAAGTTACTTAACTTCTCCCCAGACAACTCTGTGGCTCTTAAGTAACAAATGAGATGCAATCTGCATTGGTAGAGGGAATTTCCCAATAGGAATAAGATATTATGGTGGCAGTTAGGTGGTAGAGTGCCAGCCCTTGAGTCAGAAAGATTCATCTTCCTGAGTTCAAATCCAGCCTTGGACACCTCCTAGCTGTGTGACCCTGGGCAAGTCATTTACCCTATTTGCCCCAGTTTCCTCATCCATGAAATAAACTGGAAAAGGAAATGGCAAACCATTCTAGGGTCTTTGCCAAGAAAATTCCCAGTGGAATCAGGAAGAATCAGACATGACAAGAACAGCAACATGTTTTCATGGGCTAAAATTTCTCTGCCATGTGATGTGGATCCATTTAATACAACTTGAGGAAACTGATGTTGATTCTGTCCATTTTTAAGATACTGAAAAGATCATATAAACAAATTGTTGTTTCTGCTGCCTGCTTAGGTAATGCTCTTTTGGACTAGGAGAATCAGCAGGGAGAAAGAATGCCTATGTGATACTGATCATACAAAACTATCTAATTCATCACTATATGTGGGCTCTGACTTCATTTCTAAGTCCCAGATCAAGTAACTCGCAAGTCTGAGCCCCATACTTTTACAAATTTTTTATTCCATTTAAATCAGTTAGAAATAAAACTAATAGTCAGGGAAAGTCAGTCAGTAAATAGTATGTGCTTACTTTGTGCCAGCACTCTGCTGAGCATAGGGGTACAAAAAGAGGTCAAAGATAGTCCTTACTCTCAAGAATTCACTCTCACAGAGGAGACAACATGTAAACAACCATACAAAAATGCTATCTAGTGGGCTAAATTGGGAAAAGTCTACAGAGCGAAGGCACTAGGATTAAGAGGGCTTCCTGTAGAAGGTAGGATTTTAGCTGGGACTTTAAGCTGGGGAAGACAAGAAACAGATCTGAGGAGGGAGAGCATTCCTGGTACAGGGGACAACCAGTTAAAATGTTTGTAGTTAGCAGACTGACTGTCTTGTTTAAGGAACAGAAAAGAAGCTGCATCACTGGATCAGAGACTATATGGAGAAGTGCAAGGTATAAGAAAACTGGAAAGGTAAAGAGAAGGAACCAGGTTATGAAAGCTTTTGAATACCAAATAGAAGATTTCTATATTTTATTCTGCCCATGATAGGGAGCCATTGGAATTTATTGAGTAGAGGGTAGTGGCATGATCACTTTGACAGCTGAGTTGTAGATGGATTGAGATGGGGACAGACTTGAGGCAGCCAGAACCACCATCGGGCTACTTCGGAAGTCTCAATGTATAGTGATGAAGAACTGTGCCAGGGTGGTAGCATTGTCAGAGGAGAGAAGGGCAGTCTCATACATGATGTTATGTAGGCAGAATTGGCATTAGCAATAGTTTGACACGAGAGGGCAAGATAGAATAAAGGGTCAAGTATGGCACCTAAGTTGAACCACTGGAAGAATGCCGGTGTCCTCCACAGTAAGAGAAAAGAACTGGTCATTGATCCAACAGGATAATTGATTTTGATTATTGAACCAAAATGGATTTTTTAAAAATTATTTCTACTTATGCCAGTCACTCCCAGATATATGCTCCTTTCCCCTTTAACCAGTGAGCCTTCCATCATAACAAAGAAAAAATAAATAAGCAAGACAAACTGATAGTGACTAGGTCTGGAAATATATGCAGCATTCTGCATCAATAGTCCTTGACACCTCCAAGGAAAGGAATGGTGTTTATTTCGTTATCTTTGCTTTGGGGCCAATATTCAACTTTGTTCTAATGTTCATCTTGTTTATATTATTGCATTCATTTTGCATATTATTTTCCTGATTCTGCTTACTTTGTCAATTTATTCAAGTCTTCCCCTGCTTCTGAATTTCTTATATGACATTTCTCACACCATATTTATCCATTCATTCATATACCACCATTTGTTTTTTGCCAGCTATTCCCTAATCACTGGACAACTATTTTTTATTTCTAAGTCTTTTTCTTAACACAAAAAGTGCTTCCATGAGTATTTTGTGATATATATGTATATATGCATGTGTATGTATATACATATATGTGTATAAACTGAGAAAACCTTAATGAAGGGACTTTTAGAAGCCTGGGGTTTAGTTAGAGGTTGCCACTAGTACAGCAGAAAGCAGAAGAATACCGCAGTGCTAAGACCATTTAAGATTCGGACAGCTCAGGTCCAGAGGCTCTGAGGCCCCTAACAGTGAGACATCAGAGAAGGCCCTGAAGGTCTAATGCTTTGAACCTCAAAGATTAAGGAGAAACAATACTCCAGGAAGTGGAGGTCGGTATAAGGACCCCGAGAAAAAAGCAAGTCAGACCATCCCATCCAAAATTCCAGCAGGGAGTACAGTCTGTGCCACAAAGCCCCCATTCAGGAAATAAAGCTGGACATATATTTGAATTAAAAAACATCATCAGTTTTTCCCCTCCAAATTTAAAGATCCCTTCCAAAGAAGAAGAGGTATGATGACAAGCGGAGACCCAAAGAAAAAAATTTATTTTCCACAAGGACTACATAATACCTAGAAGAAACAGAACAAGATTTTTTTTTTAAAAGAAAAGCCCTAGAGGATAGAATTAGAAGGAGAGTAAATGCTAAGAAGAGAAAGTAGCATATCTTAACCAAGAAATGGATTCCCTTAACATTATTATAGACTGAAGAGAAAACAATGACTCCTTGAAACAGGAAGAGATATTTAAATAAAATTGAAAGATTGAAAAATATATAAGAAAATGTAAGCTGATTTTTTTTAATTGACCTGGAAAACAGGTTGAGAGGTAATTTCAGATTTACTGGAAGACCATGATATGAAAAGAACAAAAAGAAGCCTAGATATTATATTCATAAATTAAAACTGCTCACGCCAGAGAGAAGGGAAATCCACAATCACTTCCTGAAAGAAAACCAAGAGGAAGTCTTTAGTGTGTCATCACCCAAATCCAGAACTATAACCCCTGAAAAAATAAATAAATAATAGTGCAAGCATCCAGAAAGAATTAGGTACCAAAGACCTAGAGTCAGGATCACAAAAGACCAGTGGCTGCTACCAGATAAGAGTTCATCTTGGAAAATAATATTCCAAAAGGCAAAAGATGGAATCAAGAATAATTTACTAAGTATAAAGTAAGTATTACTTAAGTAAATTAAGTATTTACTAAGTATAAACAAGTATTAATGGAATAGAGAACTTTTAAGCATTCTTGATGAAAAGACCAGAATTGACTAGGAATGCTGAAATACACAAGAGTCCAGAGAAACATATGAAAGTAATTTTATTTTAGCTCTTGGAAGGAGTAGTATTATGATATATTGCTAATATTCTAATAAGGAGAGAAGAAATGTATCCCATCAGACCCTTAATGTCTGTGAAGTTAAATAGGAAAGACAGAGCTTGGTTCTGCTCTGAGAGTTTTAAGAGGAAAAAAGAGAAGAGGGTAAGAGGAAGAATACGTTAGTATAGAATGGAATTAGATGGCATAGAACTGGATATTTCTCATAACTGGCATGTGTGAGAAGAATATGGAGGAAGGTATAGGAAAAATGAGTATCAAATGATCCTCATTCTTTCCTGAAATGGACAAAAGGTTGAACAGGTGGGCACAAGGCACAAACAATGCATACGTACATGCACATATACACAGAGTCTGGTGCAGAAGTATATCAAACAATCAAGAAATGAAATGGGAAGACAGGCACTGGGAGGGAATTGCTGCAAGTAAAACAAGCTTCATGATCCTGAAATGGGGGTAGGCAGGAAGGGAGAGGGAAGCAATAAGGATCTAAAAAAATAGATTTTGTTTTAGTCAGTTGGAGAATGGCTAAACCAATTTTGACAAATGAATGCAATGTAATATTGTACTATAAGAAATTATGAGATTATTCAGGGAACATAGGGAAGTATAAATTGATAGAGAATGAAGTGAGAAGAACAAAATTATAAAGGACAGCAACATTGTAAAGAAAAATAACTTTGAAAGACTTAAGAACTCTGATCAATACAGCGACCAGCCTCATCTCCAGAGGTGCTGTGATGAAGCATGTTACCCACTGCCTGATAGGTGATGAACTCAGGGTGCAGAAAAAGATACACAGTTTCTGGACATGGCCACTGTGTGTGGATTTGATTTGCTTGACTAATTGTTATAAGGACTTGTTTTTGGTTTTGTTGTCCTCTTTGTGTTTTTAATGGCAGGAGAGGGAGAGGAGAGATAAGGTAAGCCATAAAGATAAAAACAGAGGGCCATTGTTAAAAATGCACAAGAGAGAAGAGGATGCAGAAGAAGGTAAGGCAAGTAAGATGGTTTTGAAAATAGAAATTATTGCATTTTTTTAAAAAAGCAAATTATATAAAATAGAATTTTCATCAATGAATATGAGCCTCCCCTGTGTTACAAAGTTATTTCTGCCTATAGAGGACTGTACTACCTGCTGTCAGTTTGGGGGTTTTGGGGGGTTTGAGGTTTTTTTTGGTTCTTTGTTTTCAGAGGACCAGTGACATCACAATGTGTAGGGGCAGGGTACAGTGTGATCAGCTGTGACTATCAATCCAATACTAGCTCAGAAGACTTTGACACAGGCTAGGCACACATAGTCCATTAGAACATTTGGGATGGAGATGTCTCTAGATTTGCTGCAGTTCATGTTTCCTTTGTTACTGCAGTGCTTCAATACAGTACCTTGTTTGATGTCGGCATGCTATAATAGCTGCTAGGCAAAAGGCAAATTTTAAATAAGACAAGAATCTTCTCTTCAAACTAGGTTCTTGCCTAGCCTATGATAGAAACAATACTCAAATTAATTTTTAAAAATATCACAAATGACAAAGACAGGCTCAAAGTGCTGTATGAGATCAAAGGGGAGAAAGACTAGCAATTAGAAAGTCCTGTGGAGATCTCTGAAGAGTTGGCATTTGAGTTTGACTAAAAAAATGAGTAGAATTTCAGCAGTTAAGGGATTAGAGATGGGTGGATAAAACCAACAGATTTAAATGTTTTATTGTACCTGGACTTGTCACCCAGACTGTCCCTTTCTGCTTTTAACGTAAAAGTTTTTTTCATAATTTTTATTGTTTCTCAGTTACATGTAAAAACAATTTTAAAATATTTTTTAAAAATAATTTTTGAATTCCAAATTCTCTCCCTCTCCTCTCCCCTCCTTGAGAAAGCAAGCACTTTGATATAGATTATACATGTGCAGTCAGGCAAAACATTTCCATATTAGTCATGTTGTAAAAGAAAACAGACCAAAAAATAAAACAAAATTTAAAACGTATGCTTTGACTTGGTATTCAGACTCTCAGTTCTTTCTTTGGAAGTAAGTTGCATTTTTTTTTATCATAAGTCCTTCAGAATTGACTTGGATCTTTGTATTATTGAAAACAGCTAAGTTATTCATAATTGATCATCGTATGGTATTACTGTGTACAATGTTCTCCTGGTTCTGCTCATTTCAGTTTGTATCAGTTCATCTAAGTCTTCCCACATTTTTCTGAAAGCATCCTGCTCTTCATTTCTTATAGCACAATAATATTCCATTACATTCATATACCACAATGTGTTCAGCCATTCCCCAATTGATGGGCATCTCTTCAATTTCTAGTTCTTTGCCACCACAAAAAAAAAGCTGCTATAAATATTTTTGTACATTTAAGATCTTGTCCTTTTCCTGATATTTTGAGCTACAGACCTAGTAGTGGTATTGCTGGGTCAAAGAGATGTGCACAATTTAAAATTTACTTATAAACCTCAGAAAATTTTGTAAATGAACAAGAAGAATGCAGACATAAAAGTACTGAGATACTGAGTGTTTTAAGTTATTAGGGCTGCTGTGGATATATTGAGCAAAATTTCAAAACATAATTTAGTAGGAGTGAGAGGCACTATGGCATAGTAGATAGACTGCCACTCAGGAAGATGTGGTTTCAAGAACCGCCTCTGATCCATCCTTACAGTGTGACCATAACTCAGTCACTTAGACTCTCAGCAACTGCAGGCAACTCTAGAACTCAACCCTTGCCAAATCCCAAGCCTGGATTATTCCCACCCCTCCTCTCCTCTCCACTTCTTAGATATTACTGAAAAGAGCTGGAAGAAGTAATATAAATATATTGACCAGATACGTTACAAATTCATGTTATCCAACTCCAACTGGATCCTTGCTGCAGCAAAAATATTTTTATTCCTCTCTAATTTCCAATCTCATGTGCAGTAGAAGGTACTTTATTTTATTTCCTCTATCTTCTCATACCTCCTCTTTCTTTTAAGGACTTTTTACTGGTAAAATTGAGACCATTTGCCAAGAGCTTTTGCTTCTCTCATCTGTTGATATTACTTCCTTTTTTCTTCTTCCTTTTCCTTGGTCTCTGATAATGAAGTAGGTCTTCTTTGCAAAAATAATCCCATTACAAATGTGTTTGATCACATCCCCTTCTGTCTTCTTCAGCAGATTGTGCTCTTAATCATTTCCTTTTCCAATCTTCCATCTGTCTCTCTCTACTGATTCCTTTCATAGTTCCTTCAAACATGGCCAACCTGCCTCTATCCTTTATAAAACTTCAGTAGATCCTGCTGTCCCTTCATGCTCTTTTCCTATATTTCTTCTCCCTTTCTCAAAGTCTAGACTTGTTTGCTTCCTCAGCCCTTTACAATTTGGCTTCTGATCTCATTTGACTGAAATTGCTCTTCCAAAGTGTGATTTCTTAAATTGCCAAATCCGATCATCTTTTCTGGGTCCTCATCTTTCTTGACCTCTGAAGCTTTTGTCATTGTTGACCACCCTCTCTTCCTGGATACTCTTTCCTCTTTGCATTTTCAACACAATATTATCTCCTGGTTCTTATACCTGTCTGACCATACCTCACTCTCCTCTGCTGACTCATCATGCATATCATGTCTTTCAATTTGGGGGTCTATCCCAAGGCTCTGATCCTATCAGTGATCTCCACAACTCCTTTTTTTTTGTTTAATGATCATCCCTACGCAGATGATGAACTGATGAGTATCTTTATTCCCTAACTTTCCCCTCACCATCATAGAAGCATAGATCATAGTACTACGGGTTTAGACCTGAATGCAACCTTAAGAGCCATGTAGTCTGATCCCTTTAATTTACAGGTGAAGAAACTGAGAAGCTAGGATTTGAACCCAGATTCTCTGACTGTAGAGATAGCTCACTTTCTGCTGTATCATGCTGCCTCTGGATTCCCCTATCACCAACTACCATTGGACATTTCAAATTGGCTATCCTGCAAACATCTCCAACTCAACACATACAAACTAGAACTTAGTGTCTTTCTCCTCAAACTCTTTCCTTTTTCAAACTTCCCCTTTTTTTGTTGAAGACACTACCTTTCTTCTAGTCTTCTGGCATTGTAATTTTGGCATTATTCTTGACTCTTCACTCCACCATACCTCACATATTTTAGTTGGCAGTTATTAGTAAGATTACTTAGCAAGATACTACCTCCACAGTATCTTACTCAAATCAGATATTACAGTATCATTCAAAGTCAACTGCAAGTCATGTCAACTCCCTGATGTTATGGTCCTCTTTAAGAACTGAAGGACAAACACAAGTGCCCTTATCACCTCTCATCTAGACTATGGCAATAGCCTCCTAATTGGTCTCCTTGCCACAAATCTCTTCCTGCTTCGGGCCATCTTCCTTACACCTGCCAAAGTAATTTTCATTAAATGCAGATCTGACCATGCCACTTTCCTATTCAATAACTCCCCATGTTTCTGTATTACCTTCTGGATCAAGTATAAACTTGGTTTATTCTTAGAGAGTCTTTCGTAATCTGGCCCTAACTGCCTCATATATTAATCTTCCTTCACTCTGTATTCCAGCCTAACTGGCTTTCTTCCTCTTCCTTACACGGAACACCTTGTCTCCCATTTCCTTGTCGTTTTGCTGGTCATTGTGATCATGTCTGAAGTTCATTCCCTCTTGCTCTCTACCTCATAGAATCTCTCTTTTCTTCAAGATACCTCATAAGCACTTTCTTCCACAGGAAGCCTTTTCTGATTGTCTCAGTTATTAGATTCCTCCTTCCTTTAACTATCTTGTATTTATTTATATTTATTTTCTTTATAGTCATTTTGCATATACTTATACATGTATTTAGAATGTAAGCTCCTTGGGGCAACTAGGTGGGGCAGTGAATAGAGCGCCAGCCCTGGAGTCAGGAGGACCCCAACTCAGGCACCTTTGGAATGTGGACATCACCAGACTTTTCCAGATACTTCCCTTCTCCCATCAGGTATTACTTTATTGCTAGTCATTGGTTACTGCCCTTTGCTTCTAGGCTTTACCGCTCAGAGTCTCCTTGAACTATGTCAGAAACTGAGCTCTGGGAATGGCCAAGTGACCCAAGATAATTGCTTGCCCAATTTGTGTGTTCCACCAGACAGGCTACTGCCAAGTTCATCCTTTTTTTTTGTTTTTGGTTTTTTTTTTGTTTTTTTTTTTTTTGCTTTTTGGAGGGCAGTTGGGGTTAAGTGACTTGCCCAAGGTCACATGGCTAGTTTTTGTGTTAAGTGTCTGAGGCCAGATTTGAACTCAGGTCCTCCTGACTCCAGGTCCAGTGCTCTATTCACTGCGCCACCTAGCCACCCCCAAGTTCATCCTTAATCTATTAGATTCATGGTTTTACTCTCATTTGGGAAGTTATGAAGGATAGATAAATAGGCAGGCAGACAGGAGAGAGAGCCTTTGTTAAGTGCTTACTACATGCTGGGAATTGTGCTCAATGATAGGGATATGGATATGAACAAGAAAGACAGTCCCTGTTCTCGAGGCACCAAAGCATTTATGTTATGATGAGGGAAGACTACATATAAGGAGAACTGGAAGGCAATAAGTTATGCAGATGACTGATCTTGTGTATGAAATAATATTGTAAAACACTTAGCACAGTTCTTGGCACAAAGAAGGTGCTATGATATCTGTCATTATTGTTGTTTTTGTTATTATTGGAGGTCTGGTTCTGGGTAAGATAAGGCATCTATCAGTGCCTGGCAACCCAGGAGCAGAGTACAAGGTTCTGGTAGAAGGGTTAAAAATTGATGGTGGCTAGAGTGTGGGAAGCACGGTATGGAGAAAGCCAGGAAATGCTGAAGCCTTGAATTGGGAGGATCCCAACAATTTCCAAAGAAGTCTCCTTTCTCCATCTTATTCCTTCTATTTAACACATTTATTACTGTCTCCTCTCCCCACAACCCCTCCCGGGCTCTGACAATGCATTCTAACTAGTGGAGATCAGAAATTACTATCGTTGACCACATTTTTACTTTTCAATACTAATTGAATAGAAATATAAACTCCGAGATGATCTCCAGCTTATCATGTATTTATCTTGTCTGTACATCGTGGTTTGGATGTTGTCTCCCCGTCAGACTATGAGCTCTTTCAGAGTAAGGACTGTCTTTTGCCACCTCCCCTTTTGGGGTGGAGGTATCCTTATCAAATAGCATGGTGTCAGATCTGAGGAGAGGGGCAGTCAAAAGTCACCAGCTGACATCAGTTCTCCTGAATGGAATTTTAGCAGTGACTAGTCTACAAAGAAATGCTCACCTTGGTCTTGTTCTGTTCTCCTAGCATTGGTGGACAGAGGAAGGGGGCAGTGATCAACCTCTTGTGACTGCTCTAACATCATGCTAACAGCAGTCATGCTCATATCTGGTTCTGTTCCAGCTTTTTTTCTCAAAACTCCCATGCAGGGTATCCAAGCTCACCCTTGGGACCACACATCTTTTACCTGTGATGAGACTTCTCCAGGGCAAGTGTATAGAAAAGGGAATAATGTTTTTAATGAATAGTACCTTTGGTCAATGAGCCAAAAACCAAACCAAAGTCCAAAACCACAACTGAACAGTTCCATCCTGCCCAGCAGGTTTCATCCCAACTACATTAAATCCTTTGGGAAATGGAGTATGACATTTTTCCCTGAAATCAAGAATTGTTCAGTCTCCTACAAAAATCAGCTGCAGTATACTTGACACACTGTAAAATCAAAACAATGTCAGAACTTACCTGAATGAGTACAAGTGCACCATCACACAGTATAGCACAGGTGTAGGTGGCTTCGAGGTTGCAGGTTCCCCACCTCTGAATAAAACATGACAAGTTACTTAAGTCACATCACACGGTATAGCACAGGTGTAGGTGGCTTCGAGGTTGCAGGTTCCCCACCTCTGAATAAAACATGACAAGTTACTTAAGTCACAATCAGCCTAAATTACATGTAGAATGTATTACATGCACATGTCACATCAGTGCATGAGTATCCATCAAACACAAGCAAAATATTCATATGTGCCAGCCACTTTGATAAGTGTTAGGGATAGAAAGAGAAGTAAAAACATGGTCCTTGGTTTCAAGAAGCTCAGAAGTCTTTCAAAATAACAAATTATACCAACATCTGTGAAAACAAACAGCAAAACTGTATTGCTATCAAAAGATATCTAATACCTACGTGATAATACAAGCAAATAAACATGAAGAGCAAAATAAAAACACACAAATTTAAACATGTACAAATGAATATATGCACCAAGGAAAACGTACTTACATTCAAGGCACACGATCCATGCATAAACTTTAGCATTGTCACGTGACAAGCAACCTTTTTTTCTAGTTTCCCCAATAATATCACAGGTTACTCTGGTCTCTAGCCAAACAGGCTTAGCTCTCTTGTGACCTGCTGACCTCTCTGCCCCTTTGCCTGAGGTAGTTGATGGTATGGACTGACCAACCATCTTCCTCATCAGAACTATAGAACTTGCCTTCTTAAGCCTGACATTGTGGAGGATTCAGACAATCTGGCAGTGTTATTAACCTTCTGGGGGCATATCTATATCCTAGGAGTCTTTATAGTTGAAGAACAAGGCAGAAAAGGCAGTGTTTCTGGATTCAGTTCTCCACAATTATTTGAATTGGTCTTGGGAGTTATAGTACACAGAGCCTTCTTCATTCGAATTTCTGTCTCATCCATTATTTGGTTCAGGTTATCTTTGTACTACTGGTATATGGTCTTTTTTGTTTCCACTGTCCATTAGTCTCTACCTGCTCCCCAGCGAATCCCACTAACACCTATAAATAGTAAGTTGTTGCAGTGAATTATCATTACAGGGGTTCCATCCGCCTTCAGGATTATTCTGCAAATAGACAAGTTGCCCGGTCTCTTCACAACTCATGGTAGAATAGCTTCTCATAAATATGATAATTTGTCTCATGAACTCCAGGATTTCTCAGAAGAAACTGGTTCCTTGTTGAAGGTGTTGTCAATATACCATTGTTTCTGTCATCTATCTTCTGGCTAAAGTTGTACCTAGGTGATATCTATATCCTTTATAGTTGAAGAACAAGGCAGAAAAGGCATTGCTTCTGGCTTCAGTTCTCCACCATTATTTGAATTGGTCTTGGGGGTGGTAGTACACAGAGCCTTCTTCATTTGAATTTCTGTCTCTTATCCATTATTTGGTTCCTTGTTGAAGGTATTGTCCATGTACCGTTGTTTCTGCCTTTGATCTTCTGCCTAAAGTCGTACCTAGGTGATAAGCTTTTCAGCTTCTTATTTGAAAGTTGTATGGGTTGCTAATGTCTACGATCTCAGTCCTTAGAGATTCCAAAGTACAAGTCTCTAAGTAGACATGACTCACCCGAATATCAGACAGTCAAGTTGTAAAACCTGTGTTGTTACTAGTAAAGTTGGACACGAGGAAACTACTGAGATTTTTGTTCTAGTCTCAGTGTTCTTCCCTACAGTGTCTCCTCTTAAGAGTAGCATAATTCTGGACTTCTTGGGTATTTTTTTTGGAGGGGGGAAGGCAGGGCAATAGGGAGTTAAGTGACTTGTCCAAGGTCACATGGTTAAGTAAGCGTTAAGTGTCTGAGGTAAGATTTGAACTCAGGTCCTCCTGACTCCAGGGCTGGTGCTCTATTCAGTATGCCACCTAGCTGCCCCCCTAGTTCTGGACTTCTTAATGCAAGCCAAAGCTGATGTCTCCTGGAACAGTGTGCTTGCAATGTTTCTAACTTGGTCCAAATGGATTCTAGCAAGAAGCGCATATACTGAAAAATATTTCTCCCACAGAACTTGGGCAACTGTGGAACTTTTCTCATTCTTGGTTGGGCATGCCTGTGCACATCCTACAAAGTTGTCCATCAGCACCAAAAGATGGTTTATGAGCACAAATTGCTATTATTTATCTTTTACACAACAAACATGTGTCTTGCTGTTTGAGCTGGTAAAATAGATTTTTTACAGCCTTTTTGACCCAACAGTCCAAAGTCATCATATAAAGCTCTCACAACTATAGAGTGATATACCTTGGGAAGTGTCAGTATTATATTTGGAATTTATGACAGCCCAGTACAGTGCTTTCTTACACAGTTCTAACTCATGCCATTGCTTCAAGAGTAAAGTTCCTTCAAGAGACTGGTACTTGAGACCTTTACCATCATTCCCTTGCTTCCTTACTTAGCTCACTTCAAATAGTCTCTCATCAGTCATCTCTCCTTTACCGATTGTCCACAGATAACTGGAGTAAAGAAGATTGGTTCAGTATAGCAAGTTTCTTGCATACTCCTGGCATGCTGTCTGGCACAAGTCCTAAATTTTGAGCAGTACCATCATTTGTTTATAATTCAGCTCCTTGTGTGTTACAGTAACTTTTACTCCTTTAAATGGCACTGTAGCTTTAATTGTCATGTGACATTTTAGACTAGTCATCTATAGATGTTGTCCCATGTTAGTTCTCCCTGGCTTGTAATGTAGGCTGGATTCCTGATTGGTTAGTGATGCCATTCAACTCCAAGAAACATCACTTGACTTGGCTCTGGTCAGAAAATAAATCAATGGAAGCTCATGCTTGCAACATTATTCCATGCTCACATTGGGTAGAATAAAAGTCAACGGACCTCCGTATTTATATCATTCTATGCTTGCACTGGTTAGTGTATCAATGGAAGTTCACATTTGCAAGATCATTCCATGCTCACACCTGCCAGATTATAAGTCGGTAGACCATATTTACATCAGTCCCTGCCTATAGTGGTCAGAATATAAGTCAGTGGAAGTTCATACTTGCAACATTATTCCATACTCATTATCTTTGAATTTCTCAGTGACCACTTCAAAACTAGAAGACTAAGAACTTCAGAAGAGATTTTATAATCAAGCCATTGCTGGCAAATACAACTGGTTTCTGGTAATTGTACCTCTAGTCTCAGGACTGTTCCTAAGTCCTCCAAACTGGCATTTATATGCACAACCAAAAACCTGCTTGGGTCTGCGTCAGCCAACACCGGCTGATGAAGCAATTGACCAAGTCTTGACAAGCTTGTTCACCATTCTTTCCCTGCTGATCTCTACAGATATTTGTAGGTTTTAAGGCAGCTTCTCATTTTATGTCCTCCTTCTGGGTCCCTTTGATTCCCTATGCATAAGTGAAGTCATTCAGTGATTTAGAAGTAACAATATAATTCTTAACAAATTCCTGATAATAACCACCAAATCCTTGAAAAGTCCGTAAGACTTAACATGAACTGTTGCAAAGTGATGTGAGCAGAACCAGGAGAACACTGTACTCAATAACAGTTCCATTGTATGATGAACAGTGAATGACCTAGCTATTCTCAGCAATACAGTAATCCAAGACAATTCCAAGGATTTAGGATGAGAAATGCTATCCACCTCCAGAGAAAGAATTGATGGAGTCTGAATGCAGATTAAAGAATAATATTTTTTACTTTTTTGTGTGCTTTTTTTGTCTGTGTTTTCTTTTACAACGTGACTAATGGCAATATGTTTCCTATGAGTGCACAAGTGTTATTACCTATATAAAACTGCATGCCTTCTCAATGAGGGGGGAGGGGAAGGAGGGAGGAAAAGAATTTGGAACTCAAAATTTTAAAAATGATGTTAAAATTGTTTTTATGTGTAATTGGGAAAAATAAAATATTTGGTTAAAAAAGAAAAGTCCTTATATCTTGAAGTATTGGTGGGGATGTGGCCAACTTAGGGGCATTTTCTTCCTCTCTGACTTGGAGTTCATACCTTTTCTTGATATTATGTGGCCCATTTTCTTGACCAAAACTTTGAAAAGCTGGCACTTTTTCATTGAAAGGTTCACACCATTTTCTTCTAACTGATCCAACACTCTCATCAGTCTCTCCTCTTGTTCTAGGATCTTCCCAAAGGCAATAATGTCACCAGGATATATCAACACTTGAAGGTAGTTCACGTCTTTACTTTCTCCATCAGTTGTTGGAAATTGGCAGGTGCCCTCAAGATGCATTATGGCATGTGCTTAAACTGGTAAAATCCAGCTGGGAAGATGAAAACAACCCTCTTGTCTTTCTCTACCATAAGGAATCGTTTTTTTTAATTAAAAAAATCTTTTTTGGTTTTACAGGCATCTATTTCTTCTTCTTCCTATCCCTCTACTACCTCACTGGAAAAAGAAAAACAAAATCCTGGTAACAAGTATGCATAACCAAGCAAAACAAATCTCCATATTAGCTATGTCCAAAAAAAATGCTTCATTTTGTACCCTGAGTTCATTGTCAGGAGATGGGCAGCATGATTCTTCAGTGGTCCTTTGGAGTCATGGATGGTTGTTGTAGTGATCAGAGTTCTTATAGCTTTCAAAAGTTGTCATATAAATTGTTCTGTTTCTGCTTATATCATCCTGCTTCAATTCATACAAATCTTTCCATGCCTCTTCGAAACCATCTTTTTTATTTCTTATAACAAAATTACATTTCATTAAATTTATATCCCACAATTTGTTAAGCCATTCCCCAAATGATGAATATCCTCTTTAGTTTCTAGTTTCTTTGCTGCTATAAAAAGATGTAAATGTTTTTGTATGTATAGAACTTTTTCCTCTTTTATCTTTTTGCGATATAAGCCTAGTATTGGCATAGCTGAATCCATGGGGAAGCACTATTTAATAACTTTTGTGTACAATTCCAAATTGCTTTCCAGACTGATTAGACCCATTCACTTCCCTACCAACAATGCATCAGTGTGCCTTTTTTCCCATAGCATATCCAATATTAGCTACTTTCTTTTCTTCTTCCTCCTTTCCTTTTTCTCCTCCTCCTCTTCCTTCTCCTTCTTTTTTCTTTTCCTCCTCCTCTTCCTCCTTCTTCTCCTTTTGCTTTTTATAGTAATCTTTGTAGTCGTGTGGTTCAGATCTGCCCTCAGACACTTACTAGCTATGTGTCCCTGGGCAAGTCACTTAACCGCTGTTTGCCTCAGTTTCCTCATCTATAAGATGAAGATAATAATAGCACCTACTCCTAAAAAAAAAAACTCCTAAAACTCCTAAAAGTTGTGAGGATAAAATATGTTAGTGTTTTTAATGCACTTTGCATACCTTAAAGTACTATGTAAACAAACACTATCTATTAGATATTGTTACCTTTGCTAATCTGATGGGTAGAATCCCAGAATTACTTTACTTTGCATTTTTTTAATTATTAGTACTTTTTAAAATATGGCTACAAATAATTTGGGTTTCTCCCCTTGAGAACAACCTGTTTGTATCTATAGACCATTTATCAGTTATGGAATGACTCATTTCCTTATGGATCAATAGAGATTTAGGGCATTTTTTTTCATATGACTATAGAAAGCTTTGATTTCTTCTTCTGAAAATTGCCTATTCGTGTCCTTTGACTATCAGTTGGGGAAAGGCTCTTGTTTTTATAAATTTGATTCACTTCCCTATATATTTAAGAAATGAGGCCTTTATCAGAGAAACTGTAATTTTTTCCCATTTCCTGCTTTTCTTCTAATCTTGACTGCATCCGTTTTGTTTGTGCAAAAGCCATATAACTTAATGTAATCAAAATTATCCATTTTACTTTTCATGACAATTCTATCTCATTAGGTCATAAATTCTTCCCTTATCCATACAGCTAACATAAAAATTTCCATGTTCTCTTAATTGGCTTATGTCACCTTTTATGTCTAAATTTTGTACCCATTTTGACTTTATCTTGCTATATAGTGTAAAATGGTGGTCTGTACTTACTGTGTGCCAAACTGTTATCTAGTTTTCTCAGCAATTTTCATCAAATAGTGAGTTCTTGCCTCAAAAGCTTGAATCTTTGGGTATATCAAACACTAAATGACTATGATCATTTACTGCAATGTATTGTGTACCCAATCTGTTCCGTTGGTCCGCCACTCTGTTTCTTAGACAGTACCAGATTGTTTTGATGATTGCTGATTTATAAAACATTTTGAGACCTGTACTGCTATGCTGCCATCCTTAACAGTTTTTTTTCCCCCATTGAATCCCTTGATATTTTTGACCCTTTGTTCTTTCAGGTGAATTTTATTATTTTCTCTAGCCCTGTAAAATAATTCTTTGATGGTTTGATTGGTATAGCACTTAATGCAGTTTTATGCATGAGTGGTTACTGAAGTAACAAGCTACTAAAGCTTAAAACTGCCCTAGGACTTTTGGGACACTCTACACATCTGGGAAATAAGACCTTTATCAGAGAAACTTGCTACAAAGATCTTCCCCCCATTTATTGTTTCTCTTTTAATTATAGCTTTATTGTTTTTGTGGAAAACTTTGTAAATGTTGTGTAATCAAAGTTATCCATTTTGTCTTCTGTGATCCTTTCTATCTCTTGTTCAGTTATGAACATTTCTTCTATGTTTAGATTTGATAGGTATTTTTTCCTTGTTTCTGTAAATTGTTTTTTTATGTGACCTTATATGTCTATATCGCATATCTGTTTGGAGCTATGCTGGTATAAGTTGTGAGGTGTTGGTCAAAATCTAATTTCTTTCATACTGCTATCCAATTTTCCCAGCACTTTTAATCAAATGGTGAGCTATTGCCAAAGTAACTGAGGTCTTGTATTTGTCAAATTACTAAGCTATTAGATTTGTTGCTTCTGTATTTTGTGTAGCTAATCTGGGCTATTCATCAATTTTTTTTAAAACAGTAACATATTGTTTTGAGAATTATTGCTTTATAATATGGGTTAGGGCAGCTGGGTGGTACAATGGATAGAGTGCCAGGCCTCAAGATAGAAAGACTCGTAGTGCCAAGTTCAAATCTGGCCTCAGACATTTCCTTGTTGTGTGACCCTGGACAAGTCACTTAATCCTGTTTATCTGTTTCCTCCTTTGTAAGATTAGCTGAAGAAGGAAATGGATAAAGATGATGGAAATTGGCAAGAAAACCCAAAATGGTGTCACCAAGAGTTGGAAATGACAAAAAAAAAAAGCTGAACAGCAGCAAAGCATAGTTTAAGATCCACTATTACTAGACCTCCTATTGTTTCTATCCCTTTTTTTCCTATAATTTTCCTTTGAGATTCTTGGTCCTTTTTTTCCCCCCTCCATATGAATTCTATTATTATTTTCTAGTTCTATAAAGTAATCCATTGGTAATTTGATTGTTGCAAACTTCTGGGTCGTGTATCAACAAGATGAAAGACTAAGCATTTTCTCTATCCCCACAACCTCTCAAATTTTTCTTCAAAAGAAATGATTCACCAAAGATAAAGCAACTTTAGCTGTCCCCAGAGTCTAAAACACCTAGAAGCCAAAAGAAGATTAACAACACTCCCCCCCCCCCCCAATTCAATTAACTGGTGCCTAATCTGTTTTTACTCAGCGACAGACTTGCCACAAAATACCTTGACCTCCCCTGCCTCTTTCCTTTGCTTGGAGATCCAAGCTCCAAATCGCTGAGGCTGGTTTAGCGCAGGGCCTCTACGGTGCTCCTACAAAACTCTGCAGGAGAGTAGAACTGAGGGAACAGGGTGGGACATGTGTCTGGACTTGTAATAGAGATCAAATCTACAACCTCACCTGTGCCTCCTCCCTCTTTCCCAGACATTCAGACTCAAAATGGTGGAAATTTGTCCAGGCTGTAAGAGCAGCAGTATGGTGATGTTTTGTACTGGTAGGCCAGTGAACTAAGGAACCGAGAGAAGGGGCAGGGTACCATGTGTCCAGGAGACAGTAGATCGAGGAAAAGAGCCCAACATCCAGCTGGGGTCACTGCTCTCCCCTTAAAAGTAACTTGGGGTAGGGATTTAGTCTGATGAACTGTGCAGAATTGCCCAAATGGAAGGAGGCTAAGATTCTTTGAAATCAGTGCCCAGGGAAAAACCACCATGAGAAGGAAGAGAGCCACAAAGTGATCAGTAAGAGAAAATAAGGAGAAAAAAGACTGATT
The DNA here is from genome assembly GCA_028646575.1 of Pseudocheirus occidentalis. Classification (NCBI taxonomy): domain Eukaryota; kingdom Metazoa; phylum Chordata; class Mammalia; order Diprotodontia; family Pseudocheiridae; genus Pseudocheirus; species Pseudocheirus occidentalis. Next base: position 200,296,554 of record CM053597.1, on the reverse strand, counting down.
TCACCTAAGATCTCAGGAGGAAGAAAACTCAAAGACTTTGAGCATAAGCAGATAAATCAACAGGGAAAACATTAGGAGCAAAAGGAAATGTGGCCTAAGTATCTATTAAATGAGTTCAGGTATCTATGAATGAGTACTGCATAAACAAAGGAAAGCCAGTCAGTGATTGCAGACACAGAGCTCTGGACCCTGTGGGTTTTGAGAGGAACACAGAACCGTCACACATGGTTCCTAAGTGGCTTAAAAAAAATTACTAAAATTATACGAGTGGAATTTATGCTCCATGCAGCAGAAATAATTGGCAGAATAGAAATACTTTAATCTTTGATGGTATCTCATCCAAAGAAACAAAATAATTCAATCTCAATCACTGATTGGGAATGGAAACAGAGAAAAGTTAAAGACAATCTGGAAAAAGAGATGCAAAAAAGAATAACATAAAAAGAAAACATGCTGTCTATTTTAAAAAATTGATCTTAAAAATATGATGTGTAGAGAACCTAAAGATTACAAGTCTCCCAGAAAAAAACACAAGTAAAAAAAATAAAAACTTAAACACCATAATGCAAGAAATAATACAAGAAAATTGGCCAGAACTTCGGAACTCAGAAAATAAAGTTCCAATTAAAGGAATCCATAGGTCATCTGCAGAAAAAACCAACAAGGTTGCAAACTTCAATTTATCATGGTTAAGTTTAACAATCTCATTGAGAAGCAACAACACTACAAGTGAGATTTTGCAAGGTAGTTTGATTACTGAGGCACTGAATTAATAAATTATTTTGGGTAGTATTCTCATTTTTATTGATATTTTCACGAACAATATTTCTCCAATTATTTGGATCTATTTCTATTAGTAGTTGTTGCAAGTTGTATTAATACAGTTCTTATGTCTGTCTTGGTAGATAAATTTCCATGTATTGTATACCTTCTGTAGTAATTTTAAATGAAATTTCTCTTTCTATTTCTTCCCATTTGGTTTTATTGCTATTATATAGAGATGATAATAATAATTTGTGTGAACTAAGTTTATATACTACAACTTTTCTGAAGTTATTGTTTTAATTAACTTTTAGTTGACCTTGGGAAATCTATCATATCATCTGGAAAAATGATAATTTTCTTTCTTTATGCTTATTCCCTCATTTTTTTTCTTTTTTAAAAAGTCAAGCAGAAATGGTGATGATGGATATAGTTGTTTTACCTCTGATTTTATTGGAAAGGATTTGGATTTTTTCCTGTTATATATAATGCTAACTCTTGGTTTTAAATATATTCTTTTTATCATTTTCATAAAAGGTTCATTTATTCCTATAGTTTCTAGTGGTTTTTAATGTAAATAAATATTGTATTTTGGCAAAAGTCTTTTCTTCATCTATGATAAAATATGATTTATTGTTTTTGCTATTACATAGTTAAATCAATATTTTTCCTTATATTAAACCAATTCTGTATTCTTGATATAAATCCAACCTGGTTATGCTGTATAGTCTTTGTGATATGCTAATATTTGCTAATATTTTATTTTAAAATTTTGCATCACTGTTCTTTAGAGATATTGGCATATAGCTTTCTTTTTCTATTTTGACTTAGAAAAGGAATCTGGTAGGATCATTGTGTCTGCTATTTTTACAAACAGTTAATGTAATATTGAAATTAATTTTTGTCTCTTATTGTTTGAATTCACTTATGAATCCATGTGATCCTCGGGTTTTTTTCCTTTGGTAGTTCATTCATTACTTGTTTAATTTCTTCCTCTTAAATTGGGTTGTTTAAATTCTCTATTTCTTGTTCTCTTACTGTGGGTATTTTACATTTTTGTAGATAATAATTTATTTCATTTAAATTGGTTTTATTGACATGTAGTTGGACAAAATAATTTGTAATGATATCCTTTATTCTTTTTGTGAATTCTATATCTGGCTTCTGGTTTTCCTTTTTCTTTTCCTTAATCAAATTAGCCAATGGCTTATGTTTAAAAAAAAACACTTCTATTATTATTCAGTCAAAATTTTTTTTTAAAATTTTAATCTTTTTCTTGATTTTCAGGATTTCTATTTTGAATTTGATTCAGATTTTTCAATTCATTGGTTTTCTAATTTTATTTTAGTTGCGTGACCAATTTGTTGGTGTGGGTTTTTTCTTCTTTGTTAATGAAGGTATTTAGAGATATCCATTTTCTGTTAAGGACTATTTTGGTATACATACTAAAAATTTTGGTATGTTGTCTCATTGTTGTAGTTATCTTTAATGAAATTATCTGTTGTTTCTGTCCTTTATTCTTTGACCTGCCAATTCTGTAGAATTGTTGATCTTCAGTTTATTTTTAATGCTCTTTTCCAGAGGCCTATTATTGAATAGATTTTTATTCTATTGTAGTCTATGAAGCACATATTTATTATTTTTGCTTTTCTGCTTTTGTTTGTAAGGTTTTTATGGCATAATACATGGTTGATTTTTGTAATGATTTCATGCATTGCTGAGAAATATGTTTACTCCTTTCTCCCATTCAGTAATTCTCAGAGACCTGTCATAGCTAACTTTTTAAAAGCTCCATTCAGGTCCTTAACTTTTTTGTTTTGTTAGTTTTATGAAAGGGAGAACATTGGCATCTCTCTCTTTTTTTTTTTTTGGCTGTCTCCTTGTACTTCATTTAGTTTTTCCTTTAAATGTTTAGATGCTATGCCAATTCTTATAGGTTAAACATTTAAATTAAGGGTCATATGACCAACAAGATCTAGGACTATATGCTTTCTCTGATCCTCACAATCTCTCAAATCTTTCCTCTCTAAAACAGAAATTATATGCCAGAAATAAAGCACTTTTAGCCATCTCCATGGTCTAGGACACCAAGAACCTAAATAAAATAAAAACCCAAAACTAATAGTAAAAGCCAATAGTCCCTAGCCCTTAATGGGGGTCTATACTCAGTACTCTATTCCCCTTTCCCCCAAACCCACACTCCTGGCAGCAAGGCAAACCCACAGGTTTGCAAGGGAACTCACCCCTACTCTCTGACCTTTCCTTCCTCGCAAAGCCACAGAAATCCCAACTTCAAACAGCAAAACCTTCTTCAGACTTCAGTAGTCTAGACCTCTGCAGGAAAGCAGAGGAACAGAGGCAATGAGGCAGAGCACACATCTGGACTTTTAGTAAAGCTCTGCTCTACAAATTGATCCCTTATCTTTCCTCCTCAGTGCCCCAGAGATCCAAACCTCAAAGAACTTTAATCCAAAGGTCACAAATGAACTCAGATGGGTACAGCCCCATGACGGCATTCTATGCTACAGACAGAGATCTGCAAGAGAATTGAGAATGAGAAAGAATGAAGCAGAACCCATATCTGGGCTTGTAATAGAGCTCTACATCTTCTCCCCTGGTACCTTGGGAATTTGCTTAAGCTGAGATAGCAGCATGACTGTGCTCTGTACTGCTGCACCAGAAAACTGAAGAACAAAGAAAGTGGAGTGGGATATATATTGGAGCAGAGCGGGGAGCTGGTAGCACTCCATTAAGCCTGAGGGAAAGAGCCCAGCATCTAGCTAGGGCAAGTTCTGTCCCCAACCCAAAGTCACTTGGGGCAGAGACCTCAGCTGATGAATTGCCCAGTATGGAGGGGACCAAGACATTTTGAGATTCAATACTCAGTGAAACCACCATCAGAGAGAGGAGGGAGTCATAAAGTGAACAATAAGGGAAACTAAGAGGTGGTGGGAAAGGCAGCTAGGTGGTGTAGTAGATAGAGCACTAGGCCTCGAATCAAGAAGACTCATCTTCCTGCATTCAAATCTGGCCTCAGACACTGGTTGTATGATCCTGGGCAAGTCACTTAACCCTGTTTGCCTCAGATTCCTCATCTATAAAATGAACTGGAGAAGGAAATGGAAAACCACTCCATTATCTTTGCCAAGAAAACCCCAGAAGGGCTTATGAAGAGTTTGACATGACAGAAACAACTAAACAACAACAGGATGGGGCAGGGAGGAGGGAGGGAAGACAAAATATACCAAAGATGTCTGGAAGAAGAAAATGCAAAGATCTTGAGCATAAACAGTTAAACCAAAAAGACATTAAGAGTAGAAAGAAATGTGGCCTCCAGATCTAGTAAATGAGTATCTATGAATAAGTACTGCAAAACAAAATCATGAAACACCTGATGATATAGAGGGGTTGTGGATTACAAGGAGAGCATGGAACAACAGTACATAGATTTCTTCATTTAAAAGAGGAATGATTATGAAAACAGAATTTATGTTCCACGCAGCAGTAATAATTGGCAGAATATAAATTAATTTATTGCATTACTTTTCTGCAAAATATAGTTCCCCTACTTATATCTTTTAATTAAGTCTATTTTTTTGCTATAGCTTTGTCTGAAATCATAATTGTTTTCTCTACTTTTTTGTGTTCACCCAAGGCATGACAGATTTTGCTCCAACCTCTTATTTTAACTCTGTGTGAGTCATTATATTTCTAGTACATTTATTGTAAACAATTTATTATCAGATTTTGCTTTCTAATTTTGCTAGCCTCTTCAATTTTAGGGGTGAGCCTCCCATTCACATTTACTGTCATGAAAATTGTGTATTTCCTTCTATCCTATTTGCTTAAGCATTTTCTACTCTTTTACTCCTTGATCCCTCTTTATTACATGTTCTCAACCCTTCCTTTTTTTTTAATTTTAATTTATTTTCTTGGTTACATCATTCATTTCCACAAGGTTTTGAGTTACAAATTTTCTCCCCTTTTTGTCCCTACCCCCCAGCCCAGAACATTGATCCCACTGTAAGACCCCTCCCACAATCTGT
>CM053597.1:200266063-200291246 GCA_028646575.1 Pseudocheirus occidentalis | reverse complement strand
CCGGAAGCAGTTTGGCCAGACCCGCTCTTCTCCTCCTGAGTTAGCAAAATCCACTGACCTTTCTCTTAGCCTTTTTGTCTTCTGGCCTGATAAATGTGGTAGCTGTGCCTCCAGTGCAGCCGATCTGCTCTCCTATAGACGGCGGCTCCCTGCCCGATGCCCCAGGGCCTGAGCGGGCTGGTTTTGGCTGTGGCTCCCAGACTGCTGAGAAGAGTCCCACCTGCTGAGCTGCCTGTAGCAACAGATGTGCTTTCTGTCTTTTGGAGAGTTTTGGAGCTTGAAAATCTGTTTAGAGTCCCATTTTATGAGTATTTTAGCGTGTTTGTGTGGGAGCTGTGGTGCTTTGCTGCTTCTATGCCGCCATCTTGGCTCCGCTCCCCCCCTAGAATCTCATTTTTTTTAAGGTAACGTACTTGACTCTGTTAATTGTAGCTTTCATTTCTGGTCACAGAAGCCCACAGATTTGGAGCTGGAGCTCCTTAGAAGGTTGGTATTAAAGTTGGAGAGATTGACCCTCTAGTGGCAGCAGAGGCTGCATATCCCATTTGGTAAGTTAGCCCTCTTTGCAGCACTTTGCCTCTTGAGTTCCTGAAGTGGTTGAGGTTGGAAAGCTCAGCACTGGACAGATGACCTGCACTTTAGAGAACCCTCCTTGATGCTTGAAGGCCTGGTCATGAACATGGTCCTGGGAAGCCATCTCAAGAATGTGGTCTTCACCCAATGGGACATTGTCTGGTCTGGGTCCTAGGCCTTCATTAGTGCAAGAGGACAAAGACTGTGAGCATGGTGGACAGGGTGACAAATCCTACTGAACAGGAGGTACTGGGATGACTGGAGATAAGGAAAGGATGGTTTCAGCAATCACCAAAAAGAACACAGTTGAAGACAACCGATGCAGAGGTATGCAGAACTGGAGGGCAAATAAAATATCAGCACCATCAAAATAGCAATTAGGAGGCAGGGAAGACCATGTTGACAGGAGCAAGATGTAGAGAGAGTAAGTGATGCCAGGCTAAGCCTTTTCATAGCAGTTGTACTTGATATCATGTTTGTTTCCAGGGATACTAATAACAGCTCATTCACTGCTTTATCAATAGTCATACTGGGACATATTTTCATAGAGGAGGAGCCAGTCAGAACCGAGTCAATTTTGGCTGTAAGAAATCAAGACCCAAAATTTCATCATGCAGTTTTGATAACCAAATGGGAAGAGAACCATGTTTGTTTTGCATGAACTCAAAAAGATTGAAGGAAAGATCCAGATGTCCTCTCCTGTGTATCTAAGCAGAGTTTTTGTCTCATGAACCTGGAAAGTCTCAGCTGCATTCTTATATAACACTATGGTTTCACTAAGGGTTTCAGGATCTTCTAAGAAGACACAGGCATTAATTCAGCTCACCATAGCCAGCAGGATTCCATTTTAGCTTGTCATTCCATACATATTTGAGCCAAAAGTTGATCTTCATATTCTAGTTGATGTCATCCATTTTTACTAGCTGAGACATGGTCTCCTCAAACTGGATGCTGCCTAGGTCATAGATACTGGCCACAGGGCAGAGGAGTTCATCATAGTCCTCAAGTAGATGGCTTGAACAGGCAATGATGTGCCTCAGAGGTCTGACTCCTGTGAGCAGGGAGGCTAGGTGTGCCATGAAGCAGCTATGTCTATGACTCCATCAACTTTGCATTGTCTGGTTCCACAGTCAGCATAGACAGCACCAGTAGGGTTAAAGATGGGGGTTAAAGGAGGTGAAAGCAACAAGAAGTGGGGCAAGAAGAGGAAAAGGAAGAGAAGAAACAAGGGGGAGCAAGGAAGAGAGGAGTGAAAAGGAAGGGAGAGAGGAGAGAGGAAGAAGGGGAGGGGAAGAGAAACCAAGCTTATCATCTTAAGTCCTGTCCTTCCAGGAATGTGGATCATATCTACCAATTACCAAAGAAGGTAAGTTGTGTAGCAATTAGGTTGTTGTATTGTGCCATGTCCTTCTAGTTCATCATTTTGGTCCAACTTTTCAATGTCAGATTTTACAAACAGGAATTTGTTCATGTAAGTCTGCGTAAATACAATACTGAGAACTTCCTGACAAATAGTCCAACACACCTTGAACTTCTGGCATGGTGTTGGTCCAGTTTGGTTCTCTTATTCATAGTTTGGTAGTCTACCTTGCTGCATATTTTCCATTCTTCCATGCCACCAATATAGGTGATATCTGTGGGCCTACTGAACTCTTTGATGATGCTATTAGCCAACAGATCTTTGAGATAATCTTTGAGTTCATTATAAAGGACTTTTTCTAGATAATTCTTAGTTCACTGAGGGGTCAGTGAGCCAGATTCTATGTGCCATTTCTCAAGCACATCCTACATCCCACCTAGTAAGAATCTATCTGTGCTCTTGCTGAGCTTCTCCCTCATCCATGCCTTCTATTCTTCTCTTACTTTGGAGTCACCAAAGTCAACTATTTTAGGATCTACATTGGAAGTTGAAGTGCTAGTACCACCATGGCCTGACTTTATCCTCCTAAGCATGCCTCTGCAGAAGCTACATGCACAGTCAAAATGTGGATGTATTGGGTCCCAACATGTTGTTTGCAATGTTCTGCTAGTATCCTGAACAGAATGGAATTGGTTCCGATTAAACTGATACTCCATTGAAGAATGGTGGGTTTGATCAAAGAAGATCCAGGGTGTCCATTGCCCTGTCGACCCAGCAATTTCCTTCTGAAATTTCAAGGCCACCTTGATGTATCCCACATATTAATAATTTGTAAGTCCTCCAAGGTCAAATTTTTCCAGCATCTTTAAAAGTATTTTTCTCAAATATCTCTCATAAAATGTAGTATGATGGAAACTTGTCTACCATGTCCTTAGTTTTCTTCAGACATCTCAGAAATTTAAATGTTGGGGTTCCATTATTTTCCATCAGATGGCTCATCTTGTCCCTATCAGATTCCTACAAGACCTGTTAGAAACTGTTGCACCTCCAGCACAGACCTCTACGTGGTCTTCTCCAGGAAGACAAATGTCTGTTCTTGAGGAGGTATCTTTCTTGGTTGTATTATTGCTATCCACAATGAGATATCTAATTTGGAACCTGTCCACAAGCCAGGTGTCTCTGTGACACCCATGTTATCTGTCCCTAACATGACACACAGGTGAGCTCTCTCTGCCATAAGGAACACAACTTTAGCCATAGATGGATGGATGGAAGGATGGATGGATGGATAAGGAGAGAGAAAGAGAGATGGATATGGATATATGTGTGGGCTTCTTTCAGTAAGGCACATTTTCTTGATTGACTCCTTCATATAATGTATATAGATCAGTTTCCATGTGTTGCCTCCCTCTGACATAGCCAATGGTTTCCCTCATCCTGATCTTGCTATGAATTACTTTTCAATCTTTTACCTAACTTTTCCTTATTATGGTTTTATTTTATTTTAATTAATCTATTTTAATGTGTTTTATATATTTATGCAAATGTAAATATATAAAATATAAATTATGTAAATTTATGTGTTTTCATATTTATTTATTTTAAAAATTCTGAACCTAAAGTAGATAAGATGAAAACTTCCACATATGCCCTCTCTGTGCACCCTCTCTGAGCTGAGAGAAAAACAAAATCTTTGTATCAGATATGCATCATCAAGGAAAACAAATGTCCACATTGTTCATGTCCAGAAATGTCTCATTCTGTCCTTTTGAGTTCATCACCACTTTTTCAGGAGGTTGGTAGCATGTTTCACCCATGATCTTTTGAAATTGTGGTTGGTCATTGCCTTGATCAGAGTTTTAAATCTTTCAAAGCTGGTTTATTTTTTTCCCCAGCATTAATGTTATTGTGTAAATTGTTCTCCTGGTTCTACTTGTTTCCCTCTCAGTGCATGCAATCTTCCAAGGTATGTCTCAGACATCTGTTATGTCATTTTTCATGGTGCAATAGTATTTCATTTCATCTATACAGCGTGTATGTGGTGTTCAGGGAGGACTAGCACCTCTGGTATGAGAGCTCACTGAGCCCTTTTCAGGACTGCTCATCCACCTTTGGTGTCTACCTGCATCACCCAACTCTCACCTGTGGTTCTAAGAAGCTGTAGCATGTACAGCAGACACACCCCAATAAAACTGTCTTGGCAGATGTCGGTAAGGTAGAGGTATGTGAAGCATTTAAAGACTTCCCTTGGCAGAATGGGCAGGTGAGAACAATTTGTCCTAATGGCCATGATGGTGGCTGAAGCAGGCACTGTGGCCAGACTTTGAAGATGACAAGGTCATCCACTGCATCCTGGGCTGTCGTCAGTTGTCTTGACTTGTCTTGCCACTGGACTTCAGTGACTGGAAGAAAGAGTAAGGCTGATGACTAAGTGCAGCTCAATTAAATCCAATTCACCCTCCAGTTGAGATATCACCCTGTGATATCAGTGGTCCTCTTCTAAAATAAAGAATGAACAGCAACAACATCCTTATACCAGTACTTGGTTTTTTGTGGGGGGGGGGGTTGTAGCTACTAATTTTATTTTATTTTTCTATTAATGCTAATCCTTATAAGTAGCTTCCTTCTACACATCTATCTTTTCCCAACTTCACTTTCTCCATTTTTATCTTTTTAAAAAATTTCTTAACTTTTGTTTATTTTTAGTTTACATCATTCATTTCCATGAGATTTCAATTTACAAATTTTCTCCCCATCTTTCCCCTACCCACCCCCCAAAAACAGTGATCCCACTGTATACACCCTCCCCCAATCAGCTCTCTCCTATATCCTCCCCCATAACCCCTCTGACTTTCCAGTAGGGCAAGATGGAGCTCCCTACCCCAGTACCTGTATATTTTCCTCCTTTCTATTCCACTCCCCTCTTGTTGTATTCTCTACTTTGTCCATGTCCTTTTACAAAAATGTGTGCTTCTAACAACCCTCCCCCCAAACCTGCCCTCCCCTCCATTTTCTCCCCTCCCGTCCCTTTTCCCCCTACTCTCCTGTAGGCCAAGATGCCAATTTAGAGTGTATGTCATTCCTTCCCTAAGCCAACTTCAATGAGAGTAAGGTTGACCCATTCCCTTTTGCCTTCCTGTTCTTCCCCTCCATTGTAACAGTTATCCCTGGCCTCTTCTATATGAGAGGATTGACCCCATTCTGTCTCTCCCTGTCTCCTCTCATATTATTCCTCTCCCACCTCTCAGTTTCACCTTTTAAAATATTATCCCATCCTATCTGATCGTGTGCCCTCTGTCTATGTACACATATATATACACATACATATGTATTCACATGCATATATACCCTCCTATATAGACATATATTTATGTATACATATATACATTTATAATCCCTTCAACTATCCTCAAACTGAGAAAAATTTCATAAGTTATAATTATCATTTTTCCATGTTGGCATGTAAATAGTTCAACTTTGATAAGTTCCTTATGAATTCTTTTCCATGTTTGCTTTCTCATGCTTCTTGTATTTGAATGTCAAATTTTCTATTCAGTTCTATTTTTTCAGCAAGAGTGCTTGGAAGTCCTCCACCTCATTGAATGACCATATTTTCCCCTGGAACAATATACTCAATTTTGCTGGGTATGTGATTCTTTATTTTAATCCTAGCTCCCTTGATCTCTGGAATATCATATTCCAGGCCCTTTGATCCCTTAATGTAGAAGCTGCTAGATCCTGGGTTATCCTAATTGTGTTTCCACAGTATTCAAATTGTTTCTTCTTGGCAGCTTGTAATATTTTCTCCTTGACCTCAGAACTCTGGAACCTGCCTATAATATTCCTAGTTTTCTTTTTCAGATCTTTTTCAAGAGGTGATAGGTGAATTCTTTCAAGTTCTATTTTGTCCTCTAATTCTAAAATATCAGGGCAATTTTCCTTGAGAATTTCTTGAAGGATGCTTTCTAGGTTCTTTTTTTTTGATTATGGATTTCAGGTAGTCCAATAATTTTTAAGTTGTCTCTCCTGGATCTATTTTCCACATCAGTGGTTTTTTTCAAGGAGATATTTCACATTGCCTTCTATTTTTTCATTTGTTTGGATCTGTTTAATAGTATCTTGATTTCTCATGCTTCTATTTGCTCTACTCTAGTTCTGAAGGAATTATTCTCTTTAGAAATCTTTTGAGATTCTTTTTCCATCTGGCAAATTTGACTTTTTAAAGCATTCTTCTCCTCATTGGCTTTTTGGCCCTCTTTTGCCATTTGAATTAGTCTATTTTTTTAAGGTGTTATTTTCTTAAGTCAGGTTGTTGACTCTCTTTTCATGATTTTTTTGCATCCTTCTCATTTCTCTTCTCAATTTTTCCTCTACTTCTCTTATTTGGTTTTCAAAATCCTTCTTAAGCTGCTCTATGGTTTGTAACTAGTCTACATTTTTCTTGGAAGCTTTTGGTGCGGGAGTTCTGATTGTGTTGTCTTCTTCCTGTTCCATGCTTTGATCCTTTTTGTCCCCAAAAAAGGAATCTAAAGTTGCATTGCTGGGATCACTTTGCTTCCTTTGCCTACTCCTGTTGCCAATCAATTACTTGACTTTTAGGTTCAGCAGAACTCTGCTTTCAGAGGGGAAAGCTCTATCCCAAATCACTGAGATTTTGCAGCTGCTGGAGCTTTTAGGACGCCACCATTTCTGCAGCCTCCACCAGCTTTGGCTCACTGAAAATGCACCTCAAGACCACCACCCAAAACTGTGATGCTGATCCAGGCAGCTCAAGGCAAGAACACCAGCTCCAGGTTCATGAGGTGCTGGTCTGGGCTCCCAGAACGCTGCAATGAACCCCTTCCTGTCTGCTTGCCAGGCTGCCTTCAGCAGGAGCTTAGCCACTCTGTCACCTTGTGAGTTCTCGAGCTTTAAAATTTGTTTAGAGTCCTATTTTGTAGCTATTTGAGGTGGTTATGGCAAGAGCTGCAGAGTTTTGCTGCTTCTGTGCTGCCGTCTTGACTCCACTCCTATACCAGTACTTGTTCAGCAGTTCCCTAGTTGATGGGCATGCTCCCTTAGTTTATAGTTCTTGGCCACCACAAAAGGAAGTGCTATAAATATTTTTGTACACATGGGTCCTTTTCTTCTTTCTTTGACATCTTTGAGATATGGGCCCAACAGTAGCATCACTTGGTCAAAGGTATGCACAGTTTAGTGACTTTGTGGTCATAGTCCTAAATCCCTTTCTAAAATAACTATATTAGTTCACAACTCCACCAGCAGTGCATCGATGCGCCTGTTTTCCCTCTGATAATTTTCCTTTTTTGTGTGATTTTCGTCAACTTGATGAATATGAAGTAGACCTTTAGAGTTGATTTCACTTGCATTTCTCTCATTGTTGGTGATCTGAAGCATTTATGTATTGAGTAATAGCTGTCATTCTTTGGATCAGTTTTTTGTATACTTTGTATGCTAGATATTTGTCAGAGAAACTTTTTACAAAGTAGTTTTTTTCCAGTTAAGAACATCTTTTCAATGCCGTTATAATGTCTTTATTTTTGTTCCTGTAAAATTGGTAGCCCCCTATGACTTTTGAATTTAAAAAAATCATAAGTTTTCATAGTTTATACTCCCATTTGGTTTATACAGTAATCCATGAAAACACTCTAATTGAATAGTAAGATGCAGTATTATAACAATACAAAAAGGCAGTAGCAAAACCAATAGGCAAATATAGTAGCCATAACAATAATAGTATTCTATTTGCACACTGATAGGCAGTGTCATTACAGGTAGCAGCAATAAATAATAGGCTTGTATACGCAAGTACAGGATAGGACTTGTTTAAGAGTGGATACAATGGGGACAACTAATCTGAAAGACAAAAGTAAAGCAAAACAAAATCAAAATTAGAAACACCATAGAAAACAAAGTCAACTAAATATTTCAGTGAGAGGGAAAAGTAAAGCAGCAAAATTGTGGGTCAAATTTATAAAATTCAGTAAGCAGTAAAGCAAAATTATAAAACTGAATAAAAATCAGTCTTCTCTGTAATAATAAAAGTATTTAACTAAATTGAATTCTATGAAGTGGGAGTCTGATGCTTTTACAGAACCCATCAATTTCTTCAGCTGATTCCACTTTGAGGATGCTGAGAATAGGGTTCCCAGAAGAATTATGGTGACATGTCTTGGAGACACTATGAAACATAGGTGGACATTCTACAGCTGGTTTTGGATAGCTCATGTGCTTGGGAGGATGTTTTGGTTTTTGTTTTTACTAGACCTGCTTCATTTCCCTTTTAGAGTTTTAGGGAACCCTGAAAGGTTGGAGGTGTCTCTTTGTAGCCATTGGTCCAAGCCTTCATCAGCTATTTTTCTTCTATGGTTAGGGAGAATAAGTGACTGGGATCCTAGTTCCATTTAATTACTTTAACATCACATAGGTTTTTTTCTTTGTTATTGTTCAGTCATGTCTAAGTCTTTGTGACCTTATTTGTGGTTTTCTTGGCAAAGTTACTGAAATGGTTTGCCATTTCCTTCTCCAGTTCCTTTCACAGATGTGGAACTGAGGCAAACAGAGCTAAATGATCTGCCCAGGGTCACACACCTAGTAAATGTCTGAGGCTGGATTTGAACTCAGCAAGAAGAGTCTTCCTGATTTCAGGTCTGGCACTCTGTCCTATGTGTCATGTAGCTGCCCCAAACATAGTTTTTACAAAGGGATATTTACTTCAAAGTTATAGCAAGAATAAACATGAACATTTCCCAAAATACCTCTGAAGCATACTTTTCCTCTATCTTGGACTCTGGTGGAGTAGGTTCAAAACATTATTCACTTCCTATTTAACATCAGTGCAATCAAGTTCAGGTCCAAAAGCAGCATGACTGTGCAGTTGAGTCTATTAGCATGGGTTCAGAAGATTGTTTCTGATGATCTCTCCTTGTTCCTTCGGTCACTGATTAAGGGCTGACTGCAACCCTATCCTGGATTTGGTTTCCCATGTTCCTATGACTTACTCTCCTGACCAAGATTGGAGACAACTTCCTACATCCAGAAGAGAGAGGAACAAAAAGAACCAACAGAAGGACCAAGTCTCATTTCTTAGAGCTATATGACATAACAGGGGAAGAATATCCTATTTCCCTAACAGGATGGTCTCTCACCAGATGCCATAAGAGCTTCCCTGGACATGAAAGAAACAATGCGACGGGTGAGAGCTAACTCAGGGCTTTTTGAAAATGCTGACATATTGGTAGCTAGATAGCACAATGATTAGAGTATTGGGCCTGGAGTCAGGAAGATTTGAGTTCATATCTGGCCTCAGATATTTACTATTGTGTTTTCCTGGGTAAATCACTTAACCTATGTTTGCCTTAGTTTCCTCAACTGTAAGATGGAGATAATGACCCCTACCTCCTAGTGTGGTTGTGAGTATTAAATATTTGTAAAACACTTAACACACTGACTAACTTATAGTAGGCACTTAATTTAATGCTTACTCTTCCCCACCCCCAACAGTTCCAACTATGCAGTCAATCAAAAAAGACTCCTCTCATTTACTTGGTTAGCCAACTGGAACCAGTCAAAGGATGTCCATCCATGCTCCACAGTCTCTCCAAGAAACTTCTCTTACAAGCCACTATGATTCTTCCAGGATCCAGCTCCCCAGTGAAGAGGTTGCAATAATGGAACAAATTGATTATTCTTTTCATGCACCAGATCTTCATTATATAACAAAATATAAAAGTAAAAATCAAATTGAAAAAATTTACCCCCCAAAATCAAATTAGTAAATTTTGTAATATTGATGTGTTCAATATCTATAGGAATGATGAAGGAAAATTCTTAAAAAGAAGCATGGGGGCAGCTAGGTGGCACAGTGGAAGAGAGCACCAGCCTGGAGTCAGGAGGACCTGAGTTCAAATCTGGCTTCACATTTAACACAAAAACTAGCCGTGTGACCTTGGGCAAGTCACTTAACCCTCAATTGCCCTCCAAAAAGCAAAAAAAGAAGCATGGAAAATGAATTAAAACAGTATTCAAATTCCCAAAGCAGGAGTTAGAGTTGAGGAAAGTGTGCTATAGATCCTCTATACAGGGTGCCCCTAAAGTGTAGACACACGGGAAATCTCATTAACTATGCATATTTTCAAGAAATGAAATGAATGAAAATTTTCAACATTTTATTTAATTAGCATAAATGAGATTTCATAGGAAGACATTGGAGGCACATAGGAAAACTCATTAAATTAAATTAATCTCATTAATATGGAAAATAGTCCCCAATAGATAATGAAAGCTTTTATTCCATAAGAAATAGTCACAGCTAAAATGTATGTTAATTAAATAAAATGTTGAAAATTTCATTTCATTTCATTTCTTGAAAATATGCATAGTTAAGGGGTGACTAGGTGACACAGTGAATAGAGCACCGGCCCTAGAGGACCTGAGTTCAAATTCAGCCTCAGACACTTAACACTTACTAGCCTTGTGACCTTGGGCAAGTCACTTAACCCCAATTGCCCTGCCTTTCCCTCTCCAAAAAGCAAGAAGAAAAAGAAAATATGCATAGTTAATGAGATTTCCTGTGTGTCCAGACTTTAGGGACATTGTGTATGTGCCATCTCTGGGTGGGATTGTCTATGTAATGTGAAAAAAATTCCACTAGGTTACTTCAAGAGAGTAAGGATTAGGATTCTTATACACTTTTTCCCTAGTTCCTACCTAGTCTTCATCCTTGACTCATGCCATGGAGGGGTCTCCTTGAGAAAGCTTAGAGTAGAACAATTGAAATGACCAAGGGGCACGCTGTAGCAACTTGCTCAGCTTTCCATCAGGCAGAAACAATTGCAAAATTCCCACTTTGCCTAGGGAAAAACCAGATTCAAGTTTTTGCCCTGCTTTGGGAAATTATGATGTACAACTGCATAAAATTCTCCTTCATTTTGCTCTGGGGTCATCATCCAGAAAGATCACGGCAATTTCTGATAGTCTATGTTATACTCTGTCTCATTTTGTCTATATAACATGCTAGTTATTGCCTTCCTCTTTCTCAGACATCCCATTCTCACTAATGAAATACATGCAAATTAACATGTGAGGGTTGACCACAATTCCCCCTCACCTCCCCCAGGGCTTTCAATACTAATTGAACAGAAATGTAAACAAACTTTAATGAACAGAGAAGCATTGGATTTTAACTGGGCAAGGAGAGGAGAGGGACATACAAAAATGGCCATCTGACATCAGTTCTCTTGAATGGAAAGTTTAGTAATGAGGAGTCTGCCAAGCCACACCTTTTGTCTCTGTCTCTGGTTGCTTTCCCAGCCTCACTGGTTGGAGGCTCCAGCAGTATCTTAGCTTCTGTGACTACTTGAGTTCCAACAGCCATACTTATGTCCATTCCCACTCCAGTCTCTAGAAAGGGAGTTCTTAATTTGGGATCTATAGATAGAATTCAGGGGATCTCTGGACTTGTATGAGAAAAAATACTTGCATCTTTATTTTTGCTAACCTAGAGTGAAAATTTTGCAATTCCTTCCATTATAAATTTTTTAAACACAGACACAATTCTAACCTTAAAATCCATCATGCCAAAGAGGACCATGACACATAAAAAGGTGGTTAAGAACCCCTGCTCCAGGAACTCACCAACAAGAACTTGTTGCTTGCCCCATGTCTGATGAACATCTTTCACACGAGATTTCTCCAGGGTCAGAGGAAAATGACACGGTGTCTCTAAGACATAATCTCCTTTTAGTCAGCAAATCAAAAGCAAACAGAAGATTTCTGTCCCATCCAACAGGCTTTATTCCAACTGCTCTAAAATCCTAAGTCAGAGGGAGTATGCATTTACATGTGTGTATGCATGCATATGTATGTGTGTGCATGTGTGTTATCTACCCCCAATAGATTGAAAGCTCTTTCGGTACCATGATTGTTTTATTTTTTTTTATCCTTGCATCCCCAGTGCTTGGCACAGTGCCTAGCACATTATAAGGATTTAACAGATACTTGAAAGGGTATGGCAAATAAAATGGGTTTTCTGTGTTATTCAACTAAGGATAGCTGAGTTTTAAAACCATTGCATCTCACAGCAAACTTAAATGCAATCAAAACACAAGTAATATTTGTCTGTGTTAACTTCCATTTCATTGCAAAAGGGGTAAAGTGTCATGTCTCTGGAGTAGGAATCACTGACTAGCATATAATGGGAAGAACATTGAACTAAGGGTCAGGGTATCCAACTCTATCCCCAATTATCTCTGTGACCCAGAGCAGATTACTTGAAATGCTGTTCTTCCTTTTCCTCATCTGTAAAATAGAAAGAATTGGACAAATCAGGAACCACAGAGAGTCTATTATAATGCACAAGTGTCTGTAGAATCCCTATTTGGTCCATGTCCCAGCTGACTGTTATTGCTCTAAGATTTTCTCTGCAGCTGAAAGGAATTTCCATTTGGGAAGGTGATGTCAGGACTCTTTGCTGCAGCTGGCAAATGCCACTAGTAGCCCTCCCCCTCATCATGTGTAAATCTCTCTTACAGAACCCTGCTCATTTATTTTTTCTGTCCACATATCTGTGCATATATCATATGAACAATATGATGACAAATTCTTGTAGAACTGTGAAAAAAACTTGGGGATCCCTGATTAGATGGTTTCTAAGGTGACTTACCAGCTCTAATATTCTAGGGAAATTCAGTTCATTGGTTGAATCTGTTTCATTGACCATCTTTGATATAAAGAGGCAGTGTGCATAGTGGAAAGAGAGACCAGGAAGATCTGGGTT
The DNA here is from genome assembly GCA_028646575.1 of Pseudocheirus occidentalis. Taxonomy (NCBI): domain Eukaryota; kingdom Metazoa; phylum Chordata; class Mammalia; order Diprotodontia; family Pseudocheiridae; genus Pseudocheirus; species Pseudocheirus occidentalis. The sequence continues at coordinate 200,278,536 of CM053597.1, read as the reverse complement.
CAAATTTTGCCTCTCACATACAGTGGTGCTGTAACCTTAGGTAGAATAAAACTAATCAATGACCCCAGGCAATTCTGACTCTAAGTTTCAGAGAAGATAGCTGACTACGTTGATTAGAGGGAGCTCTATCATCATTGGGGAGTTCTCTATAGCTAGGAAAAGGTCATATACCTTCATATACCATAAGAAAGGGAAATGTAGATAATCTGACAACCTCCTAATCAGATTGTGAAAGTATTCCAGGTATGTTGGGAGCAGAAAATGGTCCATCTAGTTGTTCACTCTTCCCTACTCACCCTATTAAATGCCTCAGATATGGGAATCTCAATGTTTCGGGGCTGCCTTTAATGATTTATAGTTTATTATAGAACTGCAGGGTTGGAAGGGACTTCAGATATCAATTAGTCTGTCTCAAACCTGAAAACACGAATCTACCCTCTGCAACATCAGCAACAGCCATAGTCCTCTAACCTCTATGAATGGAGGTAGTTTTGGTTGGTCCAGATGAACAAATAGTAGTGGAAGTTTGCGGCCAGTAAATAGGGAGAAGTCCAAATGTCAAGACACATGACAGGTATGAGGCTGGTCTACCTATAAGTTGCCCAAAGGGACCAATATAAGCAAAAAGCAAGATACCAAAGACAGCTCAGTTGTCTCTCTTCCTCTTGGCAAGATTCCATCCTGCCTTTTTTTAATAGAGAAAGTTGTTGAGTTTTGTGATGTCAGACAGTATAGGAGCTTTCAGGACATTGTTGAATACACTTACATGCTCAATTTACCCATTTCCATCTCATTCCTCAGATGAGTGGCATGGATGCCATAAATTGCCAATGCCTATTAGAGATCATTTGCATTAGACTCTCCTTTATAACATATATCCCTTAACTTGGAGAAAGGGAATTCAGATACTATGTTGGCAACCACCAACTTGTAGAATTATAGGGTTTAGAGCTGAAAGGGGCCTTTGAGGTCATCTAGTACAACACCTTCATTTTACAGATGAAGAAACTGAGGCCCAGAAAGATTGTGACTTACCCAAGGTCACTCAGGTAGTAAGTGGCAGAACCAAGATTCAAGCCCAAGTCCTCTGCATCCCAGTCCAGTTACATCAGAGGTAAGTCAAATGTTTTATATCATATATCACTCTTCCACCAAGCTTTGGATTAAAGGTAAATATGGTTCCATTTTTCTTGATCTTCATTATTCTTTCCCCCTTTGCTGTATTTAGATCAGCAGTTCTCACCTAAGACCATTGGAAAATACATATTTCTGATGGTCTTAGGAACCAAGACCCCACTCCTCTATTCGTCTCCAGGTGGGTCCACCCATATGCAGATATGCCCACATACAAGTATTAAAGAGTTGCGGCATTAGGAAGGTTGAGAACAACTGATTTTGATGGTTTTCTGCAGCTGAATTTAGTTCTAAATTTATATTTGAGTTTCTTTTCAACAATGCTATTTTTGCAGTAGACTTCCATTTCCATCACGTTGACTAAGGTCAACTTATCTCTATTGTAATTACAATAATTTTAAGTCTTCATCATCATTCTGAGTGAAATAAAAAAAATAAAGTTATCATGTAAAGAAACAGGGGAAAGAGAGGAGAGAGAAGGGGCTAGCTATTTGTAGTAACCATCGTTTGTCTTTACAACAGTGTTTCCTAAACTTTGGAACTTTTCGGAATATTTGTAAAGCAATGAGTGTGCCATTGATAGCCATAGAAAGGAACATCTCCGTATCTAGTGATGTGTGTGGGAACTATGTACTCGAGAAAAGTGGAGAGGAAAGAACATAGAATAATGAAGAGAGCCAGCCTCAAAGTCAGGAGGACCTAAGTTCAGATCCTATGTCTGATTCATGCTAGTTGTGTGTAACCCAGGGTAAGTAACCTAACCGCTCTTTCCCAGATGGTTCTCTAAGGCTGGAAGCTGCTCATGTGCATTAGTAGAAGTCTCCTCATTGAGAATACCCTATACTGATGAAACCACAGGAGAAAGGTGGGGAAGGTTGGTGCTTTTAAAAGAATGTGAAAATGAAGAAAGAAGATACGCTTCAGTTGAACCCAGCATCAGACAGCTCCCTTGCCATAGAAAATTGAGACACGCTTCTGGCCAGATTGTTATGGGGGAAGGAAAACAGAGGTAAAGGGCACTCAGACTCTCCCTTGCCCTTATTGGCAGATCCAGTGTTTGAGGGAGAACTCTATTCACTGTGACACACCAGTAATGTGTTTATAAAGCAACTACATTCCTAATACACTTAGCTGGGGAATAACGTCCTGTAATAGATGGTTAAGGAGGGCTTCAGCCAGGAGAATAACGTGGATACAAAGGTCAATATTTTTAAAACGTGGGAAGCATGAGAATGAAAGAAAATGGGCAGTGTCCTAGGTCTCACATTATAAATAAAAAGTACAGCAAAGTCATTTTAACTTGGGGGAGTGGAAAAATTGGGCACTCGAGAATGAAGAACTGAATAGGAGCTGTTATAATGATTATGAAGGAATTGGGCTGTTTATTTTCCTGTCAGAGGCAATGTATATGTATATATGGCAGTTTTTGTTGGAAGAAAAGGGGGAGAGAGGGAGGGAGGGAGGAAGGGAAGAAGGGGGAGAGAGAGGGAGAGGGAGGGAGGAAGGGAAAGAGAAAGAGGGGGGAGGAGAAGGGAGAAAGAGAGAGAGAGAAAGAGAGAACACCTGGATTTTATACCTGAGTAGGTGAGAGGCCTCTATACACTGTCTTATTAGAGATGATAAAGAATTCTTAGAATGAAGGAAATATTTCAAGAATGAAGCCAGATAGCAAAACAGTCTTAGGTAGCAGAGGGAAGGCGAAACTTGGGTTGATGAATGGTAAAAAAAAAAAAAAAAAAAAAAAAAAGGCGCAGAAGCTAAAGGAATCATAAAGCATTTGTACAGCCCTTTACTTACAAAAACCCTCTGAGATGAGCATGCTAGTATTATTGTGCTTATTGTACATAATAGGAACCTGAGTTTTGGTAAGGTTAAGAAATGGCAGTCATATAGCCATATATAAGGGCAGACCTAAACCTGGGTTCGAAATCCATCTCTTTGTCCATTGTATCACCCTTCTTCTCAAGGAAGAAGTTCTGAACAACTAGAACTATATAACAAATAGAAATAAAACTTTCCAAAATAAGCAAGCTAGAAATGTCTAGGGAAGGTACTCCCCAGAATGAGAGAGAGGTTCCATAAACACCAGAGGATGAGAGGAAACCTTCTATGCCTTGTGGTAAGACTGATTCCCTGCGAAAACATGTGTCCAATCAGGAGACAGCCTGTTTTCCTAGGGCACAAATCTAGCTTATGAAGACTGGTGTTGAGAATTTGTTAAACTTGACCACTACCACCATCTTGTGGAGAAAACATGTCATTAGAAGAAAAGGATTCTAGAAACTATTAAATCCTGGATTAGGAAACTAAAGAACTTGGATTCCAGGTATTATTTTTTTTAATAGTTCCCCCCCCCCCATTAAAGGCTGGAATTTTAGAGCAGAAAACAGCTACAAAACTAACAATTTCTTGTAGAATTATTTTTGAAAAAAGAGATTAGGGTTTGGGGACCATGTCCTGGTTAGTTACAGAATGCATCTAAAGAGGACTGGGGTTAACTCATTTGATTGAAGGTTTATAAGTATGATTGAGGGATTTGTGAATTGAAACTAGATAGGGTGGGGGAAAGGAGCCCTGACAAAATTATAAATTTAGTTAATAAGTTGGACAGTAAGTAAGACAAGAAAGAATACTAGCAGAGAGAGGTGCCCAGTAATTCAGAGAAAATAATTGGAAAGAGAATTGAGAACAATGCTTCTGGCCCTATATAGCTATAAACCAATGTTTAGGTATGGACAATTAAGGAGACTTGAGAATTTACTGCTAGAAGGTGGATATAATACCATAGGTATCAGTGGAATTTGGTGAGATGGGATTCATGACTAGAATATAGCAATCTCAGCTATATTAGCTTGTGGGGTTTTTTTGTGATTTTTAAAATTTAATCTTTTATTATTCCTAATTACATGTAAAAACAATTTTAACATTCTTTTTTTAAAATCTGAGTTCCAAATCCTCTCCCTCCCTACTCCCTGTCACTGAGAAGGCAAGCAATTTGATATAGGTTATATATGTGTAGTAATGCAAAACACATTTCCATGTAAGTCATTATGTGAAAGAAAACACAAGTGAAAAGAAAAAAAAACAACCCAAGAAAAATAAAGAAAGTAGAGAAAAAGTATATTTGATCCGCATTCGGGCTCTACCAGTTCTTTCTCTGGAGATGAAAATCATCTTTTATCAGAAGTCCTACAAAATTGTCTCGAATCATTGTACTGCTGAGAAGAGATAAGTTATTCATAGTAGATCATCATACAATATTGCTGTCATTGTGCACAATGTTCTCCTGGTTCTGCTCGTTTCACTTTGTATCAGTTCATGTAAGTCTTTCCATGCTCTTCTGAGAGTATCTGATCATCATTTCTTAAAGCACAGTAGTATTCCATCAAAATTATATGCAACGTGCAAAACCATTCCCCAAATTGATGGGCATCCCTCGATTTCCAATTCTTAGCCACCACACACAAAAAAAGCTGCTATAAATATTTGTGTACACATAGGTCCTTTTCCTTTTTGTTTCTTTTATCTCTGGGATACAGACCTAGTAGTGATATTGCTTGGTCAAAGGGTATGCATAGTTTTATAGCCTTTGGGCATAGTTCCAAATTGCTCTCCAGAATGGTTGAATCGGTGTACAACTTCACCAACAGAACATTAGTGTTTTAATTTTCCCACATCTCCTCCAACATTTGCTATTTTTCCTTTTTTGTCATATCAGCCAATATGACAAGTGTGAGGGAATAATAGCTCAGAGTTGTTTTAATTTGCATTTATCTCATCAGTAGTGATTTAGAGCTTTTCATATGACTATACATAGCTTTGATTTCTTCCTCTGAAAAGTACTTGTTCATATCCTTTGGCCATTTATCAATTGAGGAATGACTTTTATTTCTTTTAATTTTTTGAAGGAAATAAATTTTATTGGTATTTAACAGCTATCCAAAAATAAATGCTGAAATGCCTCCTCAAAAGGGACTATCCTTGTTAAATGGACTAATGTAGAATAGGACTTAAATTTTTTTTAATTAGACTATTCAGTCTAGAGAAATGAGTTTCTCACATGTTAATTTTCTAGATAACTGAAGCTCATCATGTAAAGTATCCGTTTTCAAAAATTTTGTCATTTTAGATGGAAGTCTTTTGTATCTTGTATTTTCCCAACCTCTTAAACACAGTAGACTTAACCCTTTCTTTAATTTAGGGTAATAATGACGCAAATAAATTATTACTGTACTGTACTAGGATTAGAGAAGGATCTTTAAATGGTCATCTTTCTTTCCCCCCCCCAGTTATTCTGTGTGCTTTTTATATTATCTGTTATACTTTGCTGTCACTTCTTGCTATTGTCAATGTTCCTACCAAATAGGAGCCCCTTTATAAAACCAGGGTGATTAAAAGTGTGTTCCCAGAAAAACAAATGGGTTTTACATGAGAGTATGAGGAGTATTCCAGTGAGTAAAAGGCATGAGTCTTATGGACCTTATGACACCTATTTTGACTGTTCAAAGGTCTTTTTGCTCTCCCCCACACACACTATTGCCAGGTTCTTGGTGGTGCTCCAGATAGTTGAGGCTGACCATAGGTGCCCTCCGAATAAGTTAGTTATTGCTGTAACTACATCAGCAAAGCAATATTAGTATGGACTGTTAGCCAGGATGTGGAAATATCCTCATTACATAGAAGTGGACATCATAATGGTATTCATTAAAAGTGAGATTCTGTGGGCCAATAAAGTCTGTCAGAAGATGTTGGGCTTATACAAACAGGAGCTTCTACCAGTTTCTCTGCTGGTTTCTCTTCCTTAGGAGCACTAGCAATAGAACTAGCACTAGCATTATTACTATAATAATTCACAAGCTGCTGCAGCTGGTGTTGGAGTGACAGATGTAGGCCTGGAGGTGTGGGAGCCAAGGCAGGGGAAGGAGTTGGGGCTGGAGCCACAGATGCCACTACAGAGCTGACCCCTAGTAGTGGTAGCACGACTGGACCACTGAGTTGTAGATGGTGATGATGCTGAAGCAGCTGCTGCTTTGGGCTTTGTCACCATAGCCACCACAAAGTTCTTCTTATCAATTTTGTATTCTTGGAAAGCAGTATCATCGGTAAGGATTTGGCCTGCATAAATTAATCTTTGACCTGCTACTGGAAGAGCATCCTTTCCCTTTTCAGATCCAGTCTTGGCTGCTGGAGGGTCTTCAGAGTGATCTGCGTGGGGTCCCTGTGGTTCTGGACACCACGCTTGCTGTGGACTCGGTCAGCCTCTTGGGCCGGCTGGGAGGGGGGTCGAGGTGGCTACTGGGATTGGTCACATTCACCCTGCGGGGCGACCTCTCCCCCGTTGTGATCGGCAGCGACCACCTTCTCCCGAAGGCACGGGGTCAGTGGGGTGTCCGTCCTCAGAAGCTGCGGGCTGGTCTGGGAGGCAGTGAGTGAATCCGCTAGTTTGACATCCCTGCTCCTCCTCCCGAAGAAGTTGGGGGAGTGGTCAAAAGCTGTCTTTTATTTCTATAACTTAGACTCAGTGTTCTATATATTTGAGAAATGAAGCCTTTATCAGACAAATTTGCTGTAATTTTTTTCACAATGATTACCAACTATGTATTTCCCTCCACCCTATTTCCTGTTTATCCTACTCTCTTCTTTCACACTGTCTATTCTCAAGTCTTTTGCTTCTGACTTTTACATCCCCTCAACTGCCTTCCCTTCTATTAACTCCACCTCCTTTCCTTCCTACTTTCCTCCATGATAAGATAGATTTCTACACTCAATTGACTGTGTATATTATTCCGTCTTTGAGCCAATTTCAATGAGAGTAAAGTTCATGATTCCTGCATCTTCTCCACTATAAAAATCTTTCATGTCAAATAATTTATCTCATTCTATCTCTCCCTTTCCCCTTCTCTCAGTGCATTCTTTTTTCTCATCTCTTAGTTTTATTTTTAGATAATCATTCCATCACATTCAATTCACACTTCTACTTTCTATTTATGTATATTTCTTCTAACTGCCCTAATAATGAGAAAGTATTGAGGAGTTAGAAATATAATTTTCCCAAGTAGAAATGTAAGCAGTTTAACCTTATTGAATCCCTTATGATTTCTTTTTCCTGTTTACCTATTTATGCTTCTCTTGATTCTTGTATTTGAATGTCAAATTTTCTGTTCAGCTCTGGCCTATTTCATTGAATATCCATTTTTTCCCCTGAAACATTATACTCACTTTGGCTGGAATATCATATTCTAAGCCCTCTCATCCTTTGCTGTAGAAACTGCTAAATCTTGTGTTATCCTGGACTCCATGATTATTGAATTGTTTCTTTATGGCTGCTTGCAGTATTTTCTCCTTGATCTGGGAGATATGGAATTTGACTAAAATATTTCTGAAAGTTTTCACTTTGGGATCCCTTTCAGGAGCTAATTGGTAGATTCCTTCAATTTCTATTTTCTCCTCTGGTTCTAGAATATTAGGGCAGTTTTCCTTGATCATTTATTGAAAGATGATGTCTAGGCTTTTTCTGATCATGACTTTCAGGTAATCCAATAGTCCTTAAATTATTTCTCCTGGATCTTTTTTCCAGGTCAATTGTTTTTCCAGTGAGATATTTCACCTTTTCTTCTATTTTTTTCATTCTTTTGATTTCATTTAATTGTTTCTTGATGTCTCATGGAATAATTAGCTTCCAGCTTACCCAATTCTAATTTTTAAGGACTTGCTTTCTTCAGTGAACTTTAGTACTCCTTTTCCATTTGGTCAGTTGTACTTTTTAAGGAGTTCTCTTCACTGAATTTCTGTATATCTTTTTCTATTTGGCCAATTCTGCTTTTCAAGTCATTCTTCTTTTCATTGGATTTTTGTGCTTCCTTTACCATTTGACCTATTCTGTTTTTTAAGTTGTTGTGTTCTTCAGTTTTTGTGCCTGCTTTACCAAGCTGTTGACTCTCTTCATGATTTCTTGCATCACTCTCATTTCTCTTCCCAGTTTTCCCTCTACCTCTCTAATTTGATTTTTAAATTCCTTTTTAAGTTCTTCCATGGCCTGAGACCAATTTGTATTCTTCTTTGAGGCTTTGCATACAAGAATTTGACTTTGTTGTCTTCTTCCGAATGCATGTGTTTATCTTCCCTGTCACCACGGTGACTTTTTATGGTCAGAAATGTTTTTTTTCTGTTGTTTGCTCATTTTCCAGCCTGTTTCTTGACTTTCAACTCTATGCTAAAGTGGGGGCTTCTCTTCCCAAGTGTACGGGGCTGTGTCCCAAGCTTTAGGTTTTTTTCTGCAACTATTTTCAGAGGCAATTCTGGGGATTTTTAAGTTTTTGGCTCTTCCAAAGTGGTATGATCTAGGAAGAGGTGTGTTTACTCCTTTCCTGTACTCTGCACTGGTTTGTGAGCAGCCACAAGCACTCTTTCCAACCCAGGAACTAAGACCAGGTTTCTTGCTCCCCTGAGGCTACAAGCTCTGCTGTGCTAGTGTTCCTCTTCCCAATGAGACTAAGATCCAGGACTGTGACCCAGATCCAAGTAGAGATAATGCAACATAGTCCTGTCCCTGGTGCCAATAAAGAGACCCCTGTAAATCACCTTCTGACCTGTTGTCTGATCCCTTTACTGTCTGTGGGCTGAGAGGTCAAAACTCTCACTGCTGCCCCTGATTCAGTCACCCTGAGGGCTGCTCCTGGTTTGCTGGGGTCAAGTCTGTGCTGGACTCTTCACCCTGTTGTTGCAATAGACCTTTCTTGCCAACCTTCTAAATTCTCTTGAACTAGAAAATTGTTTTACTGCAACTGGGTACTGCCACTCTGGAATGATTTCTCCATTTTGTGTTTTGTTTACATCTCACCTATGAACTTAAGGATTATTTTTAATTATAGCTATCAGAATTTATGGCAAATTCACCTAGTAGATACTAAGCTCCATGAGGTCAAAGACCATGTCTTATTGAATGTTTTTCTCTCTCAACATCTATCACAGTGTTCAATACACACTAGGTATACAATAAGTGATCTTTTAAAAAGTTTGCAGACCCATATAGTCATGTTGCAAACTGTTTTGATAAATTTTTATGTAATTTGTGCTTTTGTCTGCCATTTTGCCTCTAAATCATGGTTTTCCTTTGGGCCCTGAAGAGAGAATTTTTGGTCACAAAAGCCAATTGGCAGAAGATTTTTCACCCAGAGGATATTCAGATGTTACTCTCATAGGGGAAAATTCTTTGCCCCATTTCTCTCTTCATGGGGTGGGAGTGGGTAGTCACAGAAATTATAGAACAAGAAAAAGGAGTACTATTCACACACTAAGAAATCTCTTTTTCTTCCTTCTGTTGACTTGATATTTGGGCTTCCAGAAAAGGAGGAAAACAGGAAGGAAAAACAAGGGAACAGTTACACAGATAGTTAGCAAAATTAGAAGCTGTTCTTGGAAAAAGTTGGGGCTCCAAAAAGACTATCTGAGCATGGACAAGTGGAGGCGAGCACAACCAGGAGACATCTCCATTACAGAGCAGAAATAGAGATTTAAAGCAAACAGGAGAAATGATCCTGTGTTAATGAGACTCACCCCTATAATAAATCCTGTTGTGTTAGTGGGGGAGAAAGTAGATTTCTCTTTTGATCATGATTTTAAGATGGAGAGAGAGTGACCCTACCACTGTTCCTTTCCCATTAATGTAATTGGGATTCTCTGCAGCTGCACCTGAATAAGTGACAGGACAACCAATAGATAATGATTACAGATGAATAAATTGGGCTGCACCTTTTTTACTTTGTTCTACACAAAATAACCTCCATAATCATATGATTTTAAGTTTCCAAGCATGATTGGAAGGTGGCCAAAGTGGCCTCAACATCTTCTGACCGTGTACTCTCTGGTGACCAGAATGCATATTGCAACCTCTTAAGAAAGGGCTATCTCCAAGAGAGCCCAGAAATAGGACTTACAAGACCACTTGATTGGCGGTTCAAGTAGAGAGCTCCTAGTGGGCAATTCCAACATTGTACTTCCTTGCTACACATTTGTTACAGTGTTATTGTCTGTAGAAGTAGGAGAGTAGCAGCACGCAAACTTAGGATTCTTATTAGGAGAAGTTGTTGTGTATAATAATGTTAAAACATGATTGCTAAATGAACATCCACCACCAGCTTCATTATTGCTAAATACAAAACAGAATGAATTTAATTATATTTTTCAACACCCTATCTTACTGAACATGCCCATCACTGAAAGAAATCAATTATTTTTTATTGTTACTGAAAACATAGCATAGATTTTTTTCCTAGGGAGTTCATTGATGGCTTGTTCAATTTCTTTTTCTGAGACAGGATTATTTAAGTAGTTTATTTCCTCTTCAGTTAGCCTAGGCAACTTGTATTTTTGTAAATATTCATCCATTTCACTAAGATTGTCAGATGTATGTGCATACAATTGGGCAAAATAATTCCTAATTATTGCTTTAATTTCCTCTTCATTGGAGGTGGATTCACCCTTTTCATTTTTGATATTCATAATTTGGTTTTCTTCTTTCTTTTTTTTATCATATTGGCTAAAGGTCTATCAGTTTTATTGGCTTTCTCATAATACCAATTCTTAGTTTTGTTTATTAATTCAATAGTTTTCTTGAATTAAATGTTATTAATCTATCCTTTGGTTCTCATTATTTCTAATTTAGTATTTAATTGGGGATTTTCAATTTGTTCTTTTTCTAGCTTTTTCAATTGCATGCCCAATTCATTGATCTCCATTTTCTCTAATTTATTCATGTATGCATTCAGGGATATAAAACTTCCCTTAAGGACTGCCTTTACTGCATCCCACAAATTTGGGTATGTTGTCTCATTATTGTCATTCTCTTGAATGAAGTTGCTGATTGTTTCTATAATTTCTTGTTTGACCCACTCTCTCTTTAGGATTAAGTTATTTAGTTTCCAATTAGTTTTTAGTTTATCCTTCCATGGCCCTTTATTACATATAATTTTTATTGCATCATGATCTGAGAAGAATGCATTTAATATTTCCACCTTTCTGCACTGAATTGTGAGGTTTTAATGCCCTAATACATTTTTGTGTATGTGCCATGTACCACTGAAAAGAAAGTATATTCCTTTTTATCCCCATTCAATTTTCTCCAGAGGTCTATCATATCTAGCTTCTCTAAGATTCTATTTGCCTCCTTAACTTCTTTCTTGTTTATTTTGAGGTTAGATTTATCAGTCTCAGAGAGGGAGAGATTAAAGTCCCCCACTAGCATAGTTTTGGTGTCTATTTCTTCTTCTAGCATCCTTAATTTCTCCTTTAGGAATGTAGATGCTGTACCATTTGGTGCATAAATCTTTAGTAATGATATTGCCTCATTTTTGATGGTACTTTTTAGCAGAATATAGTTTCCTCCTTTATCTCTTTTAATTAGATCTATTTTTGCTTTTGCTTTATCTGAGATAAGGATTGCTAGCCTTGCTTTTTTTTTACTTTAACTGAGCCATGATATATTTCACTCCAGCCTTTTTTACCTTTAATCTGTGTGTATCCCCCTGTTTCAGATGTATTTCTTGTAAACAGCATATTGTAGGATTATGGTTTTTAATCCATTCCACCTCTGTTTTATGGGAGAGTTCATCCCATTCATGTTCACAGTTATGATTGCTATCTGTGTCTTTCCCTCCATCCTATTCCTTCCCCTGTTTATGCTTCTATTTTTCCCCTTCTCCTTCCCCCTTCTTCAGAGTTTTCCTTTTGACCTCCACCTCCCTCAGTGTTCCCTTCTTATACACCCTCCTCCCTTTTCCTGCCCTTCTCCCTTACTACTTCTTCCCTCCCTTCTAACCTACCCTTTTCTTGGCCCTTCCCCCCTCCCACTGCCTGTAGGATATGATTGATTTTTATACTCAATGTTGTATGTTATTTCTTCCTTGAACCAAGATTGATGAGAATAGATCTCATACAGTGCTCCTCTCCTTCCCCTCTTTCCCCCTATTATGACAAGTTTTATGTCTCTTCTCAATAGAGTCCTATCTTTAACTAGTTGTATTATTCCCTCCCTGCACCAGAACCAGTGAGGGAGTAGCTCATGTAATGGTCACCTCCCTCCCTTCTTTCCCTCTACTATATTGTTTTTATGCCTCTTTGTGTAGCATAATTTACCCCTTTTTGCTTCATTCTTTCCTCTTCTTCCATTGCAGTCCCTTAATAATGATTTTTATCATCATTTTGCATAATTTATATCCACACTTTCTATCTATCTATATCCCATTTAGATGTTGCCATAGGTATAGAGTTCATGATATTAACAGGTATCAGCTTCCCATAGAGGGATGTAAACAGTTTGCTCTTGTTAAATAACAAGTTGT
>CM053597.1:200237675-200256891 GCA_028646575.1 Pseudocheirus occidentalis | reverse complement strand
AAGCCCCACCCCAACCATTCTAGTCTTCTTACTCCTTAGATACCCTCACTTACTCTTCCATCTAATGATAGTAGCCTTATTGCTATTCCAAGAGAGACACACTCTATCTCTTGGCTCTGGACATTTTCAATAAGTGTCTCCCATAGGTGGAATTCTCTCCCTCCTCATCTCCTTCTCCAAGCTGCCCTGACTGCTCTCAAGTCCCAGATAAAGTCCCACCTTCTGCAGGAAGCCTTCCCCAATCTCTGAATTCTTATGCCCCGTCTCATAATGATTTCCTATTTTTCCTCTACGTAGAGCCTTATTGCTCTTGGTTGTGGTCTTTCTTCGTATCCCTAACACTTTCCACCATGCCTGGCTCAGAAAGTGCTTTAGAAAAGCTTCTTGATTGACTGGCCCCAAATAGAAAAACAAAAAACCACAATTTACATGAGTTTCAGTATTCAGGGCACAAATGTAAAAGACACTGAATAAATTTGCACTTCTTCCTTGTTCAGTGCCCAAAGACAGTTGACTATCCCATCAGTCCTCCTTGGGGCAGTAGGAGCTTCCTTCTGGGATGCAGCCAGCACCAAGAGAAGAAGCAGGAAGGCCACCCAGGGCTCCCTTTCTCTGAATGTCCCCTCCTCCACTTGGCTGTTTCCAATTAGCTCTTACCAGGACACATACTGTAGGCCAGGCCTGATGCTGGCTTCTCCTACTGGATCAGGTTCAAAATGGCAATGAAATGGGGCACTAGTTCAAGAGTGAACTAAAGGAAGTTAGCTCAGTCATGTTGAGTCTGAAACCAAATGACCAAAAGGTCACAGGGCTTATGCAATCGCCGTTAGCTCTGAAAATACCCAAGACCTAACAAATGTCTTTATAACCACAGGTAACTCTAAGAAATAAAATAAAATATAAAATAAAATAAAAACAGAAAAATAGGACCAACCGTGATCATAAGCTAAAAACTTCCTTTATTCCATAGTAGGAGGGAAACTAGACATATGTTGGGGCCAAATCTTAATACATATGTCAATGCCTGTGTGGTGAGTTGTAGCTTGGACAATGAGGGATAGTAGCAATGAGACAAGTTTGATTCATAGCAGGGCTTCGTGACTAGGACATGGGTCCTACAGGTGCATGTCCAAGCTTAGGGACCACCTGGTGCTAATGTAAAACAATTCTGGAATTTTTCTGTGGCAGATTTCACCCAGAGGGTGAGCACAAAGGATTACTGTTATGCCAAAGTAGGGGCACAGCTTACTTTCTGGGCCTTAACTCTGGAAAATGCTGCCAACTAATAGAAAAAGAGAGGAGTGAAAAGAAATGAGTGGTCTTGGCGTGGGGATCTTTACAGCCATATCAAAGAAATGATTGCATTGATTCTTTTGACCAGTTTCCCTGCCTCTGTGTTGGTCATGCTGCTGTGTCAGTCAGGCTTGAAAGGGAGCCCTCCATTGGCCTCTTTGCTTTGGGGGTGACTTTTGTTTAATACCACCATGAAACTAGGACAAAAGGAGCTAAGTGGTGAAAAATGTATTGCCTGTCCAAGGGACAAACTTGCTACCAGGGATCTATAAATACTGCTTCTCCTACAGTGGTTCCTAGCCCACCAAACAGGACCTCTCCTTCCTTAGGATCCCCAGAGGGGGTAGAATGTGAGCTACCAAATCTTTTTTTTCTTTTTTTAAAATTTATTTGTTTTTAGTTTTCAACATTCATTTCTATAAGATTTTGAGTTCTAAATTTCCTCCTCCTCCCTCTGCTCCTGCCTCCCCAAGACAATGTGCAATCTGATAAAAGCTATACATGTACAATCACATTAAACAGATTTCCACATTAGTCAGATTGTAAAGAATTAGAATCAAAGTGGCAAACCATGAGAAAGAAGAAACAAAAAACAAAAAAAGAGAGAAAGAATAGTACGTTTTGATCTGCATTCAGGTTCTATATTTCTTTCTCTGACTATGGATAGTATTTTCCATCACAAGCCTTTTGGTGTTGTCTTAGAGCTTTGCATTGCTGGGTAGAGTTACATCTATCAAAGTCAGGCATCACACAATGTTTCTGTTATTAGATTCAATGTTCTCCTGGTTCTGCTCACTTCACTTAGCATCAGTTCATGCAAATCTTTCCAGGTTTTTCTGAAATCTTCCTGCTCATAGTTTCTTATGGAACAATTGTATTCCATTACATTCATGTACCACAACTTGCTCAGCCATTCCCCAACTGATGGGCATCCCCTCAATTTCCAATTCTTGACCACCACAAAAAGAGGTGCTATAAATATTTTTGTACATGTGGGTCTTTCCCCCATTTTTATGACCTCTTTGGGATACAGACCTAGAAGTGGTATTACTAGGTCAAAGGGTTTACAGTTTTATAGCTCTTTGGGCATATGAACTACCAAATCTTTATCCTTTTAGAGGCCCCAGCTGAGGAAGGGACTACCTCCATTGTTCAGGGTAGGCTTAATCAATAGTCTCCATTCCCTGCCATCACCAGAGAGCAAGCTAACTCCCAATAGCTACCCCATGATCCTCTAAGCCAGTGGTTCTCAACCTGTGGGTTATGTTCAATTTGTAACAATGAAAATACATCCTGGCTATCAGATAGATTCATAACAGTAGCAAAATTACAGTTATGAAGTAGCAATGAAAATAATTTTATGGTTGGGGTCACCACAACATGAGGAACTCTATTAGTGGGTTGTGGCATTAGGAAGGTTGAGAACCACAGCAGCCCTTCCCTAGGATAGAGCTGTCCAGTGGGTTCTGTAGTATCAGCAACTGATATCAGTCCCATCAATTGCGGATTACAGTAAGCAAAAGGTAGGCTTACCTTTTCCAGCATCTATGGCAGTGGCCATTCCCCTGAGGTCTCCATGGCTGCTTACTCTGCTTCCCTTGGGGCCTGGGCCATGGGCCATCCCTCTGCCTGCTGCCTTTAGAACTCCCACCACTTCCAATTGCCACTAGGTTCCTTGCTGTCCATTTCTCTGGGTCCAAGTAATGTTTCTACCACCTGTATTATGCTTACCTAGCAAAGTCCCCTAATCCCATGGGCACTAGATGATGAGGTAGACATAGTTCAGGGCCTGGAGTCAAAAAAAAATGAGTTCAAATCCAGCTTCAGATGCTTTCTACCTATTTGACCCTGCATAATTTGCTTTATGTAAAGAATGCTTCTGGGGTGGCTAGGTGGTGCAGTGACTAGAGCATCGGTCCCAGAGTCAGGAGAACCTGAGTTCAAATCCAGCCTCAGACACTTAATACTTACTAGCCGTGTGACCTTGGGCAAGTCACTTAACCCCAGTTGCCCTGCCTTCCTTCCTTCAAAAAAGAAAAAAAGAATGCTTCTTTTCCCCTTCCTTCTTTTCTTCTTTGGCCTGAGATTCGTGCCTCTACGTCAGTGGAGCATTGATGAAAAGTCTCCCATTGCTGGGATAGGATCATGCTCCTACCCAACTGTGCCTGGCCAATCACTGATATGGGCCCTGGCACCTCTTCCCTTTGCCAGGGTCTAAGCACTATCCCACTGTATTTGACATCAATGTGCCCCTTCTGGGTTGAGTAATGCTTCAGGCCCTGGAGGTCTGTTGGAATCTCAACAGTGTCTCCTATTCTAGGATCTGACCAATACCTAGGCCATGCCACTGCTGGGACCCGAGAATTACAATGATGGGACCTGAGCACTGTAATGTCCCCTTCTGCCAGGTTCTATCATGCCTACAGTCGGAACATTGGCCCCCTCTGCCAGGCTGAGACCCCCAATGGAGAAGCTGCTCTCCACCTATTCTAAGACCTGCTGTGCTAACCATCCCATAGGGGCTCTTCATTCATCCCTCAATAGAAATTCCAGAGAGAAAGAATTAGTTCACATGAAAAAAAGAAACTTTTTTAAAAACTGAAAACTGATATAGTTTCTTCTTTTCTCAGCAACTCAGCTGGGTTGTCTTTGGGACTTTTGTACACACCCCAATTCCAAAGCCTCTAGGGCTCCTGGAAGGTGTTTTCCTGTCAGATGCATCCCCCATTGCCTTCACCAAGAAATCGCCCCTAAATCCATTGAGCTCCCAAACTCCACATAAAACGTCCTAAGCAGTTCTTTTGGCACAATTCTGAGACAAGCCCCCAAATCCAGGTTTTAGGGAGTGCCCATGCCTGTCACATTAGATGGACATGTCAATTATTATCACTGACAATATAAAACTTATGAAAATTCAACCAAAAAGAATTTTTATCATTTATCATCTTTAGATAGAACTTAGTTAACTGTCCAATCCAATCCCCTTGAGGCAATTGGAACTTCCTCATAGTATATAGCCAACACCAAAGAGGGAGACTTTTCAATCAATCAATCAATCAATCAATCAATCAACTTTTATTAAGTGCCTCCAAGGTTCCAGGCACTATGCTAAGCCCTGAGTTTACAAAAAAAAGCAAAAGTCAATACCCTTGAAGAATTCATAATCCTTTCTCTTCTGTATGTGGTTCCTGGGTAAATTTTTCAGGAAATAGCTCCCAGTTTTTTGCTATTATCTTTTCAGCAAACATGACTGTGTAAAAGTTAATTGATACTAATTGGTTATCAATGGTATTGAGAAAATATGATAGTATGATGCTAATTAGTGGTGGGCAGCGAGGTAATATAATGGATAAGGCTGCTAGACGTGAAGTCAGGAAGGACTGAGTTCAAATATGACCGTAGACACTTACCAGTTGTGTGACCCAGGACAATGAGTTAATTTGAGTTACTCATTCTATTTTTGGACAGCTCTGATTAGCAACCTTTTCCTCCTATTGACTGAAATCTATCATGTTGGGATTTCCATATATTGCTCCTAGACCAATCTGAAGAGGCCAAAAAACCTAATCTATCCCCTCCTGATGACCTTCATTCCAATGCTTATAGATTATAAAATATTTCAAATATAAAACATAAAACATTTCAAAGCCAAATATAAAGGAATCCATTTTCCAAAGAGTTTCCATTTTGCAATATCGATGCTTCAGTTCTTCCAAGTTAATAATAATAATTACTGATATTTATGTAGGGATTACAGTTTAAGAATTGCTTTGCAGATATTATCTTAAATGAAGTAAATAAAAGTTTCAAAGTTGTTAAAAATGTAAATAAATTTTGACTATTCATCCCTTGTGTTGCAGAGAAGACTCCACTTGAACATAAGTTGAGGCGTTGGACTGCATTCCAATTCTGAAATTCTGTGATTCTCTGACTCTCTTGTCTTGTATATATGCCAAATATGACTATCCTTGGCTTTCACCTGTTCAAGTTTTCTGTGATGCTCTGACTCTGATTTGGCATTAGCCTTTAGAAAGGTGGATTTAATCTGTTAGCTGAACCATACTTTCCTATATTACATTTTGATTCATTGGTAAATCAGTTCAACTAAGGCTTGGTAAATATGATGTAATACCAGGAAAACAGGATCTATCCCCTAGCCTTTGCCCTAATTGGCCTTTGGGATAGAGGAAGAATTACCATGCCATTCCCCTGTCTCCAGGGGAAGTGGTGAAATGTAGCAACAAAGAGATTTTGACTTCTCCCTAGCTTGAGTGTAGAAGGAAAAGGGATTTAAGAGAGAAGTTAAATATTGGGACACATCTCATCCTCTGCAGTTAGAGCAGTCTGACTACTCAGGCAACATGAAGGTCCTCTTTCTTCTGGGATTCATCTTCCTCTCTGCGGCAGTTCACGGTAGGAAAATGAAGAAATGTGAATTTGCCAAAATAGCCAAGGAGCAACACATGGATGGATACCATGGTGTGAGCCTAGCTGACTGTAAGTCTGATCTCCTATGCTTCTCCACTATGACTAGGAATGGAGGGCTAAGAACATGAGTGACACTTTCAAAGGAATTCATGATTTATTCTTATTCTTTCCGTTTCTTGGGATGTTTGCCTACTTACGAGCTATAAAAGTTCATACTGAAAACTTAACCATCAGCTTGCTCCAGTAACACTAATGCTTCCTTGTTGTTTCAATCACATCCTCCTCTCAGCTACCCCATTTGGGGATTTGATAGCAAAGATATGGAATGGTTGGCCATTTCCTTCTCTAGCTCATTTTTTTTTACAGGTGTGGAATTGAGGCAAAAAAATTTAGAGACTTATCCAGGGTCACAAACTAACAAGTGTCTGGGTTAGGATTTGAATTGACTCCAGGACCTACACTTTATCCTCTGAACCACCTACAGACTATATCAGTGATAAAGGAAGATTGCATCAATTCAAGAGTATTGGGTTTTCCTGGATAAATGATTGTATATGAAGTAATCAATACTAAAATAAATTCTTCACAGGGGTATGCTTGGTAAACTGGGAGAGCGATTTTAACACCAAAGCTACAAACTACAACCCTGGAGACGGAAGCACTGATTATGGGCCATTTCAGATCAACAGTCACTTCTGGTGTAATGACGGCAAGACACCAAATGCATCAAATGGGTGTGGAGTCAAGTGCTCAGGTAGGTGCAACCTCATGGATTTAGATGAAGTGACCTATGCAGGATGACTCAGCTATCAGCTAGTGACAGATGAAGGATTTAAACCCAGATCTTCCTGCCACCAATCCCAGACTTCAAACCACTAAACCTTTGTTGAGTTGTTTCAATCTATTACCAATAGATTATCACCCATTACAATGACCCTGCTGTTCAACAAGGTAGATAACTCTGCAGATTAAAAAGTTACACAGGGGAAGAAGCTTTAGAAGACCAATAAGAAATTCTTACTTTCTAATTAACATTCTAGTCCCTGTCTCATCATCACCAAGCAAAGACAAAAACAAATACCAACAAACAAACAAACAAACAAACAACCCAGGTTATCTCTTCTTAGGAGAATATGATTTCTTAGTCCTGCTGACTGGTACATGATCAATCAGAAGGAACTGACTCAATCCTTTTAATTATCTTCATTTTATGTAGCTACTTAAACTAGTTTCCAGAAATCAATGTCCATAGGCAAGGAAATGCCTGTAATGGAAATTTTTATCAGTTCAGGTTGATCCTGTTTGTCCACATTAGAGAATCATGGGTATAGAGATCTCAGAGGCCAACTGGTCCATCACCCTCACTTCACAGATGATTAAAGTGAGGTCCAGTGAGATAAGTGATCTGTCCAAGGTCATATGGGGAGGAAGAACTGACCAAGGTAAGATTTGAAGCTCCAGAATCAGTGCATCAGAGGTGTAGCTATGCCACTTTTAGCCCTGACCAGTGAGCCAAATGATGATATTTTTTTTTCTCCCCAAGCTGCTGTTTTGTGTGGTCAGTCAACTTGGTTGTCACTAACTGACAGCTGAGTGAACATGCATAAGTCACCACCTCAGTCAACACCCTTGTATTCATCTCCTCTTAGCTTCTTTTAAGAATGAATTAACAAAAAGAAGAGAAAAGAAAAGGAGAGGAAAGGAAAGGAAAGAATCATGGCCCTTTTTAATTTGAAAGAAAAAATTATGAAAAAAGCATTTTGTGTTCATGCCTGACTTTGTTCCTGATTTATTTAAATGGATGACCCTCAACCTGATGCCATGCACCCTGCACCCTGCTTTAAGTTCTGATAAGAGCATTGGCTATTTGTGTTACTATGAACAAATCAAATCTCCTGAATCTCAATTTTTTCATCTGAAAAATGGAGACAAAAGCACTTTGTAAGCCTTAAAGTCATATCAAAACTCAAGTCAGCTTGGTTAAAGTTCTGTGTTCCACACAGGTCTGGAAAAAAACGAATGAGAGAACAGGTCTTTCTCTACTGCAGTCCCATTTATCTGAAATTTAGGAGAGCAATCTTACCATCTTGTTTCCTCTACCTTAATAAAGAGGATTGGTTCTGTTAGATAAAATGAACTTTATTTCTTCTCATTTCTGTTTCAGAACTTCAGGAAGACAATATTACTAAAGCAATAAACTGTGCAAAGAAGATTGTAGCTCAGCAAGGCATTACTGCATGGTATGTTTTCATTCATTATAAAGAATAATTCATTTCTTTCAATAATGCGCATGTTCAGTGAGAGAGGGTATTCAAAGATAAAATCGGATCCATTCTGTTGTGTGTCATATGGCAGCAACTAGGCTGGAAGCTCATATTTCTATTAGCAATCATTTTTTTAACAATTAGTCTATAGGACAATTGCTTGAAATAAGAGTCCTAGGGTTGTGTGGTGCTGCTTTCCTAATTCTACAGAAGGATAATATATCACTGTAATAATTACCTAGCAAGGAAGGATAGTGTTGGAACTGCCCACTATGAAACTCTACTTGAGCCACCAATCAAGAGATCTTGTCCATTCTTTTTCTGGGTTCTTCTGGAAATAAATAGCCCTTTCCTAGAAGGCTGCATTATTCATTCTGGTCACCAGAGGGTGCTCAAGCAGAAAATGTTGAGGCTACTCTGCCCACCCTCCAGTGATGCTCTGGCTGTGTTCTTATCACAAAAACAGCTAGAATTGAGCTCATGCTGGCAGGGTTCAAAATGGGGTATGAAATGAAATATTGATCTAAATATTAAAATATGAGGTCTGTGACCTTCATGCCCCTAAAGATTTGGGCTTTGTTAGCCCAGTTCACTGACCCTAGCATTCATTGATTCATAGACTTAGACTATTATGATTATAGAGATTATTTTGTATAGAATAAAGCAGTTAAGGCCTAGTCCTATTTATTCATCCCTAATCATTTTCTACTGCTTGCCCTGTCACATTTTGGGGTGTGCAGCAGGGGAGAATCCCAATCACATTCATGGAAAAGGAATAATGGCAGGAATGTTCCCTCTCCATCTGAGAATCATGATCAAAAGAAAAATCTACTTTCTCTCTCACTCATAGGTTCTCAAAGTAGGGCACTGGAATGACCCCAGAGGGTGGTAGTAGCCCTGGGTGTATTGGGGGGTATTGAATAAAAATAAGGGATGAGTGGAAATATAAGGAAAAAAGAGAAGATAACATTTTGAAAATCATTTGTACATGTTTCATCTGTTGTGTAAAGTTATAGGAATTACATTATTTTCCAAATAAAGACACAAAATACAAGGTATAAGCAATCAGTGGTCAAGTCCACCAACAGATCTTAACAAGCAAGTGTTAGCAGGAGAGAATGTTGTTCGTTAAGAAGTCCAGTATGCCTTAGCGTGCATATGTGCATATAATGACTTGTATACAGTACTATCCTATATGTTTACATGATGCAATATTGCATAATCAAAATTTCAATGCAGAGGAAAAAACACAAATTTACAATGAATTATGAAATTTAAGATGCATCATTTAAAAAAATTTATATTTTTTGAAATGATGCAAATTTGTTTGCAATGCAAATGATGCAAATTATGCAAACTGTTAAAGGGTTAAAGAAAGTGGATTGGGGGGCACTAAGTAATTTATTTAAAGGGGGGTGGGACAAAAGAGTTTGAGAATCTCTGCACTAGCACAACAGGATTTATTATAGGTGGAAGTCTCATTAACATATGATCATTTCTCCTGATTGCTTACGATCTCTATCTCTACTCTGTGGTGGAGACCTCTCCTGGATGTGCTGGCCTCCATTTATTCTACTATCTATATCCAAAGCTCAGATAGTCTCCTTATGGAGCCCCAACTTTTTTCCAGGACAGTTTCTGATTTCTTTACCTATTCATGCGACTGCTCCCTTCCCCTTCCTTCCTGTTTCCCTCCTTTCCTGGAAGCCCAAATATCAAGTCAACAGAAGTAAGGAAGAAAATGAAAAAAAGACTTCTTTGTGTGTGAATAGCACCCCTTATTCTGTTTTATAATTTCTGTGGCCACCCACTCCTACCCCATGAAGGGATCATTGAAATGAGGGTTTGTGAGCACTCAGGAAGCATTAGTACCAGTTGGGAGGGAATGGAGAGGCAGGCTGAGTTTGGATGTCATTGAGTAGTCAATGGGACTCATGTCAATAGTCCCATACAACAAGATCTACTTAGATTCATGCAACCTAGAGCTTAGATGCACTTTGTCTTCATGTATTCAGAAGGCAGGATGTTAGTTGAGACCTGAGGAAGTCAGTGAAACAAGGAGGTAGAAATAAGGAGGAATAACTGATGTGGGGAAGAGGAAGAGAAAATGCTGTACTGTTGAAAATGGAGTGTCTTGTTCAAGGCTCAGTTAGCAGGCCAGTGGTCCTGGATAGCACAATACAGCAATGAGTGTAAGGTGTAAGAAGACTGGAAAGGTCAGCTAGATCCAGCTTATAAAATGCTTTGAGTGACCAATAGAGGATTTTGGGCTTGATCCTGGGGGTAATTTGGTACCACTGGAGTTGTTGATTGAATAGGGGGTGACAAGTTAAGATTTGTGTTTTAGGATGATCTTTTTGACAGTTGAATGGCATATGGACAGGAATGGGGAGAAACTTATGGGAGGGAGACCAATCAAAAGGCTATTGTTATAATATAAGTATGAGGTGATAAGAACTTGCAACCAGATGATGGAACTATCAAAACAGAAAAGGGAACATATATGAAAGATATTTCAGGGGTAGAAAACAGGTGACCTGGAAACAGATTAGATGCGGGGAATAAGAGGGCATGAGGACTTGTAAACCATTCCTAGGTTGAAAGTGTGGGTAAATGGAAGGATTGTGATATCCTCTTTAATAATGAGGGTTGGCGTTGAGTAGGATGGAGGAAAGCTCCTTCAAGTGCTATTAATATGCTTTGAGTTGATTTCTTCAGCACTGGGCAAGATGTTCAGTAGACACCATTTGCAAAATTTATTTCAGTAACAAAAGGCACTGCATAAGATGCTTGAGGTTAAACTCTGTCTCCAAGAAACTTTCATCCAAATAGGAAGGAAAAGACAAGTATTCAAATGATAATGAAGCAAGGCTGGATGCATGTAAAAGAGACAAGCATTAAAAATATTAGATGAAATTTGAAAAGAGAGATGACTTTCACTTGAGTGGATCTTGAAGAAAGTGACTGTGGAGAGCCAAGATACTTGATCTAGCATTCAGATAATTCCTGGGTGGTCTGCTCCAAAAAAAAAGATACTGTTGGTGACAACGGCTTCTTCTTTGAACTCAGTCACCTCTGGGGAATATCCTTTGCGATGCAGCTGCATATGAAAGGAATTATCTGATTGTTGATCAAAGGCTCTACCCTAAGATTTTAGTCACCTACGTGTCAAATCCTTATTAGATTAGAAACATTTTGTTATATCCAGGATATTGATACATCATCTGAACCTCCCGTTCTAATAGCGGTAAGAAAACTAGAGTTACATTTTCTTTTGGCTCATTCCTCTATAAAAATCCTTGTCCAAAGAATCAATACATGGAGTTCTTCCTTGAACTACCCACCTGTCCTGGCTCATTCTCTATCACATCTCTGACCACGCTTAGTGTTGGACATTGAGCGGCTTGTGGCAGGTGACATGGGATGAGCCTTGAAGGAGAGGGGGGATTTTATGTGGTGAAAATGCAGGGCAGAGGTGAGTGACCATTCTATACATAGGGGACACCATAATCAAAATCATAGACATAGTAGACACTGGGACAAGAACAGGAGATACTGCAGAGTCTGGTATGATCAGAATGTAGAATAGTAGATTCATTTACTGGTTGCTTCAACACTAAGAATCACAGAAGTTTCAGATGGTAGAAATCTGAAATTCAACAGCGCAATCCTCCTCTTAAAAATGGTATAAATCTGAAATCCTCAATAGCTCAATCCTCTTTTAAAAAATGAGAAAGTCAAGGTCTAAAGACCATTTATTTTTATGGACTTTTTCTGTTTTGAAATAGATCATTGCATAAATACCACTACAAATCCCTATATTCATGCATATCAAAAATTAACATTTCTCTAAGGGTAGTTTGCTCGCTCCTTCATTACTTCATCTCTTTTTCTCTGCAGGGTGGCCTGGCGAAACCACTGCAGAGGGAAAAATGTTTCCAAATATCTCCAAGGTTGCAAGCTGTAACTTGCCATCTTTGGGTCCTTCAACGCAAGACGATTCCTCTGCCTATAAAGGAGCTTTTTCAAATCAGATACTGAATTTTTCTCTTTTAAAATATCATTTTCTCAAATAAAGCTGCCATAGATGAAGTAACTCGTTTTCACAAGACTTAATGTTTAATAATATTTTAATGCTGGGCTAAATTTTTTAGATTTTCAGGAGAACTCAAACTGCAAGGAAAAATGTCTAGTTGGAACGGCTAGGTGGCACAGTGAATAGAGCACCAGCCCTGGAGACAGGAGGACCTGAGTTCAAATCCAGCCTCAGACACTTGACACTCTTACTATCCATGTAACTTTGGGCAAGTCAACCCCAATTGCCCTCCAAAAAAAAAAAAAAAGAAAAATGTCTAGTTATCACATAAACCCCCATGATATTCAGGTCTGGCTGTGATGAGACAATTAAGTATCATGGATATGGAAATTCTTCAGTTCCAGGAAAAATATATTTCCAGAGGCCACATCTTAAAGTGAATGTTTGTAAAGTGAAATACCGATGTGGCACTGGCTATCACCTCTATCTCTTCAGAAATCCATTTAAAACCCCTAAAAAAGAGAAGCAGAGGCAGCTAGACGGTGCAGTAAATAGTGCACTGGTCTGGAGTCAGGAGGACCTGAGTTCAAATATGACCTCAGATACTTAACACTTAACACTAACTGTGTGATCTTGGGGAAATCACTTAACCCCAATTTCCCTTTCTTGTTGCCTCAAAAAAAAAAGAAGTGGGCATATCATTATTAGGTGAATATATAACATAAAGTGTGAAAAGAAGAAACTATTTACAAGAATTACCAGTGAATTAAATATATAGAGATGCACACATAAATATGTTTATATACACATATAAACCAAATTATTACCTTTCCTCAGATTTCTTCTTAGGAATGTTGTTATTCTGGAGAAACATTCAGTGTCCAAGTCTGGGCCCTGCCTGTTTAATAAAAATGAAACTGTAACCTAACAATCGACAGACAGATATATAAATGTGGTCAAACACCAATAATCAGAATACTGCAGGGATGATTTCTAAATCCAGACAAAATACTAACAAAATTAATTTGGTCAAATAAAATCATCTAGAATGTCAAGGGAAATCATTTTTAAATGGAAGGAATAAAGTAAGAATAGCACTTCCAGACCTCCAACTGTATAATGAAATAGAAATCATCAAAATTATTTGTTACTGGCCACAAAGTAGAGAAGTAATATTGAACATATTAATTGTTCAATATTAATATTAATATTGAACATGAATATAGAAATAGATGTCTATATCTAATAAACATATATAAATATCTCTAATATAGATGTCTTTATATAAGTGTATATAAATATATATCTATATAAATGTATGTAAATATATATCTTTAAAACCTTAAAAGTATATGAATAGAGCAGACAAGGCAACAAGGAATACGAAATAATTTAACTCAAAAACTCACATTCTAAGCTCTTAAGACCTTTTGATCCTCAATCA
Source organism: Pseudocheirus occidentalis (assembly GCA_028646575.1). Classification (NCBI taxonomy): domain Eukaryota; kingdom Metazoa; phylum Chordata; class Mammalia; order Diprotodontia; family Pseudocheiridae; genus Pseudocheirus; species Pseudocheirus occidentalis. The sequence goes on along the minus strand of CM053597.1, from coordinate 200,243,426 downwards.
ATCATTCAAGATTGATTCATTCAAGACTCTTCTCAGCTTTGCATTCTCTGAAAATCTGATAGTCTTAAGGCCTAAACTCCTTACTTCCAGGATCATGGCCTTCAACAACAGACCTCTACTTGAGAGATCATTGTGAAACTCAGATGCCAGGTTTCTCACTGTTAGAACTAAGTCTAATATCATTTCTTTCCTAGTACTTGAAGGACAGCAGACTTTGCTCTTAGCCATTCACAAACTCTTAAAGGAAAGAACTCCAGTAAGCACATCCCCATCTCCTATGACCTCCTCCTCTCCCAGTCCCAGTCACACAGAATCCCTAGATGCCTAAATAAAAACCACCCTCTCCTCTGCTACCTGCCCCCATTCTCTTATTCTCACCTACCCCAGGATGTCCAGTCTGAATCCCCAGTCCAGCTCCAACTGCTGTTTCCTAGCTACCTCTTGAATTTTCTTTCATTTGATCATTAACAAACTTTCCTTCATCTTACACCCTCACCTTTCCCACTCCTATGTTTTGGAGTCACAAAGAACTCTCCAAAGACAATGACTCCTTGGCCTCCCTCTCTTGTACTGGAAGTGCCTTCTCATAAACTCCACACTCTGAACCAGAAGGAGGTATTCTCCTTGTTCACCATTGCCAATGATGGACCCTCCCTCTGCTGTCACTCCTCAAACCCTCTTCCTGTAAAGGTTACTTACTCTATGCTCCTTGATCCCTCTCTCTAGATCCTGCTCCAAGTTATTCATCAACCCCATGGCTATCTGGATGGGGGAATGGGAAGGAGACATATTGAGAAATCATGCAAAAACAAAAGATTCCAATACAAAATTCTTTGAAAAAAATTCTAAAATATGTCTAATGAGGACCAATTGTCATTCCATTTTCCCCTGTACTTTGTTACCATAAGAGATGTCTAATAAATGCTGGTCATATTGTTGAATTAGATGTGATTACTGCACCATTGATCTTTGAAAGATAGTGCAGAACAGAAGAGTGGCCATGGCACTGAGGAAGAGCAGATGTCCTGATTTTGAAAGGAGGAAATGCAGGAGAGGAGAACACGCTTTGTCTTCACTGAGATCTCAAGTCCCTCCGTCTCTCAGTGTTCTGCAGGCTCTCAGACTTGCTCTGACTTCATTTCTTTCCTTTCCCAATCTCAGCCTACCACTTCAACTCTATCTTCTAGTACCTTGTTGCCTTATTTCATCACCATTCCTGCCTCGTGAAATCCCAGCCCTGGGTCACTGCCCTGTTCTCAGCCTCCCATCTGTTTTCTTCACTTCTACAGACATGCCATTGCTAGGGGAGTTACAAGATGGAGTTGACTGGGTCCAATTCAAATGTATGGGACTGAATCTTAACTGGGTGCTCATTACACTAAAGCAATCCTTTTATTCTTCTCAGATCAGTTCTCTTTCACATTCCCCAGAGAAGCTGTTCTTTCCTCTTCTCTCCTCAGACTTGACACCCCAACACCTCCTCCCTCCATTTCAGTAAAGTGCTTTGTCTCAAACTTTAGTTAGAAAAGATGTCAACCACAAGAGAACTCTCTTCTCTCCTTTTCCATGTCTTGAAACTCCACATCATCTTCCCTCACTCTCTCCTTCTTTATTCTAATTTCTCATAACAAAGGGAACCTTTTCCTAACCATTACCTAACTCTTAATTGTGCCCTTGGTTCTATACCTTCCCTTCTTCAATAGATTGTTCTAACAATTATCCTCTCACTCTCTCTCTAGACCTCAACCTCTCCTGATCTACCACCATGTTCCTTACTATTTGTCCTTATTGGCTTCTTCCCATTGTCTTTTTCTTCCTTCAGGGATTTCTTCCTAAAGAATAGCTGGAAACCCTATGTGCCTTCTCAAAAGCTGAAATCCAAAATACCAAAAATCTGCCCTCTTCCCAGCATTTGTCAGCTCTACCTCTCATTCCAAACATGGAGCATTGAGGAATGAATCTCCACCAACAAGCAAAGTCTTATGCAAATGACCTTGACCCTTGGTTGCATTAAGATGAAGTCAAGTTGTTTACCCATGGAGCAGGCCTACCAGACAGAAAGTACGGTAGAAGGGGTGACTTTGAACTAGGATTTGTCCTTTGGCAGTGGAATTTCAGCCTTTTATATCTCTTAATGCTTATCACAGCATCTTGCATGTAACAGGTATTTAACCAATTGACTATTTGTTGACTGACTTATCTGGGCCATCTCTCTACTATACTTTTGTTTGCTGGTAAATCAGACCCATAGATGTCGGGCAAGTCTGATCAAACACTCAGAAAGCAGAAACTGTTCCTCGCATTCTCATTCTGCCTTCAGAGGAAGAGGGAAGCCACCATGCCCTTCCATCTGGAGATCTTCTACATTCAGAGGAAAGGAGGAAATGTGGCTATAAATAGATCTCCATTTCTACATAGCTGGGCAAATGGAGCTCTCAGACAAGGAAGAAGAGAAATTGGAGAAATTAATAATCAGGGTCCAGCCCAGATTCAGCAATCAGAACACTTTGATTAACTATTTGAAAAATATAAAGATCCTGCTTCTTCTGGGGTTTCTCTTCCTCCCTGTTGTCTTGACTGGACTTTGTTGAGGCTTTGAAAGTTAATGATACGCAGGGCTACAGTGAAACCAGCCTGGCCAACTGTAAGTCTGATCTCCTATACATCCTGCACAGAAGAGGAAGGCTAAGAATGGGTGTGACAGTTTCAAAGTAATACAACATTGCTAGTTCTTCTTTTTCTTTCGCTATTAATATAACTTAAAATAGAATTTTTCAGTTTAAAAACATTAGCTGAGTCACCTAGAAACCAAATTTTAAGGAGTGAGGCTTTGGGGATTGGAAGAAAGGAATTCAAGACTTCATAACATCAGATATGGCATCTTGTGTCCAGAATCCACTGAACAAAACCAACAACTTTATCTTCCTATGGAACTGCATCATCCAGGTTTCAAATTTTCTATGAAATTCTCAGCCCCTGGTCTCAGCCTCTTCATGGTCAACATTTGAGTACTGAAGTCTTCCAGTATGGCTGAACTGGGGGAGGGGGGCATTCCTTGTTGAAAGGTGATGAATTTGAGAAGGTAGTATCTCATATTAGAGTTCAAGTTTTTTTTTTTTAACAAAACCCAGAAATTCTGGACCATTCTTCTGCCTGTGTATATAGTTCATCAGAATTCTTCTACATTTCTTTTTTTTTCTTTTTGGAGGGGAAAAGGCAGGGCAATTGGGGTTAAGTGACTTGCTCAAGGTCACATAGCTAGTAAATGTTAAGTGTCTGAGGCTGGATTTGAACTCAGGTCCTCTTGACTCCAGGGCTGGTGCTCTAGACACTGCACCACCTAGCCACCCCAATCTCCTACATTTCAATGTAGAAGGGCCTAATCTGGAGCTAACTGCCTCCATCCCTGTCTAATGCTGTAATTATATGGTCACCCATAGTATTTATGTATGGATAGAGAGTCAATTCTAGGAGCTCCTTCCAAACCTCAACATTTTAAAGAAGAACCTTTGAAGTAACTACTAAAACGAACGTGAAATGTAAAAGTACCAAGGAAAGGGAACCATTAAACCCCCATTAAGAAGGAGCCCTTTGCTCTTAATGAGGGATATGTCCTACCAATGAGAGGGAGGGAAGCTCCCTGTGTGAATTTGGTCACTGGCTCCATTCCCAGGACAGTAGAGGGGGGAACCGCATGTGCCATGTAGGCCGCAGGTTCCCCAGAGTATGCCTAGGGTCACAGATCTATAACTGAAAATTACTTTGGAGATTATTCATTAGAATCCTTTCATTTTTTCACAAATGAAGAAACTTTGGCCCCTGGTGAAGTGAGTTGCCCTGGGTCATACAAGGGGTTGTTATTAGTTTAAGTTCTGGTTGAGGGTGTGGTTGTAAATTAGAAGGAGCTTAAAGATAAATGGTGCCATAGGCTCAGTATCTAGGCAGAATCCTGATAGTATTAAAAAAAAAAAATTCAACACTTACTAAGTGCTGGGGGCATGAAAATGACCAAAACAAAAAAGCTTCCTTCCTCAAGGACATGACAGTCAGACAGAAGGGACATAGCAAGCATCCGGATAAGTGGATTATAAGATAAAATTTGTCTTTCAAGGCAAAAAAGAGGTCTAGACAAATACTCTGGGCCTAACCAGGGGTCCCTTTAGGCCCTGAAGTGTGGTCCTTTGACTGAATCCAAACTTCACAGAACAAGAGGGCCACATATGGCCTTGAGGCCTCTGGTTCCCCACCTCTGGTTTAGGACAATTTGAGGAAAAGAAGAGCACATTCATCTGAAGGAGGAGAAGGCATCCACAAGGAGTGGTCACCAGCAACGTCAGAGGCTCCGGCAAGGTGACTGAGGACACACACAGAGAAAGAGTCACTGGGTTTTGTCCCTGAGAAGCCGTATACCTTGCAGGGACAGCTTCAGCAGAGGTAGTGGTAGAGTCTGAATGCAGATTGTTAGGGATGGAGGAGTAGAATGAGTAGGGAGGAGGCCGACAGGCAACATTTCATTTTTCAGTGAAGGAAACCAAAGCTGAGGACAATTATGTACAGTATGGTACCCAAATTCAAATCCTGGCTGAACTTGAGCTGTATGAACTTGGGTCATTCAATTCACCCCAATAAGGATTTATGAAGCATTTACTTTGGGGGAGGTACTGGGAATGTAGAAATAAAGAGCAGCCTCTACCTTTAAAGACCTTCCACTCTGTTGGGGAAAGGCAGGTCACTTAACCTCTGACCCTCAGTTAGCTCATCTTTGAGATGAGGGAATTGGACGAGATGATCTGTAAGGGGCAGGCCATTTCCCAGTCTATGATCTTACAAAATCACTTGTCCATAGCCACTGTAAATATTTTCTATAAGAACTGATCAATCCTTGTACAAAAAGATTTTGCAGAACCAGCATGTGAAGGTTGTTATTGGATGTTGGGACAAAGAGTTTGCTTGGATGCGCTGAGTTTTAGGATGTGATAGGACTGGGGGCGGAGCCAAATGGTGGTATAGAAGCAGCAAAGCCCCACAGTTCCCACACAAACATGCTAAAAACTCATAAAATGGGACTCTAAAACAGATTTTCAAGCTCCAAAACTCTCCAGAAGACAGAAAACACATCTGTTGCTACAGGCAGCTCAACAGGCGGGGCTCTTCACAGCAGTCTGGGAGCCACGGCTGAAACCCCGGCCGGGTCAGCCCCTGGGGCAGTCAGGCAGAGCCCAGTCTATAGGAGAGCAGATCGCCTGCACTGGAGGCACAGTTACCGCATTTATCAGGCCAGAAGAAAAAAAAGCCTAAGAGAAAGGTCAGTGAATTTTGCTAAATTTGGGGAACAGCGGGTCCGGCCAAACTGCTCCCAGGCAAGGAAGCAGCGGGAGGCAGCGGTGGCAGCAGGAACGGCTGAGAGCAGCAGCGGCCTCCACTGGGCTGCTTCAGAGCCCTCGACCTGCAGATAGCAGGGGGGCTGAGGCGATTGATCAGGGCCAAGGGCTCTTGAGTTGAGCGGCCTGGATCTGGATCGTGGTCTTGAGTGGTGGTCCTGGGGTGTGCTTTCAGTGAGCCAAAACTGGGGGGGCTGCAGCACCCCACTAATAGCTCTGCCAGCTGTGAAGACCCCAGCAATTTGGGACAGAGCTTTCCCCCTCCAGGAAGCAGAGTTCCACAGAGCTAAAAAAACCAAGTAATTAATAGAATGGCCAACATGAGAAAAAGGAAGCAAGGTAGGAACAGCAGTAAAACTCTAGAATCCTT
>CM053597.1:200206981-200237175 GCA_028646575.1 Pseudocheirus occidentalis | reverse complement strand
AAAGAAAGAAAGAAAGAAAGAAAGAAAGAAAGAAAGAAAGAAAGAAAGAAAGAAAGAAAAAGAAAGAAAGAAAGAAAGAGGAAGAAAGGAAGGAAGGAAAGAAGGAAAGAAGGAAAGAAAGAAGGAAAGACATATGAGCTTAGTCCAAGAGCCAGATGGTAAGGAACAGGGAGATATGAGTTTCAACCAGTTCCCTTCCTCACATCAATGATAGCCATCACCCTACATTCTGTTTCAGTGGCTCCACATCTCACCCATCCCCTCTTGTGTTTCTCTTCCGGAAGAGTATGTGAAAGTATTTGGTCAAAGGGGCTGTGGAGAGGGGATGTAGCAGGTTCTTTGCCTGCTCACACTGTCTTGGCTGCAGTCTTTCTTCTTTTAGTGCTTCTACTGCATTTCCAGAGTTCCTGAAGACCAGCCCTCTGCATATATGAGAGATTTCAATTCTCTCCCCAATAAGACCAGGGGAAAGCCATTTCATTCATTACTGTGTCAGCTCTCAAGGGCTCATGTAGGGGAGACATTGGAAACATTTATCAGCTAGAAGACATTGTCTCCAGTGCCATGTTTCACTAGAGGGGAATCGAACTTCACTTAAATCAGGGAAAAGGCAATGTACTAGAAAGCACCCTGGACAGAGTGTCCAGTTTTGACATCAACATTTATTACTTGTGTGACCATGGCAATTCACATTTCTGCTCTGAACCCAACTTTCCTCATCTGAAAAATGGAGATAAGTGACTATTCCACAGGGTCATGGTGAGAAAAGTACTCTGTAAGTGTTAAAGCTCTATATAAATTCATGTTAGCCTTAATACTTTGTTCCACTAGGTCTGGAAGAGCGTGGAAAAGAGAAAAGATCTTTCCCATTCCCAATTACTTTGAATTTAGGAAAATAATGTTATGGTATCGTTTCTTTTGCCCAAACAAGTAGAATGAATCCTTTAGAGAAATCAACCTGAAACTTGTTTACATTCTCTTTCATTTCTATTTCAAAACTTTAGTCTGGGGTTGGCTAGGTGGCGCAGTGAATAGAGCACCGGCCCTGGAGTCAGGAGTACCTGAGTTCAAATCCGGCCTCAGACACTTAACAAAAAAAAAAGCCTGGCTGTGTGACCTTGGGCAAGTCACTTAACCCCAACTGTCCTCAAAAAAAAAAAACTTTAGTCTGAGATGATTAGTAACTTTGGAAAAAGAGTTTTGGTTGAATGATGATGCTGAAAGCCAAATAGTCACAAGTTAAAAAGAGAGTGAGGGGAAATGAAATGAAATCACTGAGTATACTCAGTCTTCTCAAGGAGTTTAGCCATAAAAGGAAGGAGACAATAGTGAGCAGAGATGGATGAAACAAGTGAGGATTCTTTTGAGAATGGGAAACAGCAGGGCATGTTTTTAGAGAGTAAGAAAGAAGCCAGTAGACTGGGAGAAATTGAGGATCAGTGAAGAGAGGAGACAATCTGCTGTAGAAGATGGCATAGAATGGGATTATTTGTGCAGATAAAGGGGTTTACTTTGTCAAAGGGAAAGGCTGCCACTTCACTTGAGACAGGAGTAAAGAAAAAGATAGATGAAGGTATCTGGGGGATTTGACATAAAGAGGAGAGGAGAAACAGGAACTCTCCATGAATGGCCTCCATGTTTTCCATAAAATATGATGCAAGGCTCTCAGCTGAGAGAACTAGGGGAGGGAAACAATAGGTTTTTCTTTGTTAGTTAGATTTAGGTTCAAGATATTAATTTCCCCCTTTATTTCCTTTACCTTTTAAAACAAGAAGTTATGGTTAAGACAAATTAAAAAATTCATCACCTGCTTTTGGCATCTCCTTTCCTGGAAATGTATGATTGGGAAAGGGATGGGTCAGTTACATGATGAAAAAAATGATTTAGCGGATGGACAGTTTGAATATTTCACTGCTGCCCAAGTTTTTTTTTAAGGACCTGTAGGAAAACCTCTGATAGTGTTGGGGATATTCTCTTTGGAGGTTTATTTGGTTTTGGTTTTTTTAAGAATATGAATAAGAATGCAAAGCATACTAAAACATAGATGAATTGCTATTTGTACAAACATAGGGAGCAGTCATTGCACTGAGATATCCCCCTTCAAATGAAAAGGCAGCTAAGTGACAAAGTGGAAAGATAGAGGACAGAGTCTAAAGCCAGGAAGACTTGAGTTTAGACTTGACCTCAGTCACTTGAACTTTATTTGCCTGTTTCCTCATCTATAAGATGGGGATAATATAAAACATCCCAGTGTTGTAAGAATCAAATGAGATAATAATTTTAAATTTTAAATAAATTTAAGTAAAATAAATTTTAAAATTTACGAATAAATTTAAATAAAATTTAAATAATTTATAATAAATTATAAAAATCAATCAGATAGAAATTTAATTTTAAACTTAGCTTTGCACAATTATAAAGCAGTGATTTACACACCTTGAGTGCCATATAAATGTTAACTATAATAATCATTATTAAATAGCATAATAATACTTAATATACAAATGATTAAATATCATATTTGACAATAAAATTATTGGTCATTATAATATTTAATAATGCATTATGGAATATTGTTATTGTTTAGATCACAGAGTCATTAAAGTATAAGCATTTTGACACAGGCTTCCAACTTTTCCTTCTTCTCAGCTGCCTTTGATCGGCAATTAGCAGACTCCTTCAATTGTTCTCCTGCAATGACCCAAGGAGAAACACAGAAATACCAGCAAGACCATTAAATCTAACTATTGACTTATTAAATCTAATTATTTAAATTAAATTTGATTTAATCTAATAATTGATTAAATATAATTATTAAATCTGATAATGAATTAAATCTAATAATTGACTTCTTTCCACTTCCTGCTCTAATCCTTATGACTACATCAGCCTCATTGTAAATGCTTTCTGCAGACTTGAAAATATCAAAATAAATACTTAAGTATGCTGACCATTAAGAGTATAGCTGTCGGGGCAGCTAAGTGGCACACTGAATAGAATACCAGCTCTGGAGTCAGGAGGACCTGAGTTCAAATCCAGCCTCAGACACTTGATATGTACTAGGCATGTGACCTTGGGCAAGTTGCCTTCCCCCTCCAAAAAAAAAAGTATGTCTGTCTACAATGTGTATTAGAAAGTCTTGAGACACTGTGAGAGGCAAATGCCAGGGTGAAAAACTTAGAGTTAAAATAGTAGTTATTTGATCTCAGTTTTAGGGTGCTGATGAAAGTATTTTGTTGAAATGGGGACCACAAACTGTAGCAGGATCTTCCCTTTAGCAGTCCCATGTGCACTGGTTACTTGTCTATCTTATGCCCCAGAAACCCCATCTGCCAGGGACTTCTTCAAGAGATGGGGCTGGCATGGGCTCTGGTGACAGCTTAGAGAAATTCAAGGTACTAAAAAAGTTCCTGATAATCTGCTGGAATACAGCATACCCTTATTCTAATAAATGTATCCGGCAATGCTGGGAATGAAACTTGGTACAAATAACTGGATTGTGTAGTATCAGCAAAATGATACCCAGTTCAGATGGACTATTTCTTAGTATTTTCCCACTTGGGCACTCAGTCATACATTGCTGCTGGAAAAACCACAGCTTTTACTATCTGGACTTTTGTTGGCAAAGTGATATTTCTGCTTCTTAGTATGCTGTCCAGATCTACCATAGCTTTTCTTCCAAGGAACAAGTGTCTTTTAATTTCTTGGCTACGGTCACCATCTGCAATGATCTTTGAGCCCAAGAATATAAAATCTGTCCATTTCTCCTCCATACATTTTCTAGGAATTAATGGGATCAGTTGCCAAGACCTCAGCACTCGGGTTTGTTTGTTTGTTTGTTTGTTTGTTTGTTTGTTTGTTTTATGTTAAGCTTCTAGCCAGTTTTTACACTCTTCTCTTTCAGCCTTATCAAGAGGCTTCTTAATTCTTCTTTTCTTTCTGCCTTCAGAGTCATTTCACCTGCATAACTAAGATTGTTGATGTTTCTCCCAGCAACCTTAATTCCAGCTTTTGATTCATGCAGCCTGGCATTTCACCTGATGTGCTCTACATATGAGTTAAATAAATAAGGTGACAGTATAGCACTTTGTTGTATTCCTTTTCCGATTTTAAATAAATCAGTTGCTCCATGTTTGGTTCTAACTATTGTTTCTTGGCCCACATACGGGTTCCTCAGGAGACATGATGATCTGGTACTCCCATCTTGTGGAGGACTTGCCGTATTTTATTGTGATCCGCACAGTTAAAGGCTTTAGTGTAGCAATGAAGCAGAAGTAGATGATTTTTTCTGGCACTCCTTTGCTTTCTCCATAATCCAGTGAATGTTGCCAATTTGGTGTCTAGTTCCTCTGCCTCTTTGAGAAATGCACTTCCGGTAATTCTGTTCATATAAAACTGGGAAGCCTAGCTTCTAGAATCCTAAGCTAACTTTGCTGGATTGTGAAATAAGCACAATTGTTTGTTTATTTGAACATTCCTTGGCATTATGCTTCTTTAGGATTGGTACATAAACTGCCCTTTTGCAATCCAGTGGCCACTGCTGAGTTTTCCAAGTTTGCTGGCATATTAAGTGCAGCACTTTAACAGCATCATCTTTTAGCATTTTAAATAGTTCAGTTGTGATTCCCTCACCTCCACTAACCTCATTGTAAGCAGTGCTTCCTAAGGTCCACTTCATTTCATTCTCCATAGTGTCTGGTTCTGGATCACTAACCACAACATTTGCCCTTAGAATGGCTGAGGAAAGACAAACAAGAAAGTGAGAAGGAGAAAAAGCACTTACATGTAATTAGAGGAACAGAATTAAAATTCCCACTGTTACTAGTTGTAACCTTGGAGGAGTCACTTAACTTGCCTGGGCCTCAGTTTCTCAACAATAAAATAAAGAAGTGGTGTTCAATGACACCTGAGGTTTCTTCCAACTCTATGATGCTAGGAAATATTTTAGTCAAGATTAATAACAGTCAGTCAGTCAGTCTAGTAGTTTGAGTGACTATTGTGTGTCAGGAACTGTGCTAAGAGCTGGGGATACAAAGTAGGGCAAAAAACAACATTGTCTTTCAACAGGGGAACAAAGGATATTCCAGCTCCCCACTCCTTTTGACCAGTGCATCAGGGATATGGGTGAAAGTGCAACCAGTATTGGAAAGGGTGCTCAGGGAAGCTGTGTCATCAGGAAGGAGCTGGGTCTCAATGAGTGCAAGAAGATGGAAAAAAGAACAAGAAAGGAAAAGATTTAAGATGAAAGCTAGTTTTTTACCCATGGATCAGGCATTCCAGAGAGCACAGTAGAGGGGGTGAGCAGCTTTAGAGTGATACATTGAGATGTGGAATGGATATTAGATCAAAAAGAATGAGAATGAAGAATTAGGCAGTGTGTGTGTGTGTATAGATATAGATATAGATATAGATATAGATATAGATATAGATATAGATATAGATATAGATATAGATAGATATAAATCAACAAAGGGAAGGCATTGGATTAGAAGGATCAGGACTAGTAAAGGGGTCTAGCAGAAGATGGGACTTTAGTTGGGAAATAAAGGAATCCAGGGAAAACAGGATAGAAATGAGGAATGTGAATGTTATAGGCCTGGAAAACAGCCAATAAAAATGCCTAGAGTCAAGAGACTGAGCTAATGTGTGGAAGGAAAAGAAAGGAGATCAGGGTTCCTGGAGTCCAGAGTTTGGGGTTGGGGAGTGTAAAGTATAAGAAAACTGGAAAAGTAGGAAGGTTACTGGAAACCTTTTTAAACTAAATAGAATTTAAAATTTTAACCTAGAGTCAATTTGAAGCCACTGAAGTTGATTGAATAATCTGCCATATTAGACTTGCACTTTGGAAAGATCCATTTGACAGATGAGTAGAGGACAGATTGCAAAGGAGAGAGACTTGTGGCAGGAAGACCAACCAAAAGGGTGTTACAGTATTCCAGGTGTGAGGTGCTGACAGCATGTACCAGTAGTGTGGCAGCGGTAGAACAGAGAAGGGGACTTAAATGGAAGATATTGTGAAGATAGAAATAATTTAACTTGACAACAGACTGGATACAGGGCATGAGAGAGAGTGAGGAGTTGAAAAAGACACTTGGGCTGTGAACCAGGGTGGCTGGAAGTATAGTTCCCCTAAATAGTAACAGGGATATTTGAAAGAAGGGAGAATTTAAGGAGAAATAGTGTGAATTTAGTTTTAGACATGTCCATGGTACATTCAGCTTGAGATGTCTAATGGACAGTTGGAGGTGCAGGTCTGGAGGATAGGAGAAAAGTTAGGACTAAATAAATAAATGGGAGAACCATTGGCATAGAGGTTATGACTGAATCCATAGGAGATGATGAGATCACCAAGTGAATTAGTATAGAGGAAGAAAGAAAGAAGGCCCAGGAGAGAGTATTGGAGGATACTCACTGATAGCAGGCATGACCTAGATGAAGATCCAGGAAAGGAGACAGAAGGAACATTAGAAACAAGAGAGTATCAAGGAGAAGAGTGTGGTTTACAATGCCAGAGACTACAAAGATGAGGACTGAGAAAAAGCCAATAGATTTGTCAATTGAGAGATCATTGCTAACTGTGAAGAGAGCTGTTTCAGTCATATGATGAGATCAGAAATCAAACTGTAGAGAGCTAAGAAAAGAATTAGAAGAAAGGAAGTGGACACATTGATAACACTCCACCTTCTTGAGAAATGGCCAAAAAACGGAGGAGAGATATGGGACAATATCTAGAGGAAATTATTGGATCAAGTGAGGGTTTTTTGAGGATGGGGAACACATGGACATATTTGTAGGCACTAGGGAAACAGCAAAAGATCAAAAAAAAGTGAGCACGAGAACAACAGAGGAGGTAATCGTCTGAAGAAAACTGGATGGTGAGAGATTGCTTGTGTATGTGAAAGGGTTTGCTTTGTCAAGAAAAGGAGTCACCATCTCATGCAAAACAAGGGTGTAGGAGGAGACAGGGGCAGAAGATATCTGGGTGATATCTGATAAAGAGAGGGAGAGAAGCTGAAGTTCTCAGTAAATGGCCTGAATATTTTCAGTGAAATTTAAGGTAAGGCTCTCATCTGAGGAAGTGGGAGGAGGGGGCCATAAGAAGTTTAAGCAGAGATGAAAAGGTTTGAAAAGCCACCGTGGAAAGTGGGACAGTAAGGAAGGTGTAAAAGGATTGCCTTGTCACAGTGAGGATTCAGTTATGGACCCAACAGGATGGTTTCATAATTTTCTCCACCTTCATTCAGCAATATATGCATGTATAGGAGTGAAGGCAGCAGATGGTGGGAATGATCCCACGATTGAGGCTTGGCAGGGAAAGATCAGCCATATGAACAGGGAACAAGGGACTCAAAAGAAAAGAATAGTGCCATTGAACTGATTTGTCAAGGGGCCAGGATGAAGAAACGAGAGTATAGCTAGTGCAAGGAGTTATAGCCAGGGAAAGAATTTAAAAGTCAGGGTTTGGAGGTCACTGTCAGGTCAAAGAGCAAAATTTGGGGCTGCAAGGAAGAGAGAGTAGTGGAATAACAACAAATTGTAATCTGATAAGGGAATTTCAGAGTAAATGAACACAGAAGTAGTGGATCAGTGGTTAAGGTAGTATGACCAAGTGTATGACCATCTCTGTGTGTAACTGGGGAAAGGGAGCAAATTATGGGAAATGCATAAATAGGCAAAGGCAAGATGGTGGAATAAAAGGAAACAGTGTGGTGAATTCTCCTCCATAAACTTCTCTAAAAAACAAATCTAGGAAATTCACCAGACCAAATCCTGATGAGGAAGTCCAGAAAAAAATCACAGAGTCATTTGCCAAGACCAACTTCGCATAAGGAGAAGAAAGAAGGTCTTCAGATAATGGAGACAGGACTGTGCCAAGAGCATGTTGCAAGAGGAGCATGCCAGCGCCTAGAAAGGGACTGTGCACCAGAGCAAGGAGAGGTCCCATAGCAAAATCATGGCACCATCTGACCCATACCAGGTCACTGAAACCAGGAAAGGTGCAAATTGACAGCCTTGTCACCCATTACCCAATTCTAGGTCCCAGATCCCAGGGGCTGTAAGAATAGAATTTATGCAAGGGAATGGCATTCCCTGGTAGGGAGAGGCTCTGGGCTGTATATGGAGAAAGGAAGGAGCTCAGAAAAGACCAGCAGCAATAGCAGTGATGTGGCTCAGATCTCAGGCACAAAGCAGACTCTCACTTCTTGCGTCTAACCCAAACTTCATAAGAATAACCAGGGTAGAAATAACCAGTCAAATGGGGATCTACAATTCTAGCACTCTGAGTCAACAGAACTTTCCAAATGACTGATAGGGGCAAAGTTTATCAGCAAAACTCAGGTCAGGAACTTGTGAAACTAGGGGAGAAAGTGAGGAGAAGGGGTTGGGGGCAGAGAATGGAAGGGGTGTGCTCCAATCAGACTTTGCCTTGGATAAGAATACTTTGGGAACAAAGGAACACTAAAAGATCTCCTGCACTGTTCCTGAGATCCTGGAATATCACAACACTCAGTAGCACTCAAAAAAATAGCAACAGGACTAGTCCAGACCTTTCCTCTAGAAGTGTGGCAGGGAAGTCAACACACAAATCCAGAAGAGAATGATTCCAAAACATGTACAAGCAAAACCTCAGCAACAAAGACAATTTGGGAACAAATTCAACTAGACTTTGTTGGAAGAGATGAAGCAAGAGATTTAAAAAAGATTTTTAAATGGTGCTATTGTTTTTTATAAGTGGAGTGAGAGTGTTTGAGGAAAAAAATAGAAAAGAAATGATAGCTATGGAAGAAAGAATTGAAAAAGGAATTAACAGCCTGGCACAAGAGTTGTAAAACCTTGCCCAAGCAACAAACTCCCTTGAAAATTTGAATGGACCAAATTGAAACCAATGATTCCATAAGGTAACAAGAAATACTTAAACAAAGTTTTAAAACTAAAAAAAGAAGAAAATGTAAGGTATCTCATAGCAAAAGCAACCGACCTAGAAAACAAATTGAAGAGGGAAAAATTTTAAGAATTCTTGGACTATCAGAACACCATGACTGATTTAAAAATAAAAAAGAGCCTACACATAATATTTAAAGAAATCTTAAAAGATAACTGCTCTAATATCTTAGAACCAGAAAGAAAAGTAAAAATAGGAAGATTCCACCAGTCACCTCCTAAAAGAAACCCCAAAACCAAAACTCCTAAGAACAATATAGCTAAAATCCAGAGCTTCTAAGTCAAAGAAAAAAATACCACAAGTAGCCAGAAAGAAAGAATTCAAGTACAGAGAAGCCACAGTTAGGATCACACATAATTTATCAGCCAACACTATGAAGCAATGAAGAGCATGGAATATGATATTCCAGAAGGCAAAGGATATGGATATATAAAGAATAACTTGTCCACTAAAACTAAGAATAATGCTACAGGAGGGAAGATGGATTTGTAACAAAACAGAGGACTTTGAAGCGTTCCTGGTGAAAAAAACCAGAGCTGCTGAGAAACTCTGAAGTCCTAATGCAGAAATGAAGAGAAGTACTAAAAGGTAAACGTGAGTGAACAATAATAAAGGGGTAAACAGGGAAAACTTGCTTACATTCAAATATGGGGAAATGATACATGTATGCCACCTGATCCCCATCATCATCAGAGTTCATAGAGGTAGTTCAAATAGATTTGGGCTAGGAGTAGTTCTGTTATGTCTTTGATGATCTTAAGAAAATAATGAAAAGAAAGGGAAAGAAGAATACACTGTGGGGAGGGGAGGATTAGGAAAGGAAACTTAGGGGAAATTATCTCATATGGTCAAACATATCTCATATGATCTCTACAAACAAAGAGGAAGGATTGGCAAGGAGTGGCAGGCACTTGAATTTCACTCTCACCTCTCAAAAGAAGGAAGAATACACACACACACAAATACACAGTTAGGCACAAAAATACATTTCACTCAGCAGAAAAATAGGGGGAAAAGGCAAGAAGAAGGAAGGGGGAATTAGAAGAAGGGTGGACTAAGAGAGAGATTTATCCTGAACAAAACAAATTTTAAAGAAGTGCAAAGATATTTAGAGCTCTTTTTGAGGTGACAAAGAATGGTAATCTGAGGAGGCGTCCATCAATTGGGAAGTGGATGAACAAACTACAGTATATAAATGTGATGGAATGCTATCAGTGCTGAATTCTTATCAATATATTGACTAACCAGGATTCCAGAGGACTAATGATGAAACATGTTACCAGCCTCTGGAAAGAGGTTTGAATAGATATCTCCAGAGACATGAATATTTATCTCTAGAAAGACTCAGAATGTAGAACGAGACAAATATTTTTTAGGACATGAAATGTGAAAATGTGTTACAATTGACTATACATATTTGTAATGGGTAAAAAAAAAAAGGAAATGACTAAGTTAAAGAAGTAGGAAGCTAGGGTGTTTGAGGGAGTATCCATGTGTATATTGAAGTTCCCTAGTATGAGGGCAGGAGTTGGGAAGAGAAGACTTTGAGTTAGGCATTGAATTCATCGAAGAATAAGACACAGTTTTCTGGAGGCTGGTTGACAACAGCGATGAGAATATTGATTGGGTGATAAATGTGAACCTTAAAAGAGGTGAGGTTATTGAGTTAAGGTGGTAGAGGGAAATCCTGGAAGTGTCAATAGAGAGTAAGGAGTATTCCAACTCCCCTACTTTGACCAATGAAATGGGGGAGGCAGGATTAGTGAAATTGAAACCAACAGTAGAAAGGGTCTAAGTGGGAGCCAGAAGATGGAAGGAGTGGGAAATAAAAGAATTAGTGTAGAGAGTATGTGTCTTTCTGGCCTGTGCATGTGTTCCACATAGGTCTGGCTCACAGGAAGGTATGAATAGTTATCTGTAGAATCTCCTTACCCACCCCCTCTCCAAGGAAGAATTAGATTTCTGCTTGGAAGGGAATATTGGCATCATGAAGCTGTATAATCTCTTCTCCTTAGAGAGGAGACATTTTCGGGCAGATGTCTGTAAATTATGGTCCACAGATAACTCTAGCCTGCTGCCTCATTCTTTGTAGTCTGTGAACTAAAAATGTTTTTTTTTTTCCCACTTTAAAATAAAACTTCAATATATTTGAACATAAAATATACTAACATGAAATAAAGGTAAAAAAAAAAACCTTCTTGGTTCACCATACAAAAACAGGTAATGTGTCAGATCTGACACTCTGACCATAGTTTGCTGAACTCTAATCTAGGGAAAGTAATTATTTAGTTCAATCAACAGTCCCATTCATTATGCCTTAATGGGGAAGGAGAGTATCCATTATATTCAAGATTTCACTCCTTTACTCCAAAAATGTCGGTTACATAAAGACCACACATGTCAGATAGCAAATAAAACCATTTATCCAAGCCAATAGCAGAGATTAGAACAGTTATACAGCTGAGATTATACCAGAAAACACTCAGAATGAATGAGCTCTCCAACTGGGAAAGAAAAAGAGTCCCAGATCACCCAAGTAGAAATCCTCAAACATCTCTAATGTAATAATCTAGGGATAGGGACATATGTGGCCAAACTAATGGTTCCTCTATGCATCAATTTCTTCCCATAGTCTTCCTCTCTCTCCAGGGATCCCTCCCTGAAGAGAACCTGTAATTACATGTTTCTTTTCTCTAAGGTGAAAACTAGAAGACCAAGATCCTGCCTCACCCAATTTCTTTTCAACTCTGTTCCTTACTCAGACAAAGAGCATAGAGTAATTAATCTCCACCAATGAGAAGAGTTTCATGAAAATGTTATTGAACCCCTGGTTACATTAAGATGAAAGCAAGGTGTTTGTTTTTTTACCTATGGAACAGGCATGCCAGAGAACATGGTGAAAGGGGTGGGTAGTTTAAGAATAGGGCATTAGTGGGAGGGGAAGAAATTCAACTAAGGGTAATGGGAATAAGAAATTGGGAAGAATGTGTTTGAATGATAACATCTAGGAATTCAGAATTACTCAGATGGAGAGTGCATGACCTGGTGAGAATTTCTTAATCATTGAATAAATTTAGGTAGATTATTGGCATCCCAAGGGGTTTGGACTTAGGGCAAAGTCCTCTCAGGATATTCTATTAGGCAGTTCTGACAAGGGAATCAGTGGGGGAACTAATAGAATGGAATTTCTTCCCTTCTGCAGAAAACAATTGATATGGCTCATAGAATTGCATTCTTCTCATTAAAAAGTCAGGAGACCTGCCCCAATGGAATGTTTTCGTTCTTCCCCTGGAAGGAAGAAGAACAGGCAACTGACCTTGTTGTAATGGATAGAGAGTTGACCTTAGAGCCAAGAAGACCTAAATTTGTGTCCCACCATTGACACATATGAGCTGTGTGATCCTGAGCCAGGCATTTAACCTCTCAATGCTCCAGGTAATTTTCTAAGATTATTAAATTGCAGAGAAAGTACTAACTTGCTTTAGTAAAAGAACTTTCTTCACCTGGCAGTGGCCAAACCAATGAAGTAACAGGTCTAATCCTTATCCTCATTTCCAGTAGTAGAAGTAGTAGTAGTAGTAGTAGTAGTAGTAGTAGTAGTAGTAGTAGTAGAAAGGCAACCCATCCTACTTTCAGATAGCTCTAATTGTTATCAAGTTTGTCCTTATATTGGCAGAAATCTGCCTCTATAATTTCTATTCACTGCTCCTAGCTCTGCTATCTAGAGCGGGGTGGGGAACCTGTGGCCTCAAGGCCGTGTGTGGACCTCTAGGTCCTCAAGTGTGTCCCTTTGACTGAATCTGAACCTCACAGAACAAATAATAAAAGGATTTGTTCTGTGAAACTGGGACTCAATCAAAAATCCACACCCAAGGACATAAAAGGCCACATGTGGCCTCGAGGTTGCAGGTTCCCCACCCTTTATAGAACAACCCCTCTACCTCCCAAGCTATCCTATTCCATCCCATCTCCTTCAATAGATTGCCCCCCACTATCACTTATCTTCAATCTCTCCCTGTATACTAGCTCATTCCTTACTGCCTAGAAACATGCCCGTGCCTCCTATAACCAAAAAACCCCTCTCTTGATCCTCCTATTCCCATTACCATCCTGCATCACTTCTGCTCTTGTTGGTAAACTCTTTGAAAAGTCCTTCTATAATCAGCACCTCCACTTCCCTCTCACTCTTTTATAACCTCTTACAATCTGACTTTATCCTTCTACCAAAACTCCTCTCTTCAAAGTTACCAATGATCTCTTAGTCGCCAAATCCAACTAACTTTCCTCTCTACTCTTTCTCCTCGACTTTTCTGCAGCCTTTGATGCTGCTTATCACCTCATCCTCCTTGATAGGACATTATCTCTAGATTTTCAGGATACCGTTCTCTCCTGGTTCTCTTCCTACCTATCTGACGGTCTCCTCTGCTGGATTCTCTTCTACATCATGGTTCCTCACTGCGGGTGCCCCAAAGGGTTCCATATGAGGCCCCCTACTCTTTTTTCTTCTATAGTACTTGATGACCCCATCAGCCCCCCTAGATTCAATTACCATCTCTATCCTGACTATTCTCAAATCTACCAATCCAACCTCCTTGCTCCAATCTCACACCTCCAGCTGCTTTTCAAATATCTCAGACTGGATTTCCAATAAACATCTTAAGCTAAACATGTCCAAAACAGTTTTCATTACCTTAACCCTTAAACCCCACCCCCAGCCCACCTTCCCTACTACTGTAGAGGGTAACACCATCCCTCTGATCTCTCAGGTTCAATAACTAGACTAGGGGTCATCCTTGACTCTCCTATCTCCCATAGCCAAGGCCTCTCAATTTCACCTTTGTTAAATCTCTCCAAAACATCTCTTGATCCTTATATACTCTAATACAAGCCCTCATCACCTTATACTTGGATTATTGCAATAGCCTACTGCTGTCTGCTTGTCTCAAGTCTCTCTCCACTCCAAGCCATTCTCCATTTAGTCATTGAAGTGATTTTCCTAAAGCACAGGTCAAACTGTATCATTGTCCTACTCAATAAACTCCAGTGGCTTCCTATCACTTCCAGGATTAAATACAAAATACTTTGTTTGGCATCCAAAGGCCTTTGTAGCCTAATTCCGTCCTACCTTCCCAGTCTTTTTATACCTAAGTCTCTCACACATTCTCTGCAATCCAGTAACACGGGAGCCCTGGCTGTTCCATAAACAGGACAGTCCTTCTCTGGACTGTGGGCATTTTCTTTATCTCTACGTGTGCCCTCTTCAACTCTGCCTGTTGGTTTACCCAACTCTTTTTAAGCCCCAACTCAAATCCCACTTTTTACTGGAAGCCTTTCCCAACCTCTATTAATTCTAGTACCTTCCTACTAATCATTTCCTACTTATCTTTTTTACATATTTGTACATTTTTGTTTGCTTGTGGTCTCTCACATTAAATGGTAAGCTCCTTGAAGGCAGGAACTGTCTTTTGCCATTTTTTTCTATCCCCAGGGCTTAGTAAGTGGTACATAGTAAGTGCTTAATAAATTATCCTCTATAGTTAGTAGGTGCTTTATTGATTGATTGCTTGATAAAGCAAAGCTGGAAAACCTGCCTCATCTCTTCTTTATGACAACCATTCAAATATGTGAAGATTAGAAATTAAAAATACATTTCAAAGTCAGATATAAAGTAAAATTTAAAACTAATTTGCCATTTTGCCTTATCCATGCTTCAGCTCCTTTCCATTAGTAATAATATCATATATATCATATATGTGTATATATCATGATTTAAAGTTTATAAATTTTATAAATTGCCCAGCATATATGTTCTCAGATAAAGCAAAAGCTTCAAATATAAATATAAAGTTAAAACATAGAATATAAAGTTAAATATATATAATATATATAAAGTATAAAGAAGTTTGGGAACTGTATGACTACTTTTCAGTTATGTTATGGAGAGAATTCCTGTTGGGCATAGATTGGGAAGTTTGGATTAGATTCAAGCTCTGACTTCCTGGGATTCTTTGATTCTATGATCTGGTGTATAAGCTAATTATTATTGTCCTTGGCCTTCATTTGCTAAAGAATTCTGTCTTCCACTGACTTTAAACTAGTGTTAGCCTTTTGGTAAATGGATTTTAGTTTGTTATCTGAGAAGCAAAATTTCCACCCCTGCTCCCTCCCCTTCCATTTTAAAGGGTTGTTCTCTAGAAGGAAAGATCAACACATTTTGATTTCCATGTAGTTCATTCAGAAGTTAGAACCCTCAAACAGTTAGGACAAAGAACTTAAAAGAAGAGTTAACTACTGGGACCCAACTCAGCCTTAGCAGTTTGAGCACTTTGACTTGTCAGGGATCATGAAGATATCAGTTCTTTTGGGGACTGTCTTCCTCCTCATGGCAATCCATGGCAATATCATGGATAAATGTGAGTTAGCAAGAACTCTCAAGAAATATAGTATGGATGGCTACAAGCGAATCAGCCTGGCCGACTGTAGGTCTACTATTCTGAAGATCTCCAGAGTCTCTAAGGAAGGAGGGGGAAGAATGGAGGCTGGGGGAGGGGGCAGCAGTTTCAAAGGAATGGATGCTTTCTTATTGCCCTTGCTTTAAAGTTGATTTGAGTGTTAATATAACGTTAAATAGAATTACACGGTATAAAAACATCAACTGGACCACCTAGAAAGGAAATTTGAAGGAGTAAGGTTTTTAGGAGTGGAGGAAGGGAATACATTTCTTAAAAGCTTCAAACAGGATCCATTCAAATTTAATCAACTAATTTATCTCCTGCACAATCTGAATCTCAAATTTTCTACTAGATCCTTAGTCCGGTCCCTCTAATTAAATACTTAGGTACCAAAAACTTCCAGGATTGCTGAATTTGGGGGCATTCTTTGGCACAATGTGTGGAATTTGAGAAGGTGGTATCTCTCAGAAGAGAGTTCAAGTTTTTTGGACAAGATCGACTCAAAAAAAAACCTTCTGCCTCTTTGTGCAGTTCATCAGAAGCCACAAAGAGGCTTACCCATAACCACTCTAAGTGTTTTCTTATAAAAACCATTCAGTCATCATGGAAGGTTTCATAGAACATGAGTGTATATTCCTTCATTACAGTGTACAGGTGCCTGAGCTGTAGGCAACCTGCTCCAGTCTAATATTGTCTTTACATGGACACCCATAATATCTATGTATGGATGGAAAATCAATTGCAGGAGCCCATCCATATCTTTAAACCTCAACATTTAAGAGAAGGACCTTTGATTTAACTACTAAAACTAACCTGAAATGGAAACAGTACCAAGGAAAGGGAACCACTAAGTTCCTCATTAAGAATAAACCCATTGTTCTTTTCTGGTGACCACCGGAGTTCCAGCCTCAAGTGTGTGCAGAGAAATGGGTGAGAGAAAGAAATAACCAGGGGATAGTTCAGAGAAGAACTCCATTTAATGATTTTTTTGAGTCAGGATTGTAAAAGTTTATTGTTATACCTTACAGCAGGCAGGGGCGGGGGGGGGGGGTGGTCTTAGGAAGACTGCAAAACTGCAGGAGTTGGGGATACAGATTATAAAGCCATAAAATAATAAATCAGGTATCAATTATGCTAACTAGGTGAGTGAGGGTGGGATCAGGGAGGAGTTAAGAAGTGGTCAGTGCTTAAAGGGACATGTACTTTTCATATCTACTGCGCAGGCGTATTGCCCATAATTCACTGGGAAAAGCCCAAGGGGGCGCTGCATGGAGGTGTGGTTTTTGACTTGAAATGTCACTCGGTCAGCTAGTAGTCAGTGCTAACTGAGAGATATTCAATCTGTTACCCAGAAATGTCCTGTTTGACAAGATGGATGATGGGAAGCTAGACTAATTGGGGATTCAGGATGTTCCTAATAGAGAGGAGTTAGCTTACTGATAGTGCATTGAAGGATTCATAGGTGCAGCTGGCCACTAGAACAAGGGAGCGATACATTTCTCTAAGCTAAAGTGATTGTTTATAGATGCTTGAGTGAAAGATTCATAGGTATAGCTTGTTATTGTACCAAGCAGGGATAAACAGTTCACAAACTGTAGCTAGGCAGAGTGCTGGCCTAGGGAAGAGGCAGAGTTAATGCTTTTAGGCTGGGGGAAGTGTGATTTTACAACTTGATTACACAAGCTGATATTACAAACGTAGGTACCCAAATAAAAGTGTGATCTTACAAACTTAAATTACAACTGGATGTTAAAAAGAGAGGCACCCCAACAACAGGATTGATAATTTAATAAGAGATTTGTCTTTTTTAGGTATCTGAAGTTTGGGGATAAAAGGCCTGGTTGCAGCCAGGGTCTCAGATATAAATCTTTTAAGTATAATTCCAGGGGGTCTTTAGGGAGCTGGCCTTATGTGAATCCACTAGGCACAACACCAAAAGGCCTTAATTAAAGTATACTGTTTAAGCCCTGACTTTGGCTGCATCATTTCCCCCCTTTTTAAGAAGGAGTTTAAAGGCATGTACTTCCATACCTAAATTTTTTATATTTCAAGTCATAATTCAAAAAAGGTAGGGCCCAAGTGTACAGCAGACTATTAACAAGAACAATTAGTATGGGGAGCAGATGCACGGTAAGGGCTGCTGTATTCTGAAATGGAGAGATTTTCTTCAATGTACTAATAATTGTTTTTGCAACTCCTTTCTGGGTTAATCCCAGGAATTTTACTATGTTCAATATCTTAATGATTTGATTGAAAGTTTTCTAATTCCAAGGTGATATTGATATTATGCCACACTCCCGATAAGCAAGCTCTGATCCTGTCCCATGTGGTATTGGGATGAGAGGAATTATATAAGCTAGGGTAACAAAAATATATGTGTATTTATAATCACATCTAAGTAACAACTGAGTTTTTTTAATACTTTTAACTCATACCTAAGCATAATACTATTTGTTGTAATAAATTGATCTTATATATAAGATCCTTATCTATATCATGTTATGTCTTAAAGGCTTACAGAAACATTTTATAACCTATTGTGCAGTTTGGATTGCAAACACAGCAGTTGAAACCATTAACAATATTAGGACAGTGAATTTAGTAACAAATTGTGACAGACCTTATTCCCCTTTTTTTTGACATCAGAGATTTGATGTAATACATATACCTTTGATGTTTGATACCAAGCATAAATGAAATTAGTTGGAAAAAGGCAAAGTAAAAATAGTAAATATACATTGAGTAAAAGTAAAATCAATGCAATGAACAGTTCTTACATAGTCAAGTATATCCATAATTACATTGGAAAAAAGAATCTGGTCTTAAGTGTTTGTAACTGTACCAACAGATTGATTTTATGACAAATTGACAGTATGTCTTATCTATAGAATCTTGGGTTTTCAGAGCCAACATAATATTCTTTGCCAGTTCATTCACAAATTAAGCACTTTGTATCCCACTTAGCAGAGAAATAGTAGACACAGTTGCTGACAGTAAGAGGGAGGCAATTAGTCCTTTGATTTAAAAAGTCCAAAACTGGTTCTTATTAGAAATTCAAATAGTTCTTGAACTGCAGACTCTTCTGAAGTCTGTGATGTTCTATTAGAAGACTGATGAAGAGGTAGGAAGCCAAGTCATTTCCTCTTGGGTTGTTTTTGTGAGGGATCCTCTGATTCCAGAATTCGCTGAAGGTTTTATTGAAAAAGATGGTGTTTGACCAACCTTAAGAAATAGATAGAGAAGATCAAACAGTGAGAATTGTAACATATTCCACGAATAAAGGATTGTCTAAGCAAAGTAACAGTAGGACAACAATAAAACACGTACAGGGAACCCAGTGTTTGAAACGCAGGACTTGATACAAATCAAATGAAATAAATCTGAAAGAGTTTAGTGTTACTAGATCATGAAGGGAGGTGAGCACCAGGCTGAGTTTGAATGTAATTTGGTGAATAACAAGAAATCATTAAAGGACTCTGATTGGTGCCATGCAATATGATTTACTCAGATTCATGCAACTTAGACCAAACTTCATTGATACCTGTCAGGAGTAGGTCTGTTTATTGAATCCAAGTCTACTACCTGGCTTTTCACCATTGGGTTAGTGTGTAAGACAGACCCTTTTGGATTACTGCCACTCTGCTATTTTTTGTGTGTTGAAATCTCATTCGCTTATGTCAGTACTGTAATTATTTTGCAAAAATAATGATCTTTATATATAGTGGTGTTTAATAACGGAATATCCACATAAGTGTAAATGGACATTATGCAAATTTAAATTAAAATACCACACCTACTTTAATTTACTCAAATTCCAAAAGATGCATTCTTCCAAGGTTCCTCACACTGTTTATGTGGGATGGGAAAGACTTCCTGCAGAAGGTGGGGCTTTGGGACTTGAAAAAAGCCCAATGAAGCTAAGAGGCAGAGATTAAGAGGGAGTTTTTCAGGCGTGGGGGGCAGCCAGTGAAGATTCTCAAAATTAGTCATTGAAGTATCCCATAGGAAGAACAAAAAGGAAGTCAGTGTGACTGGGATGCAGAATCTGTGAGAATATAAAAGGGTGGGGTAGGGAATTTTAGGTGCAAGAAGACAAGAAAAGTAGGAGAAAGCAAGGTTGTGAAAGGCTTTGAATGCCAAACACAGGATTTTATATTTGATCCTAGAAGTGATGGGGAGCTACTGGAGAAGCCTGAATGGAGTGTGGTGGCTGGGCTGGGGGAAGGAGGGATGAAGTGGAGAAGAGACTTGAGGGTGGGAGACCAACCAAAATGCTATTGTAGTAGTCCAGGTGTGAGGTGAGGAGGTTTTATATCAGAATGGTGACAAAGCAATGTCAGAGGAATAAAGTAGAAGTTAGAAATGTCAGGTTTTGGCAACAGATTGGATATGTGATTTGAGTGAAGGATAAATGATGATACAGAAACTGAATAGGGCTGGGCTGGGCTGGGGTTAAGGAAGAATTCTTCTTCCCAAATTATTAACTTCCTTTGAATTGATTCCGTAAGCAAAGCAGTATGTGCTTAATAGGTGTAGTTTGTAAAATTCAGTTCAACAACAAGCAGTTCTTATGTTCAAATTCCACGTCAGGTGCTGTGTTGGATGCTTGAGATAGATTCTGTCTTTGAGAAACTTATAACAGTATCATGAAGACAGGCATTTCACAATTTTAGATAAAAAAAAATTTCCAGACATCTTAAAATGCATGTGTAAGGTAAAATTCTAACCTGGCACTTGCGGTTAATTTCTTCAAAAATCAATAGAAACTGCCAAATGAGAAAAATGAAGGATGGATATTTCTTAGGCAAAGACACAAAGTTTGAAAAGTAGAAACTACTTATATTCAAGAATCTCATCTGAATGGTGTATTATGTTTTACTCAAATTTTTTAAAATAAAAAATGTTATTCTAGAGTGATATTCAGTGCTCATGGCTGGGTTGTGCCAAAATAATAAAAATGGCAAGGCTTCCAGAATTTGGTTATTGATTTACCTATATCAATTCAAATACCAAAGGGATTATTTACCAACCTAGACAAAATAATAGCAAAATGAACTTGGAGGAACAAAAAATCCAGAACATCAAGGAAAATAATTTTTAAAAGGAATAGAGAATAGCATCTCTAGACTTCCAACTCTATTTTGAGGTAAAAATCATCAAAATTTTTATATTGTATTAAAAAAATAGAAAAATGGATGTTGTGAGGATACCATGAGTTAATATGTGTGTTGTAAAACCTTAAAAGTAAATCAATTAATAGACTAGATGGGGCGGCTAGGTGACGCAGTGAATAGAGCACCAGCCCTGGAGTCAGGACAACCTGAGTTCAAATCCGCCCTTAGATACTTAACACAAAAACTAGCTGTGTGACCTTGGGCAAGTCACTTAACACCATTTGCCCTCCAAAAAGCAAAAAATAAACTAAAATAGAAAATAAAAAATAAAAAATTAATAGACTAGATAATGAAGAATCAGAAATAATTGAATTCACAATCTAGTTTCTAGTATGTGGCATATAACACAACAAAATTAAGATGGATACATGATCCAAATGCTAAAGATAAGACCAAAAAATATACAAAGAGAAGCTAATCTTATACTTTTCATTGCTATGACTAATGGGTGAATTATTTACAAAACAAGGAATAAAACTTATTAAAAGATGTAAATCTTAATTATATGAAATTATAAAACTTTTACAAGAATACAATTAACAGAAGTAGGATAAGAATGGAAGTAGTTGACTGGGAAATAACTTCTGTTATTAAATTTCTCTGATAAGGACCTAATATACCAAATATGTAGACAACTAACAGAAATACATAAAACCAAAAAGGGGAAAGAAAGTTATTAAATATATATCAATATAATTTTGTATTTTAAAAAAGAAATATTAATAATTCCACAGGGACCAAAAGAAAACACTGCTTTTTTTCCATTGTTTTTATTCTGCATAGCTCTCAAAACACATTCCATTGCTTTACATAACAATATAGTTCAATCTTTTAAGAAAATCTGACATTTATATGCTGCACAAAACAACAGTGAGTGAACAGGCTACTGCTTTCTATTTCTTGTACTGATTTCAATCTAAACATCAGAACTGCAGGCAAGATAGGGGTCATCAACAAATGAATTGGATTTACATATGGTTTAATGGTTGCTCATTTTTCCACAACTGTGGACTTAAACGGCATTGTGAATGCACATGCATCACTGACTTAAAGGCTTTATAATCAGCTTCTTGTGTTATTCATTAAGACCTATATAGAATTGCTTCAGCATTATCCTTGACTCCTTAATTTTACTCCCCTCATCAAAACACTTGCTAAATTGACCAGCTCTAACTCATCATATCTCTTATATCCCACTCCTCTGTATTCACACAGCCACCAACATAGCTCAACACCTCATCACCTCTATACTATGAAGCCTCATAGTCTTCCTGCCACAAGTCACTCTATTATAATCCATTTGTTATTCATTGTAAGCCAAGTAGCTTCCCCTCCCTCCTACCATCTTCTCTCAGCTATCTCTAAGCCAATTCTAAGAAAGAACTGTCATTTAGCAACACATGTGAAGGAGCTAAGGCATAAATGATAGGAGTGAGCCAGGGCTGAGGCTTGGCTGAGAGTGATCAGTAATCATGATAAGGGGGCTAGAAATCCAACAGAGGAGAACAGTATAGAGTTCAATCAGTTCACCAAGTGGTCAAGATGTAGAGAAGAGTAGAAAGTAGCTAGTGCAGGGGAGATAACCTGGGAAAGAATCGAGGGAGAATAGTAGATCACAGTGGAGACAAAGAGTAGGATTTTGTAAGCGAAAGCAGAGGGAGAGGTGAAACAATAATAGAGTGTGGTCACATAAAGGGATTTCAGAATTCTTGAACATAAGGTTGGTATATTTGTGGGTGATGGCAGGATCAGCAGTGTGACCATTTTTGTATGTAACTAAGATGAGGTGGAGGAGTAGCTCATGGGAAGTGAACAACTTGAGGAAAATAGTGATTAGGGTTCTTGAGAGAGAGAGTGGATGTTGAAATCCCCTAGTATGTGGGAAAGTGTTGGAGAAGAGAGAAAAGTTGTGAGCCAGGTACCAAACTCATTGAGGAAGGAAGGGGAGTGTTCTGGGAGGTCTGTAGACAACAGCTACCAGGATTTTGATTGGGTGGTAGAAGCAATAGCATGAACCTCAAAGGAAAAGAGGTTACTGAATGATGGAGGAAGAGGGAGAACCTGGAAGTGGCAATGGGGAGCAAGGAGTATTCCAATTTAAACTTGGCTTCAACTAGTGAGCCAAGATAAAACGACAGAAGGTGTAACTACTATTGGAAAGAGTGGCCAAGGAGACTGTCACTGAGGAGAAGTAAATAACTCTTGGTTTTTGCTATATCCTTTTAGTAGATATCCCTTTATAAAAGATAATTGATATTAATGGGTTATCAATGGAATCAGTGAGGAAATTATCAATTGGGATACCTCCAAAAGGTACCCCTAGAACTCTGAAGAAAAGATACATTCACCTATACTGTAAGGTCCTGTAAGCATCAAGGCAAGTAGAAGTTGCGGTAAAGACCCCAAAGTCTCTATGGGCTACATGTGGGGTTTTCTCCTGTTGTTCTGCTTTGCTCTCTTAAGTCTAAAATCACATATCCCTCATGTATGTTGTCTGAATACTTCATTCTCTCTGATAATTTGGAGAAAAGAAAGGCATTCCTTCAGCCCATTTCACAGTCTCCTCCAAGGGGTACACTCATGGTTCACTCTTTGCATGCATAACATAACTTGCCTCTACACAAACATAGTACACCTACATTTCAAAGTTAAATTCCTCTCCCCTTTATACTTGCTGGAAATGAGCTCTTCAATCTATCATTCTTATTGGTGACTTGCCAACATTACAGTGGCCAACTGTCTTTTTTTGCCATTCCTTTCTTTATTGCATTGGAATCTCTTAAGTGAGGGCAATTGGGGTTAAGTGACTTGCCCAAAGTCACACAGCTAGTAAGTTTCAAGTGTCTGAGGCCACATTTGAACCCAGGTCCTCCTAACTCCAGGGTCAGTATTTTTCGCCACCTAGCTGCCCCTCTTCAGCTGCTTTTGATTGGTAACTAGCACACTCTTCTAGATGTCTTTAGTACAAAGGTCCCAGACAGAAAAAAAAAATTACTAGCAGAACTAAGTCTAACTAAATTTAGTAAGGATCTTCTCTGATCTTATGACCTTATCAATTTTCACTGTGAAGTTTCTACAAGTCTAATTACATCAAATTAGGTATGACTGTCAACTGATCACCAAAAGCTTCTACCTCTAGTGACTGCTGTAAAGTCTTAAGACATTTTCAACAAATGGGTGAAAAGTGGTTGTTAGAGTGAAAAATTAGGTTAAAATAGACTGGACATGTCCACAGACCTGGGGAGCTAATCAAAGTCTTTTGCCAAAATTAAGACCATCAACTATAATACAATCCCTACCTTGGTAGCCCCTGTCAAACTGTCCTCTTACCCTTCTTCAATTGGTACCTCTTTAATCAAGCAAAGAGGTAATGATGGTAAGAGCTCTTAGATCAAATCAATGTGCTAAAAAAAATGCCTGGAAAAAGCTGATGGGATTTAGCATACGGCTGTTCCAAGAAATTCTTCTGGTGCTGCTGGTTATAAACTATGTTACACAATGACTGTATTATCAAGCATCAACAAACCAATGCCCAGTTTGGGTTGACTCATGATATTTCTCAGTTGTGTGTTCAGGAACTTAAGTTCCAGAGTTACCCATAATTGTTTCAGGTCTTATCAATTTTTAAAATAAAAATGGCCTTACAATTCATCTAATCCCATTTTTTCATTTTAAAGTGGAGAAGTTTGCCCAGGGGCACACAGGTAGTAATTGGTAGAGCTAGGTTTTGAATAGGGAATATATGGTTCCAAAATACGTGGTGCTTTCCATTAGGCCAGGCATAGGATTGACAGGGTTCTTACTTTCTGAGCCGGATGGCTGCTCCTATAATACTCAGGGAACTGGCAGTCCAGTTTGAAGGGTCAGTCAATCTAATTATCTTTTTAAAAAATGTTTATTTTATTTTTAAATTATGGAATAAAACAAGCATTTCCATTATATTATAATAATAATTTTCAAAACTACACATGAAACTACAAATCTATTATATACAACTTGCTATTCTTTTAAAATATGTAATAAAGTTTTCATGTAAATTTCTTGTTTTTTCTTTTTTTCCCTCCCCTCCTACTCTAGAGATGGCTACCATTAGGCACAAATACTTATGTGTGTGTGTACATGTACATAAAGAGAGAGAAAGAGACAGAAAATCATTCTATACACACTTCTATTTATTAGTCCTTTTTCTGGATGCCGACAGCATTCTTCATATGTTCCTTGTATTAATTTGGTATTTATAATAGGCAAAATGACTTATTCACTCAAAGTTCAAACAATAATTTTAGCAAAGTGACAAGATATAAAGAAAATTCCCATAAGTCACCAGCATTTCTACACATCACAAACAAAACCCTGCAAGAAGAGATAGTAAGAGATACCCCATTTAAAACAACTCTAGGGGCAGTGAGGTGGCACAGTGAATAGAAGACGGCCCTGAAGTCAGGAGGACCTGAGTTCAAATCCAGCCTTCGACACTTGACACACTTACTAGGCCATGTAATTATGGACAAGTCACTTAACCCCAATAGCCCTCCAAAAGCAAAAAAATAAAATAAAATAAAATAACTCTAGACAGTATAAAATACCTGGGAGTACATCTGCCTAAACAAACTCGGGAAGCATATAAATAAAATTTTAAAAAACTTTACACACACACACACACACACACTTGCTTTTTTGGAGGGGGGAAAGCAGGGTAATTGAGGTTAAGTGACTTGCCCAAGGTCACACGGCTAGTAAGTCAGGTTCTCCTGACTCCAAAACTGGTGCTCTATTCACTGCTCCACCTAGCTGCCCCAAAATTATTTTTTAAAAAAACTTTTTATACAAACAAGCCAAATTTAAATAGTGGAAAACATTAATTATTCATGGGTAGGCAGGGCCAATATAATAAAAATGACAATTTTACCTGAACTAATTTATATATTCAATGTCATCCCAATTAAATTACCAAAAAGATATTTTACTGAATTAGAAAAATAACAAAATTCATTTGAAATAACAAAAAGTCAAGAATATCAAAGGAAATAATGAAAAAATGTAAAGGAGATTTAGCAGCACAAGATCTTGTTGTCTGGTGTTGCTTGTCCTTCATTCTAGAAGAGGACTGATGACATCAGGAGGGTGATACCTTGACCTGTAAGTGAATTGGATTTAAGTGAGGCAGGGCTGTGCAAAGTCACCAGCCTCACTCTCTCCTCCAGAGTCATCTGAGTTCAATGGCAAGACACAGATCAGAATGACTGACTGGATATGTTCCCAGATGCAGTAGGGAGACCTTGGTCTTTTTAAACTAGTCTTTTTCCAGGTTTCAGCTTATCTGAGGCAACACCCATTCATTGATTCAGTGATTTAAAGCTAGGTAAGAAATGAGACAAAAGATAACTTAGTTTTGGCTACTCAAAAGAAAAAAAAATTCAATCTGGAAGGGGAAGACCCTCAGGGTTCCTGGCCTAACCTAACAACTGCTATTTACACCAACTCTGAGCCATCAAAATCCAAACAATAAGCAAATGAAGCTTGGGCTGGGACCTATTATTGACCAATCAGTGAAAGCCAGATTTGTTTTTAAGGCCCAGTCAAGTAGCTCCGTTTGAATCCCAGTGGGTTTTTATCAAAGTCTGGTTTTTCAGAGCTTTGTTTCAAGAAGTCATAAATGAAACTACATGGACAAAAGAGTTGATTGTCCCAGGTTTATTTTTTTGGGGGGGGGGGAGGAAAGGGAGAAAGAGAATGATAGAATAAATAAGTAGGGAAGAAATAGCTTAAACTATATTATAAGGCAGTAATTATCAAAACTCTCCAATATTGACTAAGAAATAGAAAGGTGAGATCAATGCAGAGTAGACATACAATTTACAGCAGTAAATAAATAGAATAACCTTGTATTTGACAAGTATAAAGACTTAAGATTTTGAAATAAGAATTCATTATTTGTTTTTTTAAAAATTGTGGGAAAACCAGAAAGCAAGATCACAGAAACTGGGCATAGAACAATATCTTTTATCATTTACCAAGATAAGGTCAAAATGTACACATGACTTAGATGAGAAAGTTGACTCCTTGAGGACCCCAATTCAAATTCTAATCATTATTAATCAATTTGATATGATAGGAGTAGTGATTATAAGTTCTGCATATTTGGCCCCAGAGCTGTGAACTGCAGAAGGTATGATCACTTGCTTAATCATAGGAAACTAGCTAGGGACCCTCCACCCTTGTTTTCCTTTGTCATGGTGACCAAGCCCAGTGTGGCAGTGTGGCAACTACATGGAAAGGCCCCCCAAATTATTTTTGTAGCTCTGGATTATTCTCTCTTGTCCAACATGAGCTGGTATCCATCTTATGGCCTTCTTATGTCCACCTGTACTAGTCAGTGGAGATACCCTATATTTCACCCATCTTAGGTGGTTACCTTCTGACTACCAAGTCAGCAGAAATATTTTCTGCTTTGTCCAACCCATAACTCTGCTGATATTTTAGTCTGATTATTTTAGTCTCTGAATCATATGCCAAGCGATAAAATCATTCTGTATCTGGAATAGCTGTTCTTGAATGTTTAGCTATCTAGCCATCTAAAAAAAGGGCCCCCAAAGAAGGTGCCATCTGAAAGGAAGATCTGAGGTCAATTTCATTAGAAGGGACCATGGACCTTTTTTAAAATTTTTTTTTAATTTTTGCTTTTTGGAGGGCAGTTGGGGTTAAGTGAGTTGCCCAAGGTCACACGGCTAGTTTTTGTGTTAAGTGTCTGAGGCTGGATTTGAATTCAGGTCCTCCTGACTCCAGGGTCAGTGCTCTATTCACTGCACCGTCTAGCCGCCCTGGAACCATGGACCTTTAATGAAGTGCCATTGGCTCAGAGTTCCCCCTCAGTCTAAGATTCTTATGTTAGATTGGATAATTTTTTTCATCATATATATAAAGAGAGAGATTACAAGAAAACATGAAGAACATGGAACATATTAGTTATCAGACTTATGGTTAGGTGAATAGTTAATTTATGAATAAACAAGAGATAGAGAGCAGAGTGAGGTATAAAATGGATAATTTTGATTACATTAAATTAAGGAATTTTTATACAAATAAAACAAAAGTAACCAAGATCAGAAGGAAATCAAGCCACTTATTAATACACATTTATTTAGTAGTTACTTTTTACCAAGCACCACACAAAGGGCTAAGTATAAGAGGGAAAACAGAAATAGCCATTGCACCAGGGTGTTTACATTCTAACGAGTAAAGCAACATTTAAATAATTAAGTACATTTGAGCTATATACTGAGCAGTTGGAAAGTAACCTCACAGGGGAAGGAAGGCTCCAGCAATTCGGAGACAAAAGAAAGACTTGATGCCAAACAAGACATTTAAGTTGAGTCTTTGAAGGAAGCCAAGGAAGGATTGTAAGAGGGATAGAGGAGGTAGGTCACCAACAATTAGAATATGTGACAGGATATAAGAATTGGTTAGTCTGGGAATAGAATTGTACTTGACACCTCTTTATCAACCAATTAATCAGCAATTACTTATTAAGCATTCACTATATTTCAGGTACTAGAAATACAGGTACAAAGAATGAAATAATCCTTACTCACCAGGAATTTACATTCTAATGGGAAGGCAAGTACATTTATAAATATATGCAGCATAACTATAAAGTAAAAAATATAAATATGTGTTAAATATATATGTATACATATATATAGCATATATATATATATATATATATACACACACACACGTGTGTTGGGTTAAATATAAGTAGTTTGTGATGGATAGCACTAACAGCATTAGCAATTGGGAGAGATCAGGAAAGCCTTCATACAGAAGACAGTTACTAAGCTGTATCTTAAAGGAAGAGAGGGAGTCTACGAGGTGGAAGTGAGGAGGGAATTCATTCCAGCCATGTGGTCGGTGTAAAGGCAGGAAGGTGGGAGGTGGAGTGTCCTGTATGAGAAACAGAGAGAAGGACAGTTTGGCAATCACAAAATATGGAAGGACAAGTAATAACCAATGAAACTGGGAGAACAGGTTGAGGCCAGATTGTTTAAGCCTTTAAAAGCTTCACAGAATAGCTTAGATTTTTCTACAAAAGTCAATGGGAAACCTCTGGAGGTCACTGAGTAGGTGAGTAACATGGTTAAACTTGTACTTAAGGAAAATTAGATCAGCAGCAGTATATAGGATGGACTGATATGGCAAGAGATTTGAGGCAGAAGCTAATTAGGAGATTTGAGAAAATTAAAATTATTCTAATCAGTTTAGTAACTGATTAGATTCTGTAGCTGACCCTATTCTATCTTACTGCTCCATTTTGTCAAGTCATACTTCTTCATTTTTGAGTTAAATTCAGAAATATAGTTTTTGCTTCCACTTAGTTTAAAGGTCGCATTGAAATGAAAAGTTGTTATTATTCATGCCATCAGCTCCTGGGACATCTGCTTGTTTCTATAAGCCTCAACTAGCTTAACCTGATGCCACACCCCAAAAGACATGTCCTCTGTCCTTGCCATGATATGTGGTCTATCTTTATGCAATTAGGGGAGGCTTGATGTGCCATATTTCACAATCATTCTAAATGGATATGTGATTCTAATAAAAGATCACATTGTAAAAAAGAGAGAGACAGAGAAAAGAGAGAGAGAAAGAGAAAGAGAGAGAGAGAGAGAAGAAAAGCAGATCATATAACTATATAACTCTCACAGCTATGTGTAGGAGATATATTTTTAACCAAACAAGGAATTGAGGCCATCACATGATATAAAAGAGAGAACTTTGATTATATGAAATTGTACAACTTTTTCACAAACAAAATCAATGCACCTAAAATTTAAAAGGAAGCAGTCACATGGGAAAAATATTGGTATCAAATTTCTCTGATAAGGTTTAGAATCCAAGATACATAAACAATTAACAGATATATGCATGTGTTAGGTATATGTATACATACACATATTCTTATATATGTATAGTTATTGCCCAAAAGATAAGCAATGGGTATGAGCAAACGATGCTCAAAAGAATAACAAAATATTAACTATCACATGAAAGAATAATTCAAATCACCCGTGATGAGGGAAATAAAATAACCCTGAGATTTCATATCATACTCTTAAAACTGGCAATGACAAAATATGGGAATAGTGAATGTTGGAGGGGTTGGGAGGAAATAAATACACTAGTGCATTCTTTGTGGCGCTATGGCCAGCACAACCCATTTTGTAAAACAATTTGTAATTATGCAAGTAAATTGATTAAAATGTTCATACTATTTTCCCCAAAGATTCCATTACTAAGAAAAAGTCCCCATATGTACCAAAATATACATGGCAATAGTTGTTCGTGTTAGCAAAGAAATGGAAATAAAGTTGATGCCTATCCCCTGGCAGGTTTCTAAACAAATTGGAGGATGTGAATGTAATGGGGTTATTTTTTTTTCAATTTTATTGACTTGTTTGTTTACTTTTAGGTTACAAGATTCAGTTCCAGAGTCACTTGAATTTCAGATTTTTCACCCTTTCCTCCCCACCTCCCACCCCCGCCATGGTGGCATACTATCACGTATAGGATCTGCAAACTCCTTCACATTGTACAATAGTCTGGTTGTATGGGTATTATAGCCAATGG
>CM053597.1:200188381-200198772 GCA_028646575.1 Pseudocheirus occidentalis | reverse complement strand
GAAAGTCCTTCGCCTCATTGAATGACCATTTTTTCCCCTGGAACATTATACTCAATTTTTCTGGGTAGGTGATTCTTGGTTTTAATTCTAGCTCCTTTGATCTCCAGAATATCATATTCCAGGCCCTTCAGTCCCTTAATGTAGAAGCTGCTAGATCCTGTGTTATCCTGATTGTGTTTCCACAGTATTCAAATTGTTTCTTTTTGGCAGCTTGTAATATTTTCTCCCTGACCTGGGAACTCTGGAACCTGGCTATAACATTCCTAGTTTTCTTTTGGGAATCTTTTTCAAGAGGTGATCAGTGAATTCTTTCCATTTCTATTTTGCCCTCTGCTTCTAAAATATCAGGGCAATTTTCCTGAGAATTTCTTGAAGAATGATTTCTAGGTTCTTTTTTTGATCATGGCTTTCAGTTAGTCTAATAATTTTTAATTTGTCTTTCCTGAATCTATTTTCTAGGTCAGTGGTTTTTCCAATGAGATATTTCACATTGCCTTCTATTTTTTTATTCATTTGCTTGGATCTGTTTAATAGTATCTTGATTTCTCACAAAGTCATTAGCTTCCATTTGCTCCAATATAATTCTGAAGGAATTATTCTCTTCAGTGAGCTTTTGAGATTCTTTTTCCACCTGGCCAATTAGGCTTTTTAAGGAATTCTTCTCCTCATTGGCTTTTTGGGCCTCTTTTGCCATTTGAGTTAGTCTATTTTTTAAAGTGTCATTTTCTTCAGTCAGGTTGTTGACTCTCTTTTCATGATTTTTTTTTGTATCATTCTCATTTCTCTTCCCAATTTTTCTTCCACTTCTCTTATTTGGTTTTCAAAATCCTTCTTAAGCTCCTCTATGGCCTGTAACTAATTCATATTTTTCTTGGAAGCTTTTGATGCAGGAGTTCTGACTGTGTTATCTTCCTCCTGTTCCATGCTTTGATCCCTTTTGTCCCCAAAAAAGGAATCTTAAGTTGGATTGCTATGCTTGCTTTACTTCCTTTGCCTGCTTGTGTTGTCAGTCAATTAACTTGACTTTTGAGCTCTTTGCCACAGTAGAACTCTGCTTCAAGAGTGGAGAGCTTTGTCCCAAATTGCTGGGGTTTTCACAGCTGCCAGAGCTATTAGGAGGCTGCCATCTCTACAGCCCCCACCAGGTTTGGCTCACTGGTCTTGCACCTCAGGACCACCACCCAAGACCACAATCCTGATCCAGGCAGGTTAAGGCAAGAGCATTTAACCTCTGAATGGTTGCTTTGCTCCCCTCCAATCTGCAGGCTGGGAGCTCTAAAGCAGCCACATGGAGGCAGTTGCATGGCTGCTGCTTCCACTACTTCTGGCTCTAGAGGCAGAGGGCCAGACTCGCTCCTCCATCCCCGCCAAATTCAGCACGATCCACTGACCTTTCATTTTGTCTTTGGTATTTATGGGTTGATAATTCTGGAAACCACCACAGCTGCCAGTGATCCACTCTCCCAAATGCTCCAGCCAGCTGGTCCGAGCCACCCTGGGGCTAAAACCACAGCTCATGTGGAGCTGGTCTCAGCTCCCAACATGCTGCTGCAATGAACCCTTCCTGTCCACCTGCCAGGCTGCCTTCAGCAGGGGATTTGTTTCTCTGTCACTTTGTGGGTTCTGGAGCTCTAAAATTTGTTTAGAGTCATATTTTATGGGTCTTTGAAGTGGTTATGGGAGGACCACTAAGTTTTCCTGCTTCAATGCCACCATCTCGACTCCACCCCTCATCAATGGTCTACACATAGAGTTTTTTAAAAGGGTGTAGAGAAGTGATTCTCAACCTTCCTAATGCCGGGACCCTTTAATACTCCTATGTGGATGTATCTGCATATGGGCAGACTTGCCTGGAGACAGACAGGAGCAGCGTCTTGGTTCTTAAGACCATCAGAAATATGTGTTTTCTGACAGTCTTAGGAGAACCCTGTGACCCCTGTGAAAGGCTCATTTGACCCCCAAAGGGGTCACGACCCACAGGTTGGGAACCAGTGGTCTAGAGTAAAAAGCTATTATAATTTAACTTAAGTGAAAAGGACGGGGTGGCTCTCATAATCTCAAACAAAGCAAAAGCAAAAATAGACCTAATTAAAAGAAATAAACAGGGAAACTATATTGGGCTAAAAAGGTACCATAAGGAATGAAGGAATATTAATTACTGAATTTATATGCACTTAGTGGCATAGCATCCAAATTCTTACAAGAAAATTTAAAGGAGTTGCAGATAAAATTAACAGTAAAACTATATTTGTAGAAAACATCAATTTACCCTCTGATGGACTTAGATAAATCTAAGCATAAAAGAAACAAGAAATAAGTTAAGATCAACAGAATTTTAGAAAAGCTAGATATGATAGGCCTCTGGGAAAAAAACTGAATGAGAATAGAAAGGAGTTATTCTCAAGCATTCATAGTATCTTTACCAAAATTGACCATGTACAAGGGTATAAAAGTCTCACAAATGCAGAAATGGAGAAATATTAAATATATCTTTTTCTGACCATAATGCAATCAAAACTGCACTCAATAAAGGGCTGTGGAAACATAGATTAAAAATTAATTGGAATCTAAATAATCTATTCCTAAAGAAGGAATGGGTCAAAGAACAAATCATAGAAACAATTGATAATTTCATTAAAGATAATGACAATAATGAGACAACATACTAACATCTGTGTGATACAGGTCAAGCAGTACTTATGGGAAAATTTGTATCTTTAAATGTTCATGTCAATAAAAGGGAGAAAGAGCAGGTCAATAAAGTGGGTATATAACCAAAAAAAATAGAAAAGCAATAAATTAATACACACACACACACACACACACACACACACAATTAAACACCAAATGGAAATCCTAAAAAATTAAGACATTTAAAAAGTTGAAAGTTAAAAAAAAAGCCCATTGAATTAATGAAAAATACTGGAAGCTGGTATTTTGGAGAAAAAAAAAGAAATAAAAGAGACAAACTACTGGCTAATTTGACTTTTAAATAAGAAAAAAACTAAATTATTAGTATCAAAAATTTTGAAGAAATCAAATCAAATCAAAGAATCAAAAATTATAAATTCATAACCAATAAAAAGGAAATAAAAACAACTAATATGAGCTATTTTGCTCAACTAAATGTCAATAAGACAAATAATCTAAATGAAATGGATAAAGATTTACAAAATACATAAATTACCTGGATGAACAGAGCAGAAAATAAAATAACCTGATTTTAGAAAAATTAACATTTGGACAGCCTTGTCAGCTGGGAGCCTCTGTTGAGGCCTCCCAACAACTATCCAAAGCCTGCTTGCCCTTCTCCCCTAGCCGTAAGGCTATGCCTTTCCAACTTCAACTACAGTGATAGCTAAGTTTGGAAAGAAAAACAAAGAGATATTCCAAGAGTTGGCTTTTTAAAATTTTTTGTTAAAGTTTTCTAGAGTATTGTTTTTTTGTTTCCTTGCTTTTGGGTGGTGCAGGGGATGACAGAAGCAAATTAGCGGACATTAATACTTAGCAAATCATATCTATTTTACATACTGAACTCTTAAGATAAGGCCTATCCCTTCTGGAATGCAGGCACTTAATAAATATGAATGCTATAACATGAAGAATTGACCAGTTAACTAATATTCTGGCCCCCATGGGCTGTTGGTCAGATAATGACATTTGGCTCTCCAGTGATTGGCTTCATTTCTGGACAGAATTTGGTGTCCATGTATGTGGAGTACTTCTTACTCTGCAAAGTTTACCTGAAAACTCCAGCTCTGGCTTTGAAAGCTTCTCCAAAAGCAAATGAAACAGAACTGAAGAAAGATATTAAGAAAGCCCAGGAGGGATCCCATCTGATGGGTGAAAAAGATTCTAAGTTTGAGTACGAGAATGAAAAAGAACCTGGCTGTGCTTCCCAGATAATGGAGCCTTTTTGTACTTTCTGTGAGGGATGGATCTCATACTACAACCAAACAGTGTTTCTTGCTGGCATGGCTTTCTCTCCTCTATATGACTGTCCTGGGCTTTGACTGTATCACTACTGGCTACACCTACACTCAGGGTCTGAGTGGCTCAGTGCTAAGTCTTTTCATGGCAGCCTCAGCTATCACTGATATTATGGGAACCGTGGCCTTGATCAAACTACAAGAAAAGTATGGACTGGTTAGAACAGGTGTAATCTCTGGAATAGCCCAGATAGCCTATTTGATCCTCTGCGTGGTCTCTGTTTTCATGCCTAGAAGTCCTTTGGACTTATCATTTTCTGTCTCTGAAGACATCCATACTAGATTTATTCAAGATAAAGAATTGCTCCCACTAGTACCTACAGAAGGACCTGAAACCTTCTTCACAACTAGAATGTACAATTTAGTAAATGAGTCTTATCCTACCAAGGGATACACAGAGATGAGTCCAAAGCTGATATCTTTCATCTCTGTCAGTCTGCTGATTGCAGGGATCATTGCTGCTAGAATTGGTCTTTGGGCCTTTGATTTGACTGTGATACAGTTACTACAAGAAAACGTAATAGAGTTGGAACGAGGCATTTTAAACAGTGAAATTATTATAAAATTAAATAAATTTAAATATTTAATATTAAATTTAAATTTAAAAATGTAAATTAAAATTATGAATCTATGAACTATCTTCTAGATCCTGTGCATTTCATCATGGTCATCTTGGCCCCCAATCCTGAAGCTTTTGGTTTACTTGTGTTGATTTCAGTCTCTTTTGTGGTCATGGGTCATTTGATGTATTTCCAATATGCCCAGAAACTCTTGGAAATCAGTTCTTTGTTGTCCTAAAACAAAAACAGTCTCCGGTGAAGCAGGAAGTAACGTGTCTATTGTGTAACACAGGTAATTGTTGCTATTCCCCTTACTGAATTGTAGCACCAGTCCTTACTTTAGGGCACCCATAAATGGTCAAGATGTTTCTTTTGAGTTTATTACAGTTGTGCCTTAAGGCAGTGGTTCTCAACCTGTGGGTCGCAACCCCTTTGGGGATTGAACGACCCTTTCATAGGGGTTACAGGGGTCGTCTAAGACTATTGGAAAACACATATTTCTGATGGTCTTAGGAACGGAGACACCACTCCTCTATCTATCTTCAGGAGGGTGCGCCCACATGGATACACACCCACATACAAGTATTAAAGGGTCGTGGCATTAGGAAGGTTGAGAACCACTGCCTTAAGAGGTAAACTTGGAAGAAACTAAAAATATGTAAATATGAGTTAAGGAGTCCCCTTCCTATCTAGGGATTAAATGACTAGAAAAAATACCCCACTAACTGAAATATGAGGGATATATTGGTAATGTTGATCTTCCCCTTTTGCGCTGTGGGTAGAGAGTAGAACAGAAAAGCGATGTTTATGCTTTAATATGGTTGCTCTTTGACAGACATCCATTGTGTATACATCTATATGCTCTAGAATTCAGATGCATTGCTTGCCCCCTAAAATGGTAGTTGTACTCGTTCTTTTTGAGTAAGGCTTGCCTCATGTTCCTTGTATCTTATCCCCATTGTTTAAATATAGTTATTAAAATAATTTCTCCTCCAGCAATGAAAATTGGAGTTTGTTAACCTGGTCTCAGTATTATTTTGTTGATGGTGAGGGTTTGAGAAATATGTGAAAAGTTTTGATACTCATCTAGTACTTTATTGCCATGAATATTTTGGTTGAACTTGGGAGAGCACATTTATTTTTATATAACCACATGGTATAGAATAGAGCAAAATATATTTCATATACGTAGCACTTCATATAATAGACTAACATATAAGCCGTAGACATAGTTATAACACAGCATTATAACCATCTTTACACAAAGATGCAAGACATACTGAAAGTAATCTTCATATGGCAATAAATGGATTATATAAACTAGGAGCTAGAAATGAACACAAGAGGGACATCTCTGAATTTTACTCCTGCCACTGAATTAAATCAACTCTGTAATCTTGGATTATGAGAGTCTTAAACTTGGTGAGTTCAATGTAAAGTGTGAAGAGTAAACTGGCAAAGTTTTTGTTTTATAAACACTGACTTGCTTTTAAGCAGGCTTTTGGTAAAGTAATTGTATCTATACCCTTCTGTAGCCAGAAATTATTTTAAAATAGTTGTATAGTAAAAATGGGTTCATAAATGTGTTCTACCTAAATGTCTTTAGAAGAAAAATAAAGAACTTTCACATTTTGCTTTCTAAGGTTTACCAGTCATTATTTAGTATGCCAGCACTAACTTGGTACTTTGCCATTAGCCACTGATACACTTTCATGGAGACTGCACTATGTTGCTGGGAGCACTTTCTTCTTTTTTTATGTGTTTTAATGTTAATCTTTTCCTTCTTCCTTTTTCCTTCTTCCTTCAATATGACCATGCGATTTACTTTGTTGTAAAAAAAAATCTTTGTAATAAATATTTCTATATAAAAAAAAGAAAAGAAACTGAACATTCCATAAATGAGATTCTTAAGGAGGAAAAACCAACCCAGGACCAGACGGATAACTAGATGAAGAAGGAATCCTTTCAAATTCCTTCCATGACACAAATATAGTCTTAAAACCTAAATCAAAGAGAGTCAAAAGAAAGAAAACTATAGACTCATTTCCCTAATGAATATTCATGAAAAAAATTAAGGTAAATACTAGCAGAGATTACAGCAATATACACAAAGATTATACACTAAGACCAGACTAAATGCATAACAGGAATATGGAACTAGTTCAATATGAGGAAAATTTACAAGTATAATTGTCCATATCAATAACAAAAACAACAAACATTATACGATTACTTCCATAGATTCAGAAAAAGCTTTTTGACAAAATACAACACCCATTCCTTTTTACAACACTAGAAAGTACAGTAATAAATGGAGTTTTCCTTTAAATGATAAGTAGTATCTATCCAAAATGAAGGGTCAGCATTTCTTGTAAAGGGGATAAGCTATAAGCTTTTTCAATAAAACTCGGCACAGCAAGGTTGTTTGTCATTGCAATTACTATTCAATATTGTAAGAGATGTTACTTATAGCAATAAGACAAAAAATAGAAATTGCAGAAATAAGCACAGGTAATCATTTTTTAAAAATATTTTTGTAGATGATGCTTTACTTAGAAAACCCTAGAGAATCAACTAAAAATCTATCAAAATAATTAACTTCAACCAAATTACAAGATATAAAATATACCCATACAGACTATCAGCTTTTCTGCATATTACCAACAAAATCCAGCAGGAAGAGACAGAAAGAGAAACTCCATTTAAAATAACTACAGACTACATAAAATACTTGAGAATCTACCTGCCAAAACACAAGAACTATATGAATACAATTACAAAATACTCTTTACACCAAGTAAGACAGATCTAAATAATTGGTGATATACTATTTCATCATAACTAGGCAGAGTTAATATAATAAAATTACAATACTATCTAATTAACTTATTTATTCAATGTCATGCCAATCAAACTACCAAATAATTACTTTATAGACCTAGAAAAAACCATAACAAAATTAATCTGGAGGAACAAAAGTTCAACAATATCAAGGTAATCAATGAAAAGAAAATGGATATAAGGGGGCCCAGAAATACCAGATCTCAAACTATACCACAAAGCTATAATCATCAAAAATAATTTGGTAATATGTAAAAAACAGGGAGGCTGATCAATGGAAAAAATTAGGTACATAATATTCAGGTGCAATATACAGGGCATCTAGGAGGCACAATGGATAAAGCTCTGGGCCTGGGGTCAGGAAGACTCATTTTCCTGAGTTCCATTCTGGCCTTGGATATGTACTAGTTGTATGACCCTGGGCACGTCACTTAAACCTGTTTGCCTCAGATTGACAAAATGACACACCACTCTAGTATATTTGCCAAGAAAATCCCAAATGGGCACAGTCAAACACAACTGAAAAATGACTGCACAACAACATACAGACACAAATGAGCACAGTAACTTCATGATTGATAAACCCAAAGATTACAGGGATTGGATCAAGAAACTTTCTATTTGATAAAAAACTGTTGAGAAAACTAGAAAAT
Organism: Pseudocheirus occidentalis; assembly: GCA_028646575.1. NCBI lineage: Eukaryota > Metazoa > Chordata > Mammalia > Diprotodontia > Pseudocheiridae > Pseudocheirus > Pseudocheirus occidentalis. Next base: position 200,190,729 of record CM053597.1, on the reverse strand, counting down.
GTTGTAGTAGAAACCAGGGAGAGACCAATATCTCACATTATATGCCAAGATAAGTTCACAATGAGTACATGATTTAGACATAAGGGTAATATGAGCAAATTAGTGTAACATGGAATAAATTACCTCTCATATCTAGGGACAGAGGAAGATTTTGTGATCAAAGAAGAGACAAAGAAAGGTTCACAGGAAGCAAAATAGATAATTTTGATTACCTAAAATTAGAAAGTTTTTATATATACAAAATAAGTACAGCTAAAATTAGAAGAAAAACATGAAACTGGGGGGGGGGGAATCTTTGAAACAAGTTTCTCTGATAAAGGTCTCATTTCTAAGATATATAATAACCTGAGTCAAATTTACAAAAATAAAAGTCATTCCCCAAATGATAAATGGTCAATGGATATGAATAGATAGTTTTCAGAGGAAGATATCCAAGCTATGAATAGACATATGGAAAAAATGCTCTACATCACTAATAATTAGATAAATGCAATTCTGAGGTATCAATTCACACTCATCAGATTGACTAAGATGACAAAAAAGGAAAATGACAAATACTAAAAGGGATGTGGGGGAAGTAGGTATGCTAATGCTCTGTTAGTGAAGCTGTGAACTAGTCCAACCATTCTGGAAAACCATTTAGAACTCTACCCCCAAAGCTATTAAATTGTGCATGTCCTTTGGTCCAGTGATAGTACTACTAGGTCTATACACCGAAAAAAAAAAGATAAAAGAATGAAGAAAGGACCCATATGTACAAAAATATTAACAGACTCTATTCATGATGGTAAAAAACAAAACAAAACTGGAAACTGAGGGAATGCCCATCATCTGGGGAATGGCTAAACAAGTTATGGTATATGAATGTGATTAAATACTATTATGCTTTAGAAATTTTTTTAAATTTAAATTGATGTGTTTATTTACTTTTAGTTTACAAGATTCAGTTCCAGAGTCCCCTGAGTTTCAGGTTTTCTCCCCTTCCTTTCCCCCCCTCCATGGCGGCATGCAGTCAAGTATCGAATCTGTAAATACTTTCACATTGGATATTAATCTGGTTGTATAGAAGGGCAATGGAGTGGACAATGATAAAAAGGAAACAAAACCAAACATGAATAAGAGCGATAGCATGTAGATTGCTTCAGCATCCATTTAAATTCTGTTCTTTCTAGATCTTTCTCTGAATGTAGCTATCTCCTTTCATCCTGAGACTTGTACAGTTGTCTTATAGCTGTGTGTTGCTCAGAAGAGTCCAGTTTATCAAGGTTGACTATTATGCTTTTTAAAAATGATAAAGGGAATGTTGAAAAAAAAACCTTGGAAGACTTGTATGAACTGATACAAGGTGAAGTGAGAAGAACCAGTAAAACAATTTACACAGTAACAGCAATATTCTAAAGATAAACAACTCTGAAAGATTAAGTAAATCTGATCAACCCAATGACCTACCACAATTCTATAGGATTCATGATGCTATCTACCCCCAGAAAGAGAGCTGATAAACTTAGAATATAGGTTGAAGCATATTTTTTCCCTTATTTTTTCTTGTTCTCTTTTTTTTGGGGGGGGAGACATGGCAAAAGCACAAATTTGCATTTTGTATATGCAAATTTGTAATGCATAGTTTAATGAGGTTTTGTGGGGTTTTTTGCTTTTTCAAGGGGTAGGGTCAGAAAAAAGGGCAAAAGAGAGAAACTGGAACTGAAAAAAAAAACCACGAAAAGTCTTTATGCATCTTTTTTAATGTAATTGTGAAATAGTCAATACAATGAAATATTAAGTAAAGCACCCTGGACCTGGAGTCAAGATACCTGCCATATGTTCTGATAGCAACATGACCAGGGACAATTCATTTTATCTGAGTATCAAGTTCCTCTTCTGAAAAACAAGAATAATTGCCTGCTTCATAACACTGTGGTAAGAAAAGCATTTTGTAAACTTTAAAGTGCTATGTAAATTCAAGTTAGCATTAATATGTGTTCCACTTAGATCTGACAGATCAGGAATGAGAGAAAAGGCCTTCAGCTACCTTACTCTCAGGTATCTGGAATTTAGAGGAATATTCTAACAATATTGGGGTGTTAGGTCTCTGATACCTCACGTGGGAAGGAGACTCCTAAAGAGGGTCGTTGATACTCCAAGTGAGATGTGACGGGTTGAGCCGATCCTCAGCTAACAGGAGTGCAGGTGATCACCTGGGGACGGAATGCAAAGGCTGCACCTGTTTACAATAAGCAGGATAATCTCTCTGACTTCGGGGTGAGACACATTGGCTCGCTGTGGTGAGGGCATGGCCAGGGGAGGGGCCCTAAGGGGCCCTGGAGAAAGGACTTAAATACAGGCTACCC
>CM053597.1:200124113-200178932 GCA_028646575.1 Pseudocheirus occidentalis | reverse complement strand
AAAGATTCAATCAATCAAATAACAAAGGAATGACCTAGTTTCCCTACTCCTACAGAGGGAGTTGATTCAGTCAACAATTCACAATATACTGATCTTCCACTCCTGGGGTAACCATTACTTTAGTTTCCAAATAAAGTTCTTGGACAGCCACACAAATCCTTCCACCCCTTGATTTCCAACAAACCTCAGTTTAGTCCAAGGGGAGGCCTTTTCTTCACTTTGACTCTGGGTGGTCTTCTGATTCCCTGGATCCTCTTCCCTGGTCCCACCTCCCTCCTGAATCTGCCAGACAATCACCTAGATTCAGGAGCTGAAAGCTGCCAGGTTCTCATCCAGTCCTCAGGGATGAACATCTCCCAGGTCCTTGTCCAGTCATCAGGGCAATCCCCGGCACATACTGAAGTTCACAAGGTTCAGCACACCTCCAACCCTTCAGGACTTCTCTTGCCTGGAACTCAAGGATCAGCCAGGCCACCAACAAACAAAGTCCCATCCTGTTCATATCTTCAGTCAGCCACTGAGGAGCCAAATCCAAAATCTGTCCTGTCTCTGTAAAATTCTTCCTTATAAGCACTGGCCTTCTCCCAAGTAAACACGGGAGTGTCTCAGCCAATAGCATTCTTTCAAGTCACAGGGGAATTCACACCTTTTCACCAATGGACAGAGTTCTGGGAATTCACACCTTTTCACCAATGGACAGAGTTCTATACTTAACACTAGGTTACTAGGATCTACTTAACATCTGATCAAACAAATTAATTACCATTACACCTACAAACAGATGAGCATTTTTTAAAATCTATATCGGTTGTCATAGAGTTAAGGGAAATTTGCATTTGAGAATTGTAAAATGTGGGATTGAAATTTATTCCATTGCACAAAATTGGTTCTATCTTTGCATTAACATGAAAGAACACTGGCCTGGGAATTAGAAGATGTGGGTTCTAGTCCCGTTTTTCTGCCTTGACCTTGAATAAATCATTTAACTGTTTTTGTTTCCTCATCTGCGTGATAGAGATGATTATACTTGCTCTGCCTACTTGTGAGGATGAAGTGAGATGAGATTTGTTTGGGATCCCCTTGAAATATTAAAAAGTGCTGTGTATGTAAAAGGTATTGTTTAGGTTATGGGTCATTTCCTTTCTGAATCATCAACATACCTAGAAATGTTTCAAAATGTAATTTCTTTCCCATGTGGATAAATATCCATCTCTATAGTAAATATATGTTCCTAGCAGAAAACCTCTATCTTAAGTGCTGTTTCAGTTAAGACTTCGCAAGTGGTATTCATCTAAACAGGAAGAGATCAGGTGATGGAGACCAGTTCAGTTCAATTGCAATGTAGAACACATCAAGGAAAATAATTGAAATAAAGCTGTAAAGATAGATTGGAGTAAGTTGTGGAAGGCCTTGAATGTCAGAGTCAGAAGTATATATCTGATTCAATAGGCATTGAAATAATGGTGCCTTAAGATGACTTACAGAAGATGGTTTGAGAAGGGTGGAGACTTTAGGCAGTAGAAGACCTAAAATCAAGGTAGCTGCGGTGGGAGTAAAAGGAAGGACCGAGGCATAAACAAGACTTGGCAACCGATGGGTTTTGTGTGGGATGAAGGAAAAGGAGATGTCTTAACTTACTGTTAGAAGCCTGGCATATTAGATAGGGTAGGGGTGCCATTAAAAGAAATAGAGAAGTTGAGGAAAGGTGTCCATCTAGACATCCTGAGTTTGAGGTGCTTGACAGGACATCCTGGTAGAGAGAGCCAGGAGGAGGCTGAAAATACAGTACTAGTGCCTAGAGAAATGTTGAGATGGAAGTAAGGATTTGTGATTTGTCTAGATAGAAGGATTGAAACCATGCTAGTGGATTGATGCTCCAGAGGAGACACTTAAGACAGAACCTGAGGGTAAATTTGTGTTTAAGGGCTAAGAGGAAAATGAGCTAGTAAAAGAGAGGAGAGATAATCAGAGAGGCAGAAGGAAGAACATGAGATGGGAACGAAGGAACAGAGGAAATAGTCCTCAATGTCTTATGCTAATGTGAAGTCAAGTAGGATGATGACAGAAGGAAAGACCACTGAATTTGATGGGGGTCATAGAAATAGTCTATTTCAGTAGAGTGGTGTGGGTAGAAGCCATGTTACAAGGAGTTGGAGAATGAGTGAGTAGTGAAAAAATAGAGGTAGCAAGTGTAGGATACTCTTTCTAGGCATGAGGCAGAAGAGGGGAATGATACCTTGAGCATTTGGGAGAAACAAAGAAAAACTTTTTATGATTGTTTCAAAAGTAAAGGAGACCAGACCATGTATGTAAGCTGAGGGAAAGAAACAGTAGAATAGAGGAGACTGAAAATACATGAGACAAAACAGAATGATTTCTAATGAAGCAAGGTGATGGAAGAGATGGAATCCAGGGTATAGATAAATCCATTAATGTCTGCAAGGATTAGGGGAGTTGAGGAAGTTCCTTTTACATAGCCAAGAACTCCTCAGCAAAGTAGTCAGTGAGATTACTGTTAAGAAGAGGAAAAGTTGAAAATCGGGGAGGCTAGGTGGCACAGTGAATAGAGCACCATTCTTGGAGACAGGAAAACCTGAGTTCAAATCTGACCTCAGACACTTAACACCAAAAAAAAACTTGCCGTGTGACCTTGGGCAAGTCACTTAACCCCAACTGCCCTCCAGAAAGAAAAAAGAAAAAAAAAGGTTTGGAATGATCTCTATGAAGAGATTGAAAGGTAATTGGTGATTAGACAACATAAATTTATAGTGGACCTATTCAGCATGATTATCTGCAGCTCAGAAATAGGAGTATAATGGTGTTTGGTTGTGTTTTTCTCTCAAAAATTTTTTCAAACTTTAACAAGTTTGAATTTAAATCTTAAAGAAATTTGAATTTTAGTATGAATTTCCATTTCGTATGGCTTGCTTTTTTTTTTAGTGTATTGGAATGGGGAGGGAGATGGACTGGGAGAGCCAAGAGTAGTCCCAGGAATTTTATCTCGTTGCCACTGGGTCCAGCAGCACCAGAGCAGTCAGGAGCTTCTACTAGTTGAGTGCAGAACCACACTTGCTTGCTTATTGTCTTTGTGAAAGCCACTACTACCCAGTTAGCCAACGTTATATTGGGATGAAGAGTAACCTATGAGAAAAAAAGATGAAGAAAAGTCCACATAAAGAAGAGATTGTAGGGGCGGCTAGGTGGCGCAGTGAATAGAGCACCGGCCCTGGAGTCAGGAGGACCCGAGTTCAAATCCGGCCTCAGACACTTAACACTTATTAGCCGTGTGACCTTGGGCAAGCCACTTAACCCCAACTGCCCTCCAAAAAAAACAAAAAACAAAAAAAAAAAAGAGAGAAGAGATTGTATACACAGGAAGAGACTGCAGATGCCAGAAGACAGTCAATTTGGCCTCAAATAGCACTTGACAAGAAAGATACTGACAGTTGACAGCAGACAGCAGAGGCACAGCAGTTGAAGCCATTTTTATTAAGGAAGTAGGAAGACATTTTGATGAATTTGTGACCAATATTATTGATAAATCAATCTCACCAGAAATCTCCAGGTCTGTGACCATATCCTTTACTACTCTCGAATAGCAATGACTCACCACAGAGCTTAAGGATCCCTGAACTTGTCCAGACCAAGAAAAGTTTTTTGTTGTAAGAAGGTTCTCTGTTTAAGGTAGTTCATATTTGAACAAAAACCAGAAAAACACTGACTAATTACTGTAAATCTCCAGGCTAGCAGATCATCATCTCTTAAGGTATTATATATTAACCCTTTAACACAAAAATCTTTTAAGACTGGAGTCTTTCGAGACTATGTTGAATTAAGATGTAACTTCAGTATAAATTATTCATCAACAGGGGAAAAGCATGTAGTAAATTCATTACTTTCGTAATTGTTCTGCTTTAATAGGGTAAATTATATCACAGGAAGAGGTGCAAAAGGCCTATTATAGTGGAGGGAAAAAAAGGAAGTGAGGGGAGCGTTGTTCCTTCATCAGGTTTGGCTCAAAGAGAGAACACGCTCAGTTGGGTATGGAATTCTATCTTATCCTTTAGCAGGCCTGTTCAACCTGTGACCTACCAAGGGATTTCAGGCAGCCTGTTAAAAATGTAGATGGTCGTCTACATTTTCATGGGCTGTCCAAAATCCTTTGATGGGCCGCAGGTTGCACAGGCCTGTCCTATAGGGAAATAGGAGGGGAGGGAAACAAGAAAACGGAAGTGGCCTGATAAAGAGAAGGCAGGTGGAGGTCAGAAGCAAAACATTGGTGAGGAGGGACAGAATCAAAGGAGAGAGAATGGAAAGTGGAAATGGGAAAAACAGGAGGAGGAAAATGCAGTTAGTAATCATAACTGTGCATGTGAATGGGATGAACTCTCCTATAAAATGGAAGCAGATAATAGAGTAGATTAAAAAACAGAATCCATAATACGTTGTTTACAAGAAACATACTTGATACAGAGGCACAGAATAAAGGTAAAAAACTAGAGCAGAATATATTATGCTTCAGCTGAAGTTTAAAAAGGGGAGGGAGGGGTAGCCATCATGATTTCAGGCAAAGCAAAAGGAGAAATCGATATAATTAAAAGAGACAAGGAAATTACATGTTGCCAAAAGGTACCATAGAGAATCAAGTAATATCAATATAAAGCATTCAAATTTCTAAAGGAGGAGTTAAATGAATTGCAGGAGGAAATAGATAGCAAAATATATGGGGGGGAACCTCAACTTTACCCTCTTAGAACTAGATAAATCTGTCCACAAAATAAGAAAGAAATTAAGGAGGTAAATAGAATTTTAGAAAAATTAGATATGATAGACCTCTGAAAAAAATTGAATGGAGATAGAAAGGAAATAAATACCTTTTTTTCTCAGCGGTATATGGCACCTACACAAAAATTGACCCTGTATTAGAGGGTAACCTCACCTGCAAAAAAGACAGAAATATTAAATACATCTTTTATCAGATGATGATGCAATAAACATTACATTTAAGGCCCATGTGGAGAGAGATTAAAAATTAATTGGAAACTAAATAATTTAATCTTTAATAATGAGTGGGTCAAAGAGCAAGTCATAGAAACAAAATTGTTAGAAACAACCTCCAGTACATGTAAGAAATTACTCTAAACAAACTTTAGAGCTACAGAACCCACAAAGTGACAGAAACAAATCTGCTGAAGGAAGCCCGGCAGGCCAGCAGGAAGGGTCCATGGCAGCATATCAGGAGCCGAGTACAATCCTGACTGAGCCGTGGTTTTAGCTGCAGGGCGGCCCCCACCAGAACTCGTGAGAGTAAACCACCAGCAGCTATAGTGGTTTCCAGACTTCTCAATCCACAAATGCCAAAGACAGTTAAAGGTCAGTGTGGAACTTCGTTCAAATGGGGGGAGGGGGTGAATGCCATTGGGCTGCTACCCCCGGAATGAGAAGTAGAGGAAGCACAGTGGCTACAGCTGCTGCCACATGGCTGCTTCCAGAGCTCCTGGCTTGCAGATTGTAGGGGGACCAAGAGACCATTCAGAGGGTAATTGCTCTTGCTTTGACCTGATTGGATCAGGATTGCGGTCCTGGGGTGTGTGACTAGTGAGCCAGTGAGTGTGGAGGCTGTGTAGAGGGCACTCCCATCTAATAACTTTGGCAGCTGTAAAACCCCCAGCAATTTAGGACATAGCTGTCTCCGTTTTGGAAGCAGAGTTCTACTGTGGCAAAGAGCTCAAAAGTCAAGTAATTGGCTGCCAGTATGAGCAAGCATAGGAAGCACAAACAGACCATAGAATCTTTTTTGGGGGACAAAAAGGATTAAAGCATGGAGCGGGAGGAAGACATTGAAGTCAGAATTCCTGTATCAAAAGCCTTCAAGAAAAATATGAATTGGTTACAGGCCATGGAAGAGCTCAAGAAAGATTTTGAAAATCAAGTAAGAGAAGTGGAGGAAAAATTGGGAAGAGAAATGAGAATGATGCAAGAAAATAATGAAAAGAGAGTCAACGGCCTTCTAAAAGAAACCTCCCAAAATACTGAAGAAGATAACACCTTAAAAAATAGACTGAGACTCAAATGGCAAAAGAGGCCCAAAAAACCAATGAGGAAAAGAATGCTTTAAAATGCCTAATTTGCCAGATGGAAAAAGAATTTCAAAAACTCGCTGAAGAATAACTCCTAAAGAATTAAATTGGAGCAATTGGAAGCTAATGACTTTATGAGAAATCAAGATTAAAATAAAACGGATCCAAAAAGTGAAAAAATTGAAGGCAATGAGAAATATCTCATTGGAAAAACTACTGATCTGAAAAATAGATTCAGGAGAGATAATTTTAAAATGATTGGTCTACCTGAAAGCAGTGATCAAAAAAAGAGTCTGGACACTGTCTTTCAGGAAATTATCAAACAAAATTGCCCTGATATTCTAGAACCAGGGGGCAAAATAGAAATTTAAAGAATTCACCAATCACCTTGAAAAAGATCCCCAAAAGAAAACTAGGAATATTATAGCCAAATTCCAGAGTTCCCAGGTCAAGGAGAAGATACTGCAAGCAGTCAGGAAGAAACAATTTGAGTATTGTGGAAACACAGTCAGAAGAACACAAGACCTAGCAGCTTCTACATTAAGGGATCAAAGGGCTTGGAATATGATATTTCCAGAGGTCAAAAGAGCTAGGATTAAAACCAAGATTAAAACCAGCAAAACTAAGTATAATGCTACAGGGAAAAATGGTTATTCAATGAAATAGAGGACTTTCAAATACTCTTGATGAAAAAACCTGAGCTTAACAGAAAATATGACTTTCAAATATTAAGAAGCATGAGATGGTAAACAGGAAAAAGAAATCTTAAAGAACTTATTAAAATTGAACTATTTACATTTCTACATGGAAAAACAATTGTAACTCATAAGACTTTTCTCACTATGAGGATAGCTGAAGGGAATATATATATATTATGCATATACACATGCGTACTTATATATGTATACTTACATATATATGTGTCAGAGGATGTATATGTATATAAATATATATGTGAGTGGGCATTTGTATGTTCATGTATACATAGAGGGCACAGGATGAGTTGAATATGAAGGGATGATATCTAGAAAATAAAATTAAGAGGTGAGAGGAATTTATTGGGAGAAGAAGAAAGGGAGAGATAGGATAAATTATCATATAAAAGAGGCAAGAGAAAACTTAAAATGGAAGGTAAAAGGAGAAAGTAGAATAAGTGGGGGCGGGGTGGGATAAAATGGAGGGAAATACAGTTAGTCTTTCACAGTGTTACTACTGTGAAAATGATTTGGGAACCTGCACATGTACAACCTATATTGAATTGCTTGCTTCCCAGTGGGAATGAGTAAGGAGGGAAGAAGGGGAAAAAATCTGGAACTGAAGAGTTTTAAAAACAAATGTTTAAAAATGGTTTCTTTACATGGAACTGGGAAATAAGATATACAGGTCCTAGGGTATAGAAACTCATCTTGCCCTGCTAGAAAGTTAGTGGGGTAAAGGGAGGATATAAGAGAGAACAGATTGGGGGAAAGGGTGTTCAGAAGGCTTGCTATTTTGGGGTGGGTGTAGGGGAAAAACAGGGAGAGAAAAAAATTGTACCTCAAAATCTTGTGGAAATGAATGTTGAAAACTAAAAATAATTTTTTTAAAAAAAAAGAAACAAAATTATTCTTTTTTGTGCTGCCTCCTGAGCATCATTCTGTTCTGTTCATTTTTTAAAATGTTTCAGTGGTTCCCCCTTTTTTTGCCATCACTATTATTATTTCCATTCTGCCTCATAACTGCATCTTCCTTCTCCCGTTTCCTTTTAATCTCTTAAAGATCAGGAAATTTTTTTGCTTAGGAGGGTTAGGTAAAAAGAGTGAGGATAATGCCAGAGTAACAACCATTCCCTGTCCCCCATTTGTTTTTGTTATTTATAGAGTTTCTAGATATGTCTGTAGTCATGTCTCTGTTCACAAGTTTGTGTGCGATCATGTGTGTTCATGTTCAAAAGCCTTCTTCTGTTTAGAATGAATTTCATTTGATGCTCCCTGTCTCTCTGGTTTTCTTCTCATGTACACCCACCCAAATGGGAGAATAACAAGTTTTACATTCTTCTTCCTTATGTTTACACTCCTGTTATCCTCCCTTTACCTTCTGTTCTCTTTCCTATCCAAACCCTCAGAATAGAGCTGAGGACATTTGAGATTCTGAAAGGACGCTTGTTCATTTCTCTCTCTTAGAATGTTAGCACATCATCATATAGTCCTTTCCATTTGCTCCTCTAGACTCTTATGTTTGTATTTCAGAGTTTCTACTCTGATATTTTCATCAAAAATACTTGAAAATCCTTTGTTCTATATTAATGGTCCATTCCTTGCCTTACAGATTTAAGTTTTTCTTGGTTGTAGCACTGTCTTTGCCTTCTGAAATATCATATTCCAAGATCTCTCATGTATAGTAGAAGCTGCCAGGTTTTGAGTGATCCTGACTACCTCCTTAGTACGTGATTGAACAGCATCTTTTTAGATTCTTACAGTATTTTTTTCTTTGATGTGAGAGTTCAGTGTTTTGGCTTTGACGTTCCTGTGCTTTCTTTTGGAGTCCCTTTCAAGAATTTATAGGTTAATTCTTTCTGTTATCACTTAGCCCTCTGGTTTGAATAGATCTGGGCAGTTTTCTAGAAATAGCATATATTATCCCATATTTGGTTTTGTTGGGGTTTTTTTATTCAAATTTTTCAAGGAATGCAGTGATTCTTAAATTATTCCTTCATCTGGCCTGTGTCTGCTATACTGCTACTCCCTCATTGCCACCCTGGGCCTTTCTTAGGGGAACCACTTTCTCTTCCTTTATGCAGTCACAAAAGAACCCTGCAAGTTATGCCTGACTTATTTCTGCTTAGGCTGGCACTGGGTTTGCTGGAGGAACCTCCATACCTATTGCCAGAAGGCCTTAGTCTGGAGTGGAAGAAGCTTTATATCTTTGGTTACAATGGAATGTTTCCTCTTTAAAGTACTATGTGCACAAATGTTTCCTACATGTTTTTAATAGTATAATGGATTCAATTAAGAAAATTTCAACATAAAGTACTAGAAATATATCTAGCTAAGTGTTACTTAGTTATATGTGCTGAACTTTTTACCTTATCACTTAATTACAAATGAATTAGTATATTTAGAGAATATAGAATATATTTATAGAGGATTTCTAGTATATTTAGGTTAGTAGATGAGGGGAATACTCTAAATATAGTTTACCTAGATTTTAGGCAGGAAGTCTTTGGTGGATTACCCTAGCAGTCCATGTGTGGTCCTGTGCTGCTTACCATGTTTATCAATGACTTAGGTAAAGGCTTATCAAATTTTAGCTGAGAGGGATAGTTAACAGATTCAGAATCCAACAGGATCTTGACAGGCTAGAGCACTGGGCTGAATCTAATAAGATGGAATTGCATAGAAATATGTACTGTCTCATTTCACTGTGGAAAAAAAAAGCAACTTTATAAGTATAATATGCTCTGATTAACAGCAGTTCTGAAAAAGATGGGGATTTTTTTAGTGCACTACAGTACAAACTCAGTAAGGGTCAGCTTGATGTCATAGCCCAAATAGTTAATGCAGTCTGGGGCTCCATTAAGAGGGGCCTGACTTCCTAGAATTAGGAAGGCAGTAGGCTCACTGTAGTCTGCCTTTGTCAGACTTGTGGTGTTGTGTTCCTTTCTGGGCACTGTGGTTTTTAAAATAAACTGACAAATTCTAGGGTCCAGGATAGGGCATCCATGATGGTGAAGGACATGGGGAACAGTTATTTCAAGGGATGTCTTGTGGAGTAGGCATTAATTTTATTCTCATTGACTCCATGGGGCTCAACCAGGAGCAATGGATGGAAGTTGCAGAGAGACAGATGTATATTTGAAGTCTAGAAAAACTCCCTAACAACTGTCCAAAGGCTGTCTTGGGATGGGATACACATGACATCTTCAGGTAGAGGCTGGACAATCACGTGTCATGTATGTTAGGGTAGTAATTATTTTTGTGTGTAGGCTGGATTAGGTGGCTAATAAGAGACTCCTTTCAACTCTAAAATTTTGTGATTAGGTGAAATTTGAGCCTTTTACAACACAAGCTCCTGGATGTGTAGTATGTCATGGTAAAGTCTGGTATCCTTTTTTTTCAAAGGAGGGGGGAATACAGGGAAGTTGGGGTTAAGTGGCTTGCCCAAGGTTAGTTTTTTGTGTTAAGTGTCTGAGGCCAGATTTGAACTCAGGGCCTCCTGACTCCAGGGGTGGTGCGCTATTCACTGTGCCACCTAGCTGCCCCAAAGTCTGGTATCCTTATATAACTGTGGAAATATAAATACTTTGAGTTCAGATTGCTTGACTGGACATTACCTTCCCCTACCTTGTGTGTGTGTTCTTTGTTTCTTATTTTTAAATAATTTTTTTCTTGATAACTCTTGTTTTTATGTCACCTACGCTTCCTGCCCTCTCATTGCTTATCCCCTTCACCATGGGAGCATCCCTTACAGTGCTTTATCTTCCTCATTAGATTGTTAGCTTCTTGAGCGTGGGACTATCTTACTTTTCTGTTTATATCCCTAATAGCGCAGTTCTTCATACATCGTATGCTCTAAATAAGTGCTTTTGTATTTATTCATAAGAAAATTTAAAGGTCTGGCATGGTATACAGTATTCCACACCCGTGGCCCTCCTCCTTACAGAAGTGACTTGTCCTTTGGGGCCAAGCTTGGTCCTTACAATTTGATAGCATTTGTTTACATTTTCTTGTTGTTCTTTCCATTACTCTTTCCTTGTCATTGTATGTCTTTTTCCCTAGTTTTGCTTATTTTACTTTTCTCCAGTTCGCACAAATCTTTCCCTGGCTTCCCAGTATGTTTCATGTTCACTGCTTAGAACATTCATGAACTAGAGTTTCTTTTGCTATTCCCTAGCAGGCAGACATTGCCAACAAAGGTTGCTGTTACAAATACTTGGGTGTATTTGGACCCTTTCTTTTGTCATTGATCTCCTTTGAGAGGTTAAAGTGGAATCAGAGGGTATGGACATTTTAGCCACTCTCTTTGCATGATTCTGTATAACAGCCAGACCAGTTCACAATTCCACCAACAATGCACTTCCTACAGTCCCTCTAACACTGACTATTCCCATCTTTTGTTATTTTTGCCTGTTTGCTGGGTGTGCAGTAAAACTTAAGAATTGATTTTTCGTGGTTGCTAAAGATTAAGGAAAACTTTTATCTGAAAATAGTGCTAAAATTATATGACGTGCTTGTTGGAGATATTTTACATGAAAATAAGAAAATGATTTATCATTTTTTATTCTTCCCAGTTGCTGAACTTGAAGTAAAAACCAGGGAAAAATTAGAAGCTGCCAAGAAAAAAACAAGCTTTGAAATTGCTGAACTTAAAGAGAGATTAAAAGCAAGTCGTGAAACCATCAATTGTTTAAAAAATGAAATCAGGAAGCTTGAAGAAGACGATCAAACTAAAGAGATATAAAAATCTATCAGGAGGATTTAATAGGGAAGCAACTGAAAATAAAGTGGATTTTGTGACGTGGTGTAAGTGCTATTATGTTTCTTAAAGGAACTCCAGGCATAGTTGTCTGTCTTAGACTTCTTAGCAAAGACTCCAAGGATTTGTACCTCTTAAACAATTTGAATGTAAAATATGCATATGTAATTATAAAATGCATTGTACAAGCATTTTGCTAATCCACTGAGGGCATTTTTATGACTTCAAGCACAACCTCTGGTTTATTGTTGTTGTTTTTATTGCATTGTGTATAAAGCTTGATAACTTTGGTGAGAAGTTTTCACTGTATTTGTGCTTTTGCACAAATTTTGTATATTTTTCAGAATGTAGAATTAGGGTTTAAGAAACCAGACTTGCCCATTTAACTGCTTCCAGTAGGCTCAAGCCTGTTTTGTATGTGCGTGTGGTGAAAGATCACCACAGAAATGAACCTTTCCTCACCTGCAGTGATCCCTCCACATGAAGCCTTTGTGGACTTAGAACACTGAAAACCACAGAGCCACATTGACCACCCATGGATCAGTAATGGACACGAAGGGGCTTTTTTGAAGTACAAAGGATATTGCAACTGTGCACCGTACAGCTCCAAGGACACCTGAGAAAATGTTTGTTCCCAGCAGACATTGTTGAATGTTTACTTTTTCTTACCTTCTAGGTTTTGAAGGGAGTCTTTGTATTCTGTCTCATGGGTTAAGACAATGCAGAACGGCAAGAGTCTCTTTAGGGAATTGTCACTGTGCTGGTTCCCATTTAGGGAATAAGGACTACAACTGTGATTTCATTGGTATTGGGAACTCCTTGGTTAGGAAATTTCTGCCAGTGCAGGTAGGCATCCTCTCTTCAATTTATATAGTCTGAGAATTGCCTAGAGGACTGAGAGGTTGAGTGACTTGCCCGGGGTCACAGCCAGTGCATGTCAGAGATGAGACTTGAACTTGGGCGTTGTTGACTCTGAGTCCAACTCTGTCCACTAGGCAATGCCTGTCATTTATCTAGGCATAATCTTGGGAGACTGAAGAACATATTTCCATGTTTGAATATAGTTTGTAAATAAAAATTTGAAGATGAAGTAAATCTTGATGAATTAATTTAAAAATGTGAATGATTATTTTACTAATATACTACTGTAACTGATTACCAAAGCTTTTATCATGTTATGGTTTAGAATGGGAATTTTTAGGTCTGGGATAAACCTCAGATTATCTAGGTCATGCCCTCCATTTTTGCAAATGAAGAAAAACAGACCTAGAGAAGCCATGAGTCAGGCAAATGCCATACGAGTAACAGAACTAAGAATCTCCCTCCTTTTTCATACTAGCCACTGAAAAGCAACAAAGTGTCATATCCCAATTCAAATGAAGTAAGGGATGTGTACTTGCCAGGCTCATGAGTCTTCTTATCAATCCCATCAGGCACTATTGAGCATTTACTGTCAGGTGCCAGGCTTGATGGCCAGGCACTAGAGATAGAAAGGAAGAAAGGAAACCTTTCCTGCTGTCAGAAATCCTACATTTCACTGGGGAAAGCAACATGTTCTTCAGTTGTGTCCAACTCTTCATGACCCCACTTTGGGTTTTCTTGGCAAAGACAATGGACTGGTTTGCCATTTTCTTCTCCAGCTCATTTTACAGATGAGGAAACTGAGGCAAGGAGGGTTAAGTGACTTGCTCAGGGTCACACAGCTAATGTGTCTGAGGCCAGATTTGAAGTTGGTAAGATAAGTCTTCCTGACTCCAGGCCTGGCACTCTCTGCTGTGCCACCTAGCTGCCCCTATATATTGTATGTCTTTATTGAGCAACCTTCCTCTTCTTGCATATTACCACTGCTCCAAGGCAACATGTGCACAAGTATATGCAAAATATTAAATATGAGGCAGATTTGGGGAGAAGTCATCAAAAAGCTGGTCACAAGAAGGACATCATGTAAAAGGTAGTGTTTGAGCTAAATTGTAAGGGGCAAAGGGGAAGACAGGCTTCTACGTTTGGAGGACAGGCACTGTCAAGGCCCCCAAAAGGGAGATTGAGTATTACATAAGAGTCAAAAGAGGTCCAGCTTGGCTAGGCCGTAGTGTGCAGGAAGGGGAGTGATAACACAACAAGGCTGCAAAGTAGGTTTGGAGCCAGTTGTCAAGAGCTTTAAAAGCCAAAAAAGGCTTAATATGTTCTCCTGTGGAAGAGACCAAATAATTGAATAGCAGAGTGATGCAGTCAGACCTTTTTTAAATAAAACTAATTTGGTAGCTATGTAAGATACATTAGGGTGGGAGAGATGAGAAAAAAAGAAATCAGTGGGAAGGCTATTGGAGTAGTCTGTCTTAAGAGTGAATGTACCATTTTTCTGTTCCATATGTGCACAGTATAACATGAAATGAAAGCTTGGTGGATTCAAGTTTTCTAAACTACAGACCTGTCTTCATTCTCATCTTCAAAGTGCTGCATTTTGTAAATTAGTGACTCATACATAAATGCTTCTTACACCTTCAGGGGTTAAGTAATTGTACTAACTTTTTAGATTGTATGAAATATAAACACCAGGTGGCATGAGAACAAAACAGACTAAACTCTTGTGAGCTTATTGTTAATAATTAGATTATGAAAAGTTAACTCCTATGTAATCAGATATTTCAAATATGTAGTTCAACTAAAATTTCCCCTTAAGTCACAGGATATTTTAAAAGGGAAACATTCTTTTTAAAATGTCCTTCTAAGTCAGCATTTTGTCGTTTTTGATTCAAGTCACGATGGGAAAGTATGACAATGGAAGTTAAGTATGACCCACTGAGAGTTGTACTAAAAACTGGTCAGTTGCTTATTTGAAGTTGGGAAGATGAGTCTTCCTGACTCCAGGCCTGGCACTCTCTCCACTGTGCCACCTAATATTCAGATGTTTTTTCCCTGACACTATTAGTATGACTTGGTAGTATTTAGTGACAGAAGTCTTTCTGACACACATGAACTTTGAGGGACATTACCCTTTCACAGTCAAATGTGCAATCCTTTATGAAGGAGAAGACCATTGTTTTAGGCCCCTGTTCTGCCTGAGAAAGAATAGAACAAATCCTGGAGTCCCATTGAAGAAAGTTTCATAGTACTGGCTACAGAACAGCAACGAAAGTATCTCCCTCATTTTCTTAATTTTTAGTTCAATTTTATTTTTCAGTTTTGAATTATCTTGCTCTCCTCTCTCATTCCCCTGTCCATTGAAAAGGTAAGAAAAACTAAACCCATTACAAATATGTATAATCGTGCAATTAGCCATGCCCCCCCATGCCCTAATTTTTTGTTTATTTAAGAAAAGAATGTCTGTTTTAATCTGCACTTGAGTCCAGCAGCTCTCTCGCTAGAGGATGGCACATTTCATCATGAGTTCTTTGGAACTGTGGTTGGTCATTATGTTGATCAGAAATTGCTGAGTCTTCCACAGTTGATTACCTTTACAATTTCTTTTTTTTTTGGAGCAGGAGGGAAGAAGGTAGGGCAGTTGGGGTAAGTGACTTGCCCAAGGTCACATGGCTAGTTTTTTATATTAAGTATCTGTAATGCCATGCACAAGCAGATTCCCAGAAGAATGCTACTGTGAACAGTTTTTAAGATTCAGATTACACAGTAATAGTGAACACTCTGTTTATTCCATTACAAATTAAGGCAAACATTCACAATATAATATTCACAACATTACATCTTATCACAGAAAGTCACAATATAGTGTTCATAACAGCTTAACATTAGAATGGCCATACAGTTTTCACTACAGTAGCCACAATATTTAGAACAAGGAACAAAAGAATAATCACCTGGTTTCCCTAAGGGTAATTCAGTCAATCAATTCACAATATATCAGTCTTCCACTCATGGGGCAACCATTAACTTAATCAGTCATTCATCTAGCAGTCAGTCACTAAGCTAGATTCCCAATTACTAAATATCACTAGTCACTAATACAGTCATTAGAAAACCATACAAACTCTCCACCCCTTGGTGTCCAGAAAACCTCAGTTTGTCCAAGGAAGAAGCCTTTTCTTCATCTTGACTCTGGGTGTTCTCTCCGATTCCCTGGATCCCCTTCCATGGTCCCAGCTCCCTCCTGAATCCACTAAACAGTCACCTGGATACAGAAGCAGACAGCTGCCAGGTTCTCTTCCAGTCCTCAGAGGTAGACAGCTCCCAGGTCTTTGTCCAGTCCTCAGGGCAATCCCTGGCACACACTGAAATTCACAGGGTCCAGCACGTCTCAAACTCTTCACCACTTCTCTTGCCTGGAACTCAAGGATCAGCCCGGCCATGAATAAACAACGTCTTATGTTGGTCATGCTTTTTCAGGCTTCCAGCAGTTCAGCTGGCCCTAGAACCCAGAAGGAATATTGGCCTTCTGGATGGCATTCACCAGATTCTGGTCTCAGGAAAACTCCATCTCTTTTTTCAGTGCTGGGAGAGAAACTAACACTCACTCTCTCTTTCTCTCTCTCTCTCTCTCTCTCTCTCTCTCGAAAACCAACTCATTCTTTATATATACACACTGGCCTCCTGTCTCAACCAATAACCTTCCACGTCAACAGGGGAGTTTACGCCTTCTCAACAGTGGGCAGAGCTCACATCTTCCATACTTAGCCCTGAGTTACTAAGTGCTAAGTATCTGATAAACTGATTGCTATTACAATGTCTGAGGCCAGATTTGAACTCAGGTTTTCCTGACTCCAGGGCCGGTACTCTATTCACTGCACCACCTAGCCGCACCTTACCTTTATAATATTGCTGTCATCATCTAGATTGTTCTGGTTCTGCTCACTTCACTTTACATCAGTTCATATAGGTCTTCCCCGGTTTTTCTGAAATCATTCCCTTCATCCATCCTGTTACTTCTCACAGCAAAATGTATTCCAACATATTCATATACCATCACTTGTTTAGCCATTCCCCAAGTGATGAGCATCCCCTCAGTTTCCAATTCTAAACCGCTACAAAAAGAGCTGTCTCATTTTCCCCCTTGCCAACCAAATATGCTGTTGAATCTGAGACCCCAGTGCTGATGCAGCCAAGCTAAACCCTTTCAAAGACCTCTGCTTAAAGTTCTTAAAGATGACATTAGAAAAAGGGAATGAGGAATAAGCATTTATGACACTATGCTGAGTCCTCCTACAAATATATCATTTGATACTTAAAATGACCCTTTGAGGCAGATGTTGCTATTATGCCCACTTTCCATCTGACTGGAAGTTGTGACTTGCTCAGGGTCACACAACTAGTAAGTAAGGACCAACATTCAATCAATCTGCTGCACCACCAGCACTGAGCATGGGTTGTTCTCTACAGTAAAGGGGAAGGTAAGAGAAGGGGCAGAGGGTCTGGGAGTGGGGAAGATAATGAATTCTGTTTTGGACATAGTGATGTATGAAGATGATGATGTCCATCATAATGATGTCCATTCGAGATGTCTGAAAGGCAGTGGGAGAAGCGAGAGTAGAGGTCAGCAGGAAGAGTGGGGCAAGAAAGGTAGATTGGAGAATTATCAGCATGGAAATGGTCATTAAAAATCCATGGAAGCTGATGAGAGATCACCTAGTGAAGAAGGTTAGAAGAAGAGGCACCCTTGAGGGACATCTGCAATTAGAAGGCATGATCCGTATGAGGCTCCCACAAAGGAGCCCAGTCAGGAAGAAGTAGGGAGTGAAAGTTACTTTCCCCTAATCTGTTGACTTAGATGTGTTAGGTCTCACCTTTCTAAAAGACAGTGGTTCTAGTTTAAGAGAAATGGCCAAAGCCCACCCACTCTTATGTTGAAAGAGCATCACTTCAACTGAGGATTCCTTAGGATAGACAGCAGGTGGCAGCAAAGAGCAGCCCAGGAATGAGGAAAGGAGGGAGCAGCAAAGGCTGGAGGGAATGGGGGAAAGAGATGAAATGTATGGGCAACTGACCCAGCAAAGAGAAGACCCAGAGAGAGCTTCTTGATGAAATGTAACAAGCCTGGCCCCGAGACAGTGGGGTAGAGCAAGTCATATCATATTAAATTTATTTATAATTTTTCTGTGTCCTAGCACATTGTATGTTTTATCAAAAAGTGCCATGTAGCACTGAAAAACAATGAATATTCTTTTAAATTCAGAAGATATCATTTAGTCTTTCAGATCTATCTTCTCCAGAAGTTTGGTGGGAGAGGTTTTAAATTCTTATTTGTCTTTCTGGATGGATTGTTCTAGTTCTGAAAAAAAGAACAGTATTGAAACGTTTCTGTACAAACAAAGCCAATGTAACCAAGATTAAGAGGGAAGTCAGAAATTGGGAAAGAATATTTACAACCAGTGTCTCTGATAAAGGACTCATTTCTAAAATATACAGAGAATTAAGTAAAATTTATAACAATGCAAGTCATTCCCCAATTGATAAATGGGCAAAGGATATGAAAAGGTAATTTTCAGAGGTAGAAATTAAAGATATCTTTAAGCGTATGGAAAAATGCTCTAAGTCACTATTGATTTGAGAAATGCAAATCAAAACAACGTTGAGGTACCACATCTCACCAGTCAGATTGGCTAAGATGACAAAAACAGGAAAATGACAAGTGCTAGAGAGGATGTGAAAAAATTGGAACTCTAATGCATTGTTGGTGGAGCTGTGAACTGATACAACCATTCTGGAGGGCAAACTGAAATTAAGCCCAAAGGGCTATAAATAATTGCATACCTTTTGACTTGGTAATACCACTTTTGGGGTTGTATCCCAAAGAGATCATAGAAGTGGGAAAAGGACCCATAGGTACAAAAATATTTATTGCAGCTTTCTTTGTGGTGGCAAAAAACTGGAAACTTAGGGGATGCCCATCAACTGGGGAATGGCTAAACAAGTTATGGTATATGACTGTAATGGAATACTATTGTGCTATAAGAAATGGGAAGGAGATGGACTTCATAATGACCTGGAGAGGCTTATACGAATTGATGCTAAGGCAGAAGAGCAGAACCAGGAAAAATTTGTACACAGTCACAGATACATCATGTGTGTGACGACCAACCTTGATAAACTGGATTCTTCTCAGCAACACACAGTTGAAAGACAGCTCTACAAGTTTCAGAAGGGAAAGAGATACCTACACTCAGAGAAAGATCTAGAAAGACCAGAGTTTAAATGGAGACTGAAGCAACACATGCTATTGCTCTTTTCCATGTTTTGTTTTGTTTCTTTTCTTTTTTCCCATTATTCACTCCATTGGTTACAATGCTTCTATACAACCAGACTATTGTATAATGTGAAAGTGTTTGCAGATCCCGTACATGATTGTATGCCACCATGGTGGGGGTGGGGGGGAGGAAGGGAGGGGAGAAAATCTGAAACTCAAGTGATTCTGTAACTGAATCTTGTAAACTAAAAGTAAATAAACAATAAACAAGTCAATAAATTTGAAAAAAAGCAAAAAGAAAAGTCTCCTTAATATTATATTACTATTTTTGTCTTTTTGTGGTTCAACTTAATTTAACCTACAAAACCAAATTACCCTACAGGGTGACAACTTTTGACTAGATGTCATATTGGCTATGCAGAGATCAATGTGAGATTTTTTTCCATGGTAAAATAAAATGCCCACGGCAATAGTACAATTGATTTTATATTCCAATAATTAAGCCTGTGTTTTAGGACATTAAGAAAGAAGGCTTAGGTTTCTCATTTGTGAACTAATATGTTTCATAAGGTGCTTGTTAGCTTAAAGAGGTGCCTGATTTAGTTTTTTAAGGATTTTTTTAATTATCAGACTATAGAATAACATGATAAGAAGTTCTAAACATTCTTTGAGTACCAAAAATCATAGTAAGAACAGTAGCTATAGAACTTTATCTTCACAAACCTGGTTTATAGGAAAACTGAGTGCTCACACAAGAGTGCAATGATAGCAGTGAACACAACTGAAAACCCGTGAGCAAGGCAGTTCACAACTTTAGCTTCATAGGTTTTGGAGTCAGACTCTTCAGGATGTCTTTCAGCTGATTCCTGCTGGGTAGAGCTTCTATACTAGGCTTGCTTCTCACAAGAGTTAAGCATTTCTAGGACAGGTCACTCTGTTGAACCTCTTGGATTTACTCCTCACTGGACAACTGTTATCTCTCTCCAACTTCAGGCTCAGCTACATCTCTAACTAGTCCACCACTGAAAGAGACTAGATAAGCAAGTATCAAAAACAATCGAGCTCAGTAACCTGGCATTTGATCAGTTCAGGAATTCATTTGACAAAACTATTGGTTGCTAGACCAACATTTTACCACCATATACCACAAGTTCAAAAAGGATGTATGACTTTCTTACAAATGATCATCACATAAAAAGAATCAGGAGAGAACAGGATCAGGTACAGGATATCAAATAGATAAGAGATCACTTCATTTACCTTAAATTGCAATGTTTTCCCACAAACACAATCAATGCAGCAAAGATAAGGAGGGAAATCATCAATTGGGCTAACATCTTTGCGTCAGCAAATATTTCTGATAGCTAAGAAATATAGGGAATTAACACAAACACATAATAATGACAGCCATTCCCCAGTAGATAGTTGGTCCAAGATGATAACCAGGCAGTTCTCAAATGAAGAAGTCCAAGCTATCAACAGTCATACTAAAAAAGAAAAAGGACCAAATCACTAAGAATTAGAGAAATGCAAATTAAAACAACTCTGAGGTTCTACTTCACACCTCTCACATTGGCAAAGATGACAAAAAATAAAATCAGAATTGTAAAGGGACTTCAAAAGGTGGGGCACATTAATGGATTTGTTGGTGGAGCTGTTAAATGGTCCGAAGTTTCTGGAAAATAGAATTGACTTTATGGTTCCAAACCTAATTGTACCCAAGAAAGTTGTTTAAATTGTGCATTCTTTTTGACTTTGCAATACCAGTCCTAGGCCTATACTCCCAAAGAAGTGAAAGAAAGAGGAGAAGGACCCATGTATACAAAATATTTATTGAAACTTTGTTATATCAAAAAACTAGAAACGAAGGAGGGAATCCAACAACTGGGAAATGGCGAGACAATGACATATGTGTGTAATTATGGAATATTATTACTCTAAGAATTTATGAAAGAGATGGTTTCAGAGAAACCTGGAAAGATTTGTATGAACTGTTGCAAGTGAGAATAAGAACCACTTTGTAAAGACAAGCATCTGTGAAAGTCTTAAGAACTCTGATCTATGCAATGATCAATCACCTCCCCGAAGGAGTAATGAAGTTTCCTACTTACCTCCTAACAGAGAGCTAGCTGGAAGTCATAATGAGATATGCATTTTTCAACATAGCCAATGTGTGGGTTTGTTTTGTTCAATCTATGTATATTTGTTACAAGGGCTTAATTTTTCTTTCCCTTCCTCCCAATTGGGGGTGGGGAGGTGGGGAGGAATCCAGTGATGGTGTCACCAAAACATAAGAAAGAAAAGAAAGAAGAGTTTTTGAAATGTTTTAAATACAGAGAATAGAAGAAAATGAATAAGCAGAATTGCTTTATCAATCAGTAAGTAAACACTTATTAAACGCCTACTGTGTGCCAATCAATCACTGTTCTAAGAGCTGGGGATACAAAGGAAGACAGAAGTCAGTTTCTACCCTCAAGGAGCTCCCAGTCTAATGAGGGAGCATGCAAACAAACAATTTATATACAAAATAAATTGGAAATAATCAACAGAGGGAAGGCACTAGAATTAAGAAGGGTAGGGAAAGACTTCCTGTAGATAGTTTTAGCTGGGACTTGATGGAAATAACATGTGGAATTTATTACATAACTTTGATAAAAGGCCAAGCTGCAAGTAATAGAGTTTCATAGTTTCATATACGATCTTCCTTTTCTGTTCTAATTTGTACATGGAAATGTTTGGTGTTTTGATACTCCGAAAGTTCACAATAAAAATAAAATTAAAAGATATCTTTTTTAAAATTACTCCATACATACTATTTCTCTTTAATTCTGAGTCAGCAATAGGAAAGGGAATAAGTGAAGGAAAAAATGTTTCCCCATCGAACATTCAAATGCCTCATTTATACTTACCTGCCTGCATTTATTACCTCTTTCTGCAAGTAGGAAAAAGTTGAGTGAGCTCTTCAGTTCTAACAGAATCTGAGTGCCTCTTAATTGCTTGTTGATTGAGACCTGTAGTCTCATTAATTCAGGAGTTCTCTCCAGTAGTGCAGATTGCAGTCTCTCCTGTGAGTCTCTTGTCCAAGTTATCCTAAATGTTCACAGTCTACCCAGTGGAAGAAAAGCATTCCTTGCATTCTCCCAGCATCATGGGGATACCAGCAGCAGAGTGCTCTGGGTGTCCACCTATCAGCCTGTTTGCTCTCTTCCTTTCACATGATTTTCTGATGGCATCCCATCACTCCTGATGTTTTTTCTTCTTTTTGACTTCCTTCTTGTTTGTAATGTGTAAACTGCTTGCACCCACTATATGCTTCTCAATAGTCCTCTGTGTGATACTCATCCTGAGCTCCTTAAAGGCAGTGTTGTTCCATGTCTCACTGCTGCACAGTAGGACCAGTAAAACTTGGTATGCAAATCACTTCATCACTATCTGCCTAAGTTTCCTCATCTGCAAAATGAAGATGATAATAATATCTTCTTCCCAAGGTTGTTTTGAAGAGAAACCTGAGGTAATATTTGTAAAGTACTTTGCAAAACTTTCAGCACTATATAAATATAAGCTCTTATTACTGTTGCTGTTGTTGAGAAGATAGACCTTTTGCTGGGCTCAGTAAAAGTACTTTGGAGTTTCCCCAAAATAATACAGCTCACTCTCCTCCTTTTTTCAGCTCTGAGCCCCAACTCATGAACTGTCTATAAAGTCTGTCTCAGATATACACAAGCTTTACAGGGTATCCATCCAAATACATGATGGAATCTGGTCAAAAAGATATTCTTCACCTACTTGGTCTTTTCTGTGTTCATAGATAGACCTAACTCCTACATAACTGCCTACTTATTTTAAAACATTTTAAAACTCAGGTGAACGAGTCTACAAACATTGTACATTTATGATTCCGTTGGTAGAACAGGAAGGAGAGTGAGTGTCTATAACTACAAAGTGGGCAATAGAGTTATGAAAACAAGAGCTGGGAGTAGGTATCCATGGCAAAGGAATGAATATTGGTGAATATGTGAGTGGAGAGATTGCTTAGAAATATGCACCAAATGAGGCGGGAGTGGGGGGGGGGGAAGAGCATTTGTTGGGAGTGGTAAAAGAGGAAGGTAGACACAGAAGGATGGTTACCTTTACAAACAGTATATGGAATAGAATAGGGTAGAGGTTTGTTTACAAACAAACATTAGGAAAAGATCTCCTTAAACTTTGCCAGTTACTGTCTAAAGATAACATCTTTTGCTTTCAAAGTACCCTAAAGATTCAGGACCACATTATCAGAAGGTCAGTTTGCATCTGCTTTCTATTTGTCATCTTCTGTCAGCACTTCTGTTGGGTTCAACTATTATGCCAACCTTAAAAACCAACAGGCAGCTGGATACCAGGGCTCACACCTCCCGATTGCTCCCAGCACCATTGGCTACCTTTAGAGACAGAGAATCAGAGAGCTACTGTAGGAGCTAATCTAATTCTTCTCTGCATATTTCTTTCTTGGACCCTACAACTGATGCACCCCTAATTTCCACTTACATTCCTGTGCTTCCAATGACACACAGGTAAGTAGACTTTATCCATTCCATCAGAGATTTCAGGGAGTCCATGAACTTAGGTGGAGAAAAAAGTTACATCCTTATTTTCACTAACCTCTAATTGAAATTTGGAATTTTCTTCAATTATTTAAAAACATAATTTGAATAAGGAGTCCATAGGCTTCACCAGACCAAAGGGGTCCATGACACAAAAAAAGAATAAGAACTCCTAGTCTAGTTCAATTATCTACAGATGACAGGTAAGCTGAAGACCAGAGAGGGAAGGTAATATGTACATAATCCCATAGTGAGTTAATGGTATTACAGAACCAAGGTCTTTTGACCTTCGGGATACATTTTTTGGTAGACACATTTTGTTGTAGCACGTATTTGTTTTTCTGATATTTTATTGATGCTCTTGTTTAATATAACACTCTATTTCCCCCATTACATGTTAAAACAGTCTTTTTTTAACATTTTTTTAAAGTTTTGAGTTCCAAATTCTATTCCTCTTCCCTCCCTGAGATGTTAAGCAATATGATATGACTTTGCTTTTATGTCCCTAGCACTTTCCTGCTTCTCTCAATTCTCTCTCCCCCAACAAAGAATCTTGACTTGTAATAAAGTATAGTCAAGAAAAACAAATAACGTATGCCTCATTTTATACCCATAGCCTATCACTTGTCTGCTGAAAATGGAAAGTATACTTCAAGTTCAGTCCTCTGAAGTCATGACTAAATACTGCATTGATCAGTTTTGAAGTATTTCATCATTGTTTTCCTCTACGTTAGTGTCACGATCATGTAAATTGTTCTCTTGTTTCCCATTACTTTGTTCTACCTTAGTTTATACAACCCTTTCTTAATTTCCCCAAATGCCCCACATTTGTTATTTCTTATAATGCAGTAACACCCTCTACATGTGTACAGAACAATTTGTTCAATTGCTCTCCAATCATCATTGATTTTTCTTCCAGTTCTTTTCTACTGTAGTGTGTTTTCAAGACCACCTTATCGTTCTGTATTTATGTTGTGTGCCTATTAGATTTGTTGTTAAGCAAATAATGGAATCCAAAATCATCTCTCCAGATTTCAAGTGCATCCCATGAGAGGGAATGAATATCTACATACCCAATGAAAGCTGGTCAGGAGAATAATTGTCTGGTCCCAGAGAAAGACACAAATCAATAATTTCTGCAGGTAATCACTGACCTAGTTATGCTTATCAGAGCTACAGAAACGGCAAATGATAGAGAGGCAGATGAAATAAATCTATTCAATTAATAAAGACTATGATTTTTTTTTGGAGGGGAAAGGCAAGGCAATTGGGGTTAAGTGACTTTCCCAAGGTCACACAGCTAGTGTTAAATGTCTGAGGTTGGATTTGAACTCAAGTCCTCCTGACTCCAGGGCCGGTGATCTATTCACTGTGCCACCTAGTGGCCACCAAAGACTATGATTTTGTATAAAGAGGGGGTCAATGGAGTACTTAGATCAGCAGTTCTCAACCTGTGGGTCATAACCCCTTTGGGGGTCGAATGACCCTTTCACAGGGGTTGCCTAAGACCATCAGAAAACACATATTTTCAATAGTCTTAGAAACTGAGACATGGCTCCTCTATCCAAATCCAGGCGGGTTCTCCCACATGTAGATATGCCCAGATACGAGTATTAAAGGGTCACAGCATCAGGAAGGGTGAGAACCACTGACCTAGATAGTGGATACAGCACCAGTCAGGAAGACCTGCACTCAAATCTGGCCTCAGATACTTACTAGCTGTATGACCATGGGCAAGTCACTTAACCCCAATTGCCTCAAGAAACAACAATGAGAACAAGAGTAGACCAGGATGCATTATTTTTTCCGCAAAAAATTACTGCCAGCTCTTTTCAGCCTTTGCATATCTGCCTCTTTAACTTCATGTCTGTGATTTGAATTTATGGTCATAGTTAACATTTACACAGCACCTACCATGGGCTGGGAATTGCGCCAATCACTTTTATAATTAAGTTTCATTTCACCTTCACTACAATCCTGGGAGGGAAGTGCTGTTATTGTCCCTATTGTACAGGTGAGGAGACTGAGGCAAACAGAAATGACTTACCCAAGGTTACACAGCTAGCAAGTGAGGTCAGATCTGACCTTGCAGTTTCCTGCCTCCAGACCCTCTGGTCCCCCATCTACAATGCCGCCTCGATGCCCCTGGGTGACTGACCTTCCAGAGCAATCTGCCGACTCTTAGTGGCAGGATGGTCTAGTGGAAGGTATACTGGACTCTTCCTGGGGTTGGAAAATCCGAATTTAAATACTAGCTCTTCCATACACTGGTTGTGTCTTCTTGGGCAAATCATTGTACTTCTCTGCGCTTGGGTTTCTTCATCGTTCATCAAAATCAGCTTCATCAAGTTGATATGAGGAAAGAGCTTTGCAAATCATGTCTCTCCTACAGGGTCCTAGTAGAGTGCTCTGCATAAAGACATTTCACGTTTGCTGAACTGTGTAAGATCATAGAATGATCTATAATTGTGAACAATGAGGAGGAGGAGGATGACAGCCATCCACTAACTTTTAGCTTTTGATGATTAAGCTCTTATTTGGGGATAGATAGATAGATAGATAGATAGATAGATAGATAGATAGATAGATAATGGCAGTCATGCAGGTAATGAAGGCAAATCTGAGTAGAAAAGTTAAAGAATTTGCAGTCCATGGACCCAGGCTCAATTCTCAGTTCCACTTACTAGCTGTGTGACCTTGGGCAATTCATTTTCACTTCTCTTGCCTTCATTCTTTTCTATAAAGAGAAGGCATTGGCTCAGTGGCACAATGAATAGAGAGTTGTGCCATGTAATGAGGAAGACCCAAATTCAAATCCTGCCTCAGATATTTATTCACTGTTGAGCAAATCACTTATCTTCACTGGACCTCAGTTTTCAGATCCATAAAATGGGGAAGTTGGAATCCATAGCCTCCAAGGTTCCTTTTAGCTCTAAATCTATCATCCCTGTGACTAGGGACCTCTCAAGTTCCCTTCTAACTCTGAATCTAAATTTGTAGATATAAACACAAAAGTGAAAACAGTCCAGTCCTCAGGGACCTTATATTACAATAGGGATAGACAACAGCCATAGGAAACTGGTAACCTGGGAGGACTACTGTGTTTTGAAAAACTAGAGGGATCATGAGCGGAGCTGTAGGCAGGTAGACTGGCACACCCTTTCTAGGAGCAATGGCAGAACTGATCTATTGATGGTTCCAAGACTGAAAAGGGGGTGGGGTGATGGAACAGCCCATAATAGTGGCTGCTGACCAGATCACCAAAGAGAAAAGTGAAGCATGGTTGGACCTGAGCATGAACGATAACTGTTGGCTGCCACTGTTCAGTGGTGCCTGACTCTTCATGACCCCATTCGGGGTTTTCTTGTCAGAGATATTGTAATGGTTTGTCATTTCCTTCTCTGGCTAATTTTACAGATGAGGAAACTGAGGCAAACAGGATTAATTCACTCACCCAGGATCCCACAGCTAGTAAGTATCTGAGGCCAGGTTTGAACACCGGAAGATAAGTCTTCCTGATTCCAAGCCCACAACTCTATCCACTGCACCACCCAGCTGCCCCTGAATGATGACTAAGGCAGCCCTTAATCAAAACATCAGGGTCTCACAACAGGGGTTTCAGAAATTAAAGGGTTAAGTCCTCTGGAGCCCTGGATTTTGATCCCAGAGACATGGTGGCTCACAATGAGAGATGGACAAAGAAAGAAGTGAATAAAAGACTAATAAAATTTGGGTAAGATATGAAAAAGTTCTATTATAAATCACAGATCTTGTGCTGGAAGGGACCTCAGAGGCCATCCAACCCAACTCCATCCAACCCAACTCCTGCATTGTGAAGATAAGGAAACTGAGTCCCAGGGAGGTTATAACTTGACCATGGTCAGAGAAACAGTACCTATTTTTTTTTTTATTTTTGGTTTTTGACAGGAAGCATTTAAAAGGAAAATTACATCCAGGTCCTCTGATACAGGAATCAGTGCTTCCCACCCCTACCCTCCACCCCCACCAAACCTCACAGAATGCCTCCTCCTTTTGCCCACCAATCTCTAGAATTATCTGCATGCTCCATTTGCCATTTTTGTGATTTAACCCTAATAAAAATTAAGGAACTTTGAGTTATATTGATAATTATTCCCACACTGTTTTTCCCATCAGAGATAGGCTGATTTCCCTGGCTGTTATTTGTTGAGTTTTCTGTTAGAAGAACAGCCAAACTGTTATTATAGAAATATCCCCAATTGAGATCAGCGGGGCTTAGTTTGATGTTGGCATCTGCTGCTCGCCTCCCTGGGAAAGCTTGACTTCATATTTTTACAATAGCAGAGGCAATAAAACCCTTTGAAGCCAGATGTCCTTACAAAAACAGCACTGATGGGGAATGCTTTTTACCACAAAGGAGGAGACTTTAGTTAATATGATCAAATGAAATAGGCCACATTGAGAGTTTCTGGATTTTTTGGAGCTCGCTCAAGAAAAGCTAAGGATCCTGGTGATGGAATCCAAGGTCATCCTTCTGCAAAGTCAGAGGAATCCAGTAACTGTCTTCTGTTGGGAAGATCAGTCTAGTAATGACTTCAGCCTTGGCAGGTGATGATGCCATTAAAGTCATGTCCAGAGGCAAAGAGGGCTTCCAAAATATTAGCACTTGTTTTTTTGGAATAGAGGTGCTGTAGATGCAATATGCGTGGAGAATTCTTTTCTGTGTTTCTTTGAGTTATCTAAAAAATTATTTGCCAAATCTCCATCCAAGTGAAATAGTTATCTGTAATAAATAACTGTGTTTTTATAACAGCAGCAGTGTTTTTTCTTGAATTTGGGGTCAGATTGCTGTAAAAGCTCACTTTACATTTGTTCCTGGGTGCTGGCCACTCCTGGGTAATACAGTCTGCTCTGTTCTCCATGCTAATAAGACAGATAAACTGAACTCTGAGATAATCTAAATCTCATTTGAGCCAATAGTTGGAACCTTGGCTGTCTACCACCACTAAAACTTCTAAAGCAGGGGTGGGGAATCTTTAGCCTCAAGACCACACATGGCCCTCTAGGTCCTTGAGTGTGGCCTTCTAGGTCCTCAATTGTGACCCTTTGACTCCAAACAGAATGTGAAGTTTAGATTCAGTCAAAGGGCCATAGGTTCCCCACCTCTGTTCTAAAGAATAAGGACTATGTCTTATGTCACTAGTATAAGAAGTTCACAGGTAAGGAAACTCCTTCCACCAGCATCTTCTCTGAAGCCTCTAGTCTGAGAAAGCTGCCTAGGGAGCGGAGAAGTTAAGTGACTTACCCAGGATCACTGGTCAGTATGTACTAAATGTGGGATTTTAACTCGGGTCTTTTATTAGGTAATGAACGCCTTGAGGGCAGGGACTGTTCTTGTCCTTCTTGGTGTCCCCACGGCTTAGACAGTGCCTGACATAGAGCAGGCATTTAATAAATACTTGTTAGCTTGTCTTTCTGGCTTCAAGGCCAACTCTGTATGACCAATACCTGATACTAAAGTATCTCAAAAGCTGCAGAATTACTTGGCTTGAATTCCCCTCCTATAACTTCTCCTGTTTACCTTTTGGTCATTTACTCCATGAGTATTTATTCATTCATTCTGCAAATGTCTGTCAAGCATCTTCTGTATGCTAGACACATGGAAGTTGCACACGCTTCAGTTCCTGCCCTCCTGCAGAAGAGAATGACCACATCCACATATATCTACAGTAAAAACAGTATGCTATGAACATCTGATAGGTATAAGCATAATATTTCTGTTATCTTTATTTTTTTTAGAGGGGGGAAGGCAAGGCAGTTGGGGTTAAGTGACTTACCCAAGGTCACACAGCTAGTTAAGAGTCTTGTGTCTGAGGTCAACTTTGAACTCAGGTCCTCCTGACTCCAAGGCCGGTGCTCTATTCACTGCACTGCCGAGCTGCCCCAGTTATCTTTTTTTAGACAGCGATTTATTATGGATATTATTTGACTTGGATGGATAGCTGACAAACAAAATTTGGGATAGCTCAAAAACCATCAGAAAAGCAGGAACAGGAGAAAAGTTTTCCAGATAGGGAGACCAGAAGACATCACGAAGAAGATGGTGTTTTAATATACCAAGTTTCTCAGAGAGAAGAGGAAGTATTTCAGGCAGAGGAAATGCACTGATCAAAAAATCAGATTCCAATTGATCGAATGTATGGCAATAGTGAAAGATAAAGCTGGAGAGGCATATTGAGGCCTTTTAACAGCAGGAGGAGGGATCTGGACTTTCTTAGTTAGCCAACAGGAAACTGTTGAATGTTTTGGAGTGGGAGAGTGCATCTAGAAGATTAGTCTGATGGTATTAGATAAGACAGAGGCAGAGGAGGAGACTCCAGAGTTAGGGAAATGAATTGGGTGGAAGCTATTAGAACAGTCTAGGCATGACGTTAGAAAAACTTCAATAAGAGCAGTGTGTGGGGGGATGGAAGGAAAGGCACCAATGAAAGAGGCACAGAGGAAAACCAAAAAAATCATAGACCTAGAGGGGGAAGTCACCTTAGAGGCCTTTGAGTTCAGCTTTTTCATTTTACAGATGAGGAAACATAGGCCTGGTTGTATCAATAATAGTTTAATAGCTGGTGGTGGTGCAGTGGGTAAAAAGCCAAGCCTGATGTCAAGAAGACTCATCTTGATGAGTTCACATCTGGCTTGAGACATCTTACTAGCTGTGTGACCCTGGGCAAGTCATTTAACCCTGTTTGTCTCAGTTTCCCCATCTGTAAAATGAGCCGGAGAAGGAAATGGCAAAGCACTCCACGATCTTTGCCAAGAAAACCCCAAATGGGATCACAAAAAGTCAAATACAATTAAAAGAACAACAAAAGCATTTATATAGATAGCACTTTAAGGTTTGCAAAGTACTTTACAAATATTATTTTGTCCTCACAACAACCCTATGAAATAGGTGCTATTATAATCTCCATTTTACAGATAAGGAAACTGAGGCTGTTAGAGGTCAAATGAGTTGTCCAGGGTCACACAGCTAGTAAGTGTATGTAGCCAGACATGAACTCGAGTCCCCCTGACTCCAAGGTCAGTGTTCTACCTACTGCACCACCTAATTGTCCCAAGGCTAGATTTGAATCCCAAGTCCAGATTGGACTCCAAGTCCAGAACTCTAGCCATTGTGTCACTAGATGCCTTAACAAAGCAGAAAGCAAAGATTACACCTAGGCTTCGGACCTGTATAACTGGGAGATTCATAATAGGAATACGGAAGTCAAGAAGAGAATCTATTTTTTTTCTTGGTGGGTTCAGGTAGTTAGTAGGGAAGACTGCAAATGATATTGGCTTTAAGCATACTGAGTTGTTATTCTAGGTATATCCAAGTGGAAATGTTCAGCAGGAGTTGGAAACATAGCACAGGAATTTGGAAAAGAGTTTAGAGCTGGAGCTATAGATTTGGGCATCATCAACACAGATGCTAGTACAGCAGGGTGGGAAATAAATCTGATTGGCTGGGGAGTAGGAAGAATGGGTGAGACCATTTTGCCAAGTGAATACACTAGCATTTCCCCCATACTGAGGTTATGGTCTTCCTCCTCTAATTTTCCTAGAGCATTCTGTCTGCAATTTTTCTTTTGCCCCCTTCACACCTGTATTGGGAACAATATCTGCCATGTGAGATCAACATTAACACTGTCCTTCAGACTTAATTGGCTCAGGCCATTGGCATTGAATCCTGGAGGCTAAAGTATAGAAAATCATTGTATATAATGTATACGTTGTATACAAAGCACAAGCTTTTGACCAACCTTAATGAATGTCTTTTCCTTGCTATGGCTAAGTAAAACTTCTTTTGTTACTGTTAGGTGCTCTACAAAAATTGCATTTTATTCTACTCTCTAAACCAAACTGTTGGACTGGCCTGAGTTAGGTCTGGACTACAACACCCTACCTTGTATCGTGCTTGTCTCTATGTGTCATAGATGCAGTAGAGGCATCATGGGTTGATTGTTGAAATTGGAATGAGAAAGATCCAGTTGTGTAGTCCTGGGCAATTTACAACTTCTATGTGCCTCAGGTAATTCCCTTACATTTACCTGAGTCATAAATAACTTGATAGAGAGAGGACATATTTTTATATACATAGCAGATTCATCTCCCCAGCCCCCCCCCCCACCCTCATACACACAGAAACACTTCAGTACAACCTAAGCTCCTGGAACAGCTAGGTGTCACAGTGAATAGAGCACCCACCAGCCTTGGAGTCAGGAGAACTGAGTTCAAATTAGACCTCAGACATCTGACACATTCTTTGTGTGACCTTGGGAAAGTCACTTAACCCTAATTGCTTTGCCTTCACCCCTCCAAAAAAAAAAATAAAAGACTATCCTTGAGGGCAAATATAATCTCATTATTCATTTGTAAATGGCATTCACATAGTCAATGACTGTCATTATTCATCATTTTTACCTTGCACATAGTAGGTGCTTGATAAATATTTGTTGAATTGCTGCTATATCATGAATTCCCTCCCCTACTCTGCAAATACAAACATCCTAAGGCAAATTGAGGGGGATTGGGGGCGGGGAGAAGCGGCAGATAAGACTCCAGTTATGGGCAGGCAGCCCAGTCACAGTGATACTGAATTTCTATGAGTGTGTACTTTTATGTATGAGTTTAATATTCTTGGATGATGCAAGAACCCTATCAAGAAAAGAAAAAGGAGAGTAGGTGGTTTTGTGCTTGTCTCTCCTAAGGTATCTCCCTTGTCTGGCTCTGTGCTGATATGGTGCTCCAAAGTCCAGGCACAGTGAGCATTAAACTTAACCCATGGGTTCTGGGCAAGGGAAGATGAAAGCTTACCTATTGAAGCCCAGGAGTCCAAGATTCTTCACCTTCACTGAAATTTGTGATCCGTACACCCATTCCCCAGGGCATTAGCCCGGCTCTGACTTCATGTTCTTCCCTTCCCACTCTTGACCCTATGATTAGCCATTTTGATTCTACACTGCCTCTTGAATTCCTTTACCCCCTTTTCTTATCCTGTTATCTCTTACCAAACCTGTCCTGAATTACTCCTGCCATCTGCCTCCTCTTCTCCTACACAGCTGAACCAAGCTGGAAGAAATGATACAAAAATGCTGCCTGAATATTCTATAAATTCATGTTATCTAACTTCAAATAGGCCCACACAGCAGTGAGGTAATCCTTTATTGTTCTGCCTTAATAGATTCCCTTTTTCACACCCCACAGGAGCTTTACCAAACTTTCTCTTTTCTCCTCAACTCTCTAATAGGTCTCCCTTCCCCAACCCCTTTCTCCACTGAGGACTTTACTTCTTTACTGAGAAAACTAAGCTATTTGATGTGTTCTACCTCTTCCCCTCATTCTCTGTCTTAAAGCTCCTCAATAACACCACTTTCTCTTCCTTTCTCCCAATATCTGACAATGAGGTTGCATTTCTCCTTACCAAAGTTAACCCCTCTACATCAATCCCTCTGTGTTCTTTGGCTGATTGGAGCCTCTCTTTCATTCCCTCTGTATCAAATCTTCATCCTCTTTGTATCTCCTGATTCTTTCCTTACTACCTTTCAACATGTCCAAGTCTCCCTCATCTGTAAGAAAAGGTTTCACCTGATTCTACCATCCCTTCATGCTATCATCCTGTCTTTTCCCATAAACTCCTTGAAAATGCTTTTCATTCATTCTTCGACCCTTTGAGATCTGTCTTCTGACCCCAAACTCTTTGAAAAGGTTATCTACACTCAATGCTTCCATTTCTTCTCCACTCACTCACTTCTCAACCCTTGGAAATCCCTCTTCTGACTTGGGTTTTAAGTGAAAGTTTTAAAAGTTACTAATGATATCACAATTGCCAAATCTGATGGTTCTTTCTCAATCTTCATCCTTCTTGCTGCATTTAACATTTTTGACCACTCTCTCCCCCTATGTATCTTCTCCTCTTTGAGTTTTTTGTAACACTGCTCTTTCCTAGTTCTCTTCTTGTCTGTCTCATTGCTCCTCCTCCATCTCCTTTGCTGGCTCTTCATTCATATGATACTACCTAACTAGCTGGTGAGGAGTCCTAAATGTTCTGTCCTAGGCCATTTCTCTTTTCTCTATACACATTCTCTCTTGCTTATGTCATCAGCTCTCATGGGATTATTTATCACCAATAGATAGAGACAGACAGAGACAGAGAGTGGTAGGTAGATAAAGAGATGAGAGGAAAGAGAAAGAGAGAGAGAGAGAGAAAGAGAGAGAGAGAGAGAATATAGATAGATAAGAGATACATAGATACATAGATGATAGATAGATAGATGATAGATAGATAGAGATACATAGATACATAGATAGATAGATAGATTGATGGATAGATAGATAGATAGATAGATAGATAGATAGATAGATAGATGGATGGATAGATGGATAGATGGATGGATAGATGGATGGATGGATGGATAGATAGATAGATAGATAGATAGATAGATAGATAGATAGATAGATAGATAGATGGATAGATGGATGGATAGATGGATAGATGGATGGATGGATAGATAGATAGATAGATAGATAGATAGATAGATGGATGAATGGATGGATAGGTAGACAGAAAGACAGACAGACAGACAGACAGACAGACAGACAGACAGACAGACAGACAGATAGATAGATAGATAGATAGATAGATAGATAGATAGATGGATGGATGGATGGATGGACAGGTAAATAGATGGATGGACGGACAGGTAAATAGATAGATAGAAAACAGATATCTAGCCCCCTATGTCTCTTCTGAACGTTACTCTCACATTACCACCTGCATACCAGACATTTAGAAATGGATATCCAAGAGACATCTCAAACTAACATGTTCAATACTGAAAACAGTATCTCCAGTCCTGCCACCCTCAAGCTCTCCCTTCTTGAAGACTTCCCTAGCTTTGTCAAAGGCGCCTCATTTGCCAATCTCCCCAGGTTTCCACATTATCCTCAATTCTTCATATTCTCTTACCCTCCATATCTAATGAGCTGCCAAATCTTATTCTTTCTACTTCTACAACATTATTCGTATCTGATTCGTGCAGCCATCACCTTAATTTAGGGTCTCATTACTTCCCACCTGGTTTATTGCCACAGCCTCCAAGACCACAGCCTGGTCTCTCTACTGTTTAAAGTCCTCTACTCTAGTCCATCCTAAATGCCACTACCAAAGTAATTTTTCCTTAGGTACAGATCTGACCATGTAATTCCTCCATTCAACCAATTCTGGGAGCTTTCTATTGCCTCTATTGAATTAAATAACAACCTCTCTCTTCACTTTTAAAGCCTTTCACAACCTGACCCAACCTCATTGAACATTACTTTCCTTCTCCAAACCTGCACTATACCCATATTTGACTTTTTCTCTGGTCCTTAGACACAATGTTCCATCTTTCATCTCCATGCCTTCATTTCTGGCCATCCCTCATGTCTTAAACACACTCCCTCCTCACCAAATCTGCCTCTCTTCCTTTAAGACACAAGTTAAGCACCACCTTCTGCACAAAATCTATCCTTATTCCCCAGTTGCTAGTGCCTTCCCTCCCAAGCTAACTTGTACTTAACTACTTTGTTCACAGTGATCTTATCTGAATTGTCCTCCTCCATTCATTCAAACCTATGTTCCCATTCCTTTTGTTACCCTTTCTTCTAGTCATAAAGGAAGAGTCACTCTCCACCTAAACCTTGGATCTCAACCCTTCCTCTCTCTTTTCTGTGACCTTGACTTTTCACTCATCTCCCTATTTTTATTCATCTTCATATTTGCTCCTTTCCCCCTTAGTATACTATACATACATGCTAAAAAAAATCCCGTGTATAGTATACTATACATACATGCTAAAAAAAATCCCATGTATAGTATACTATACATACATGCTACAAAAATCCCATGTATAGTATACTATACATACATGCTAAAAAAATCCCATGTATAGTATACTATACATACATGCTAAAACAAAATTCTATCCTCTGCAATACTACCTCTCTTTTCCATTTCAATACTAGAGAATATTTTACTTTTGATTCATTTCTGGACTAACTACTTAATCCAAAATCCTTTGTCATCTAAATTCTATGTCTATCACTCTGAAACTCACAAGTCACTAATGACTTTATCACCAAATCCAATGATTTATATTAGCCTTTTTCTCCTTGACCTCTCTGTACCATTTCTGTTACTAATGGCAGCAGAAAAGAAAGCCACAGGGGCAGCTAGGTGGTGCAGTGAATAAAGCACTGGCCCTGGAGTCAAGAGGACCTGAGTTAAAATCCAACCTCAGATACTTAACACTTACTAGCTGTGTGACCTTGCATGAGTCACTTAACCAGAACTGCCCTGACTTCCCCCCTTCAAAAAGAAAAAGAAAAGAAAAGAAAACCAGTTTTGGACATATAACTCAGCTCTTGAGAGGGAATTGCTTTTTGTCTCTTGGTTGAAGAAATTGCTTTTTCCTTTCCCATCCCTCCTACCAATTAGCTGTGGCATCTTACAGCATAACTATTTACCTAGAAACAGCCCCATCAAGCAACAAACCAAATCTTCTGAGGGAGCTTTCAGGAATGCAACCTCTGAGAGCAGACAAGAGAGACAGTCATGAAAGAAGAGTTAAACCCTGGTAGTTGAAATTGAGTTGAGTAGAGAAAGAAGCAAAGGAAACTCATCTGAGCAACCTATGCAAAAGAAATACTATGCCAAGCAATAAAATATATTAGGATATCACATGGAAAGAATGAACATTGGGTACTATAGTACTTAAGGTGTGACTTGCTTTTTGCCATATGAGTTCCCTCACTATACTCTATGTATGTGCCCACTCTTCTCATATGTAGGGGAGACCATACCTCAGGTTTATAGGAAGAAAGTTTTATAGCCAATGTTCTTACTAAGCCACCCCAGTAATTACCTTTGTTTTCAGCTAACTATGATTACCAGTTAATTATTAAAGAGAAATATGAAAGAATCAAGGAGAGCTCACAAAAAGGGGGGGTCCTAGAGCCTACACCTCATCAAAATATACTGGTGGGGGGCTCATAGCCTTTAATTTGAGGAGTAGGGATCCATTGAATACCTTAAACCATAGGTGGTAGTCAACCTCCTGGGGACCCCAGCCTACAACATGGTAAGTGATAAATGGAGGGGAAGAGGGTGTAAGGTGATTCAAATGGATTTCAAAGGACAGAATGACCCTTAAGGGTAGGGACTACAGCCATGCTCATTTTTAAATCCACAGTCTGAAGCACAATACCTCAAACAGGGCAGATGGGATAAATGCTTGTAGAATTCTGAATGGTGGTAGCACAACAGTGAATAAATGAAATACGAATAAGTAGAGGGATGGATGAATGGATGGGGGGGAACGAATGGATGAATGGATGGATGGGTGGGGGATGAATGGATGAATGGGTGGGGGGGATGAATGGATGAATAAAAAAGTATTAAGTATTTACAACTGCCACATACTTACTAAGCACTGGGGATACAAACTCAAAAGTAAGAGAATCCCTGCTCTCAAAGAGCTCATATGATATAGGAGAAGACAAAACATAGGGGAGTGATAACCAGGGAGGGTGTTTAGATTAGTATAGTCATAGTAATAGTGAGTAGAACCATATGGGGAAAATACTGACCTATTCTTTCCTGTATCAATGGCAGCATTCATTTGATTATAATTACAGACCTAGAAAGGAGAAACTGAAGGTACTCAAATGGTGGTGGACAAGAAGGTGGGGGTGTAAAGTGAATTCCGGCTGGAACCAGATAGATATAGTGAGTCATATAAGACATTCACTTAGTGGTGTGCTTGTACATGTTTAGTAATTGATTTTCGGGGGGAGGGAACAGTAGGTGGGATGTTCTTTTATATTTAATCTGTATTATTAACATTTTCTTCATTACTTTCTTAAGTCTAGATAATCAACAGAACAGTAACAGTGCATTTATATAGTGCTTTATTACGTGGTAGGAACTATGGTAAGTTCTTTACAATTATTATGTCATTTAATCATTACAACAGTCCTGGGAGGTAGACACTATTATCCTGGCCATTTTACAGATGAGAAAATTGAGACAAACACAAATAAGTAACATGGTCAGGATAAAGCTAGTAAGTGTATAAGACTGGATTTGAACTCAAGTCTTCCTGACTCCAGGTCCAATGTTCTATCCACTGTGCCAATTGCTGATTTATAGCATTTGCCTTTAACAATCAGCTCTCCCCCACTGGCTCCAGCATATACCTGCACCCACCAATCAGGACAGCATGATAGGAATTCCAGAACTGAAAGAATGAAGTTTCCCAGGTCAGAGTCTCTGGTCAGGAAGAGACAAGCAACAAGTAAGAAGATGCCTGGGGTATAAAAAGACCAGAATTACTACTAAAGAGCAAGGTGTTTGAGAAAAGAAAAGTGGAACATAGGACACAGAGTAAGTGGTTAATTAAGGGACAAACAAATGGGGTGCAGGACAACCAGGTGATGGGGTAGAGAGGCAGGCAAGGAAGGCAGAAAGACTTGAGTTCAAATGCAACCTCGGACATTTACTAACTGTGTGACCTTGGGCAAGTCACTTTTCTCCCTCACTTTCTTGTAAACTGTGTATCACGATAGTACCTACCTCCTAGAGTTGTGAGAATCAAATGAAGACAATGCAATTGTCAAGTGCTTAGTACAGTACTTGGCACATAGCGAAGTACTATATAAATGCAAGCTGTGTGACGCTGGGCAAGTCACTTCATCTCGGCTTGCCTCAGTTTCTTCATCTGTAAGAACACCTACCTCCCAGGATTGTTGTGAGGATCAAAGAGATAATAATTGTAAAATGTTTAGCATATGACCTGGTATATTGTATGTACTATTATATCAATGCTAGCTGTTGTTATTATTATTATTATTATTATTATTACAAAGAAGTGACAGTTAAGCTGTATGAGAATATAAGATGTCCTAGGGAAGAAGCTGCAAAGACAGAAATGGAATTAGTGGAGAAATGTGGGTGGTTTTTCCAAATAGAACACACACATTCCTTGGCTAGGTTGGGGTGGCTGAGGACACTTTCAGTCTTTCCAGTTGGTGAAGGAAACCCTGGCTAATGACTAGAGTGGGTGTGGACCCTGGGTGGCAAAAGGGAAGCCTCAGGAGGGAATAGAAAGAGAAAGAGATGAAATGGTTATGATCATCTGGTGAGTGAACCTGGATACGTTAACCCTAAATAATCAA
Organism: Pseudocheirus occidentalis; assembly: GCA_028646575.1. Lineage (NCBI taxonomy): Eukaryota > Metazoa > Chordata > Mammalia > Diprotodontia > Pseudocheiridae > Pseudocheirus > Pseudocheirus occidentalis. Next base: position 200,140,449 of record CM053597.1, on the reverse strand, counting down.
GTTGTTGGTATGTAACTGTTACTTGGTTTAAATCCAGCTTGCAAAGGAAAAAAAAAAGCATGGTGAGTATTTTCTACACAAGGTATTTGGCAAGAGATGAAAATCATTGCTCATTCAGCAAATATTTTCAGAGTACCTACCGTGTCCAAAACACTGAGCTAGGAACGATAAGGGATGAAAAGAAATGTGAAATACAGTCCCTGAAGTCAAGAAGCTTAAGTAGACAATTTTAACAATAGTTTAAAAAATTGTTAACAATAGTCAAGGGAATTTTGTTTTGTGTTACCCCAATCCTTAGTAAACAAACAGAAACCTCTCTTTAATGGATACCTACCCTCCAGTGATACTCATTCATAATATTTATGAAGTTAAGTCAGTCAATAAGCATTTATTTAACTCCGGCTAAATTCCAGGCACTGTGCTAAGCCCTGGGACACAAAGAAAAAAAACAATCCATGCCCTCAAGGAGCTTTCAACCTTTTGGAAATTGGAGGAAAGAAGAAATATATGTGACTAGTAATCAAAGGCTCTATCAGAATGAAGACAATTCTCAACTGGGGAGAATACTCAGCTGGACACAGATTTTCATTATTTATGCCAACATACAAGTATTGTTCTGAAGCCTCTTCCTGGTACAGAACTTGTCCTGGGTTCTTGAAAGATATACCTGTGGGATATAAGTTTAGGCAGGGTCTACTAAGTTGAAAAGTTTTCTTTCCTTTAATTTTGTTTTTATTTTGAATTTAAATACTGAATAAAATGGGTATGTCCACATACATAGCAGAACAGAAAATGATAATTGCAAATGAAACTGTGGATTTATATTATGTACAGCTTCCTTTTTTTAAAGTATATAATCATCTTTCACAGTTGTTTTAAAGTACCTTTCAAAGATGTACTGCTTGTCTCTGATTCTTTCTGACTTTCCTTCTGTTCTCTTCTATGCATTAGCAAAAAAAACTTCAATGACCCACTTTTCCTTTATTTTTTTAGGTTACCCTATCCTTAACTCCCTTCTTTCTCCCACTTCCCTCCCCCCACCATTGAAAAAGAAAAAACAGACTTAAAAGTCATGTTTATTTCTATTTAGAAGCAACAAAGTCATGGTGAGCTTAACATCTTTTTGTAAGATACTGTATTTTTTATCAAAAGTTGTTTACTTTATTGTGTTGGCAATGTGTTTTAAATAGAGAGCAGTCTTTGATATGGTTATCAAATACTCTAGTATTGTGACTAGGCTTAGATCTATTTTACATATTTGCAATACATGATTAAGCCATGATTTGGGGACTGTCAAAGTCTTTGTGTTAATTAATAAATACATATAGTGTAAATGTTAAAACAGAAGAAAAGAGAAAAAGAAAAACCATTGTTACATTGTTATTGCTATTAATTCATTCTCCTGGTACTGCTCACTTCACTCCCCATCAATTCATATAAATCTTCCCAGGTTTCTCTGAAAGCATCCCTTTAATTATTCCTTACAGTGAAATGGTATTTCATTGCATTCACATGTCAAAATTTGTTCAACTATTCTCCAGTTGATGAGTATCCCCTTAGTTTCCACTTCTTTTTTATAACATAAGTAACTACTCTAACATTTTTGTACATGCAGGTTGGAAAGATCACAAGTACAGGTGTGGTGACAAATATATGTTAACCTGGCATCAGATGAATAACTTATATTGAAAGAGTCTTATCACTGGAAGATTAGTCACTGAGTAGTAAATATTTTTGGCCACAGCAGCTCATGAATAGCAACTCTGAACTATGTTGGTGAAGGGTGTAACCCATACTGATTAAATCACAGATTCTTAAAATATTCAGTGACAGTACTGCCCTTCACTGGTCCGAGGGCCATGACTATGGAAAATCTGTATTATGTGCCTCTCACTGTCCCCAACATCCTCTCTGTGCCCTAGTCTCCTATTCTAGTTTGTCTCCTATGACATAGATACAGCAGTTCTAGAGAATGTCTCTTTTTCACTCAAGAAACTCCCTTTGACAAGAAAAAAAATTAGGGTTTCAAATTCCAGATGACTTCTGAAAGCATTTATATTGACTTATGCAACTAGGTTGTCCTCATTTTATTGTCATTGACTAAATACATTTGCAATGTACTCTAAAGTTGAGAGGGATGACTTTCATTTTTTATTTCCTTGTTCATTCATGTATTTACCTCAGACTATTGAAATTAGGAAAGTATAGCAAAGAAACTAAACAAATTGATCCCTAATTCATAGAATTATCTTAAATGTCCACTTACATGGCTAGGTTTTTGTTGCCTTAGAACTACATGGAGTAGCATTCTTTCAGTAATCTGATAGATTTGAAATCTCAATGATATGCGTTCTCCCTCCACTGCATTCTAAGCCTTCACGTTCCATGTGACTCTTGTCCACATTTTCCCATACGTTCTCCATAAGAGGGTCCACTTGTCATGCTGGAGACTTTCTCTCCAGAAGTTATTTAAACATTATGTGGGTGCCAAAGAAATATTTGGGCAGTCCATTTGTTACTCTTTGCTCTCTTTTTAAGTGACTGACTTATCTCCTTTTCCAATCATAAATCTCTGAGTGATCTCTTTTAAACCTTTAAACTTAATCCAAATAGTTCAAGCAAGGCTGTGTGACTATACTAAACTTCAGTATTATTAACTGTCATTCTTATCTGTTTATTTCTTCTGACTACTACTATATGAATGTGGATTTTTTTAAAGTATACCTGGGAGATTTTTTTTTCTGTTATGAACTTAACAATCATCAATGAACATTTCAGTATGCTGAAAAAAAAATGGGAGAAAAAAGATGATAGGATTATAGACTTAGAGCTGGAAACAACCTTAGAAGGCCACTAAATGTCAGGCTTTCATTTGTCAGATAAGCAAACTGAGACACCAAGAGGTTTAGTGATGCTTTGTCCAGGGTCACACAGCTAGTGAATGCCTAAGGCAGAATTTGAACCCAGATATTCCTGAGTCCAAATCCAGTGTCCCATCAACTATGCAATGTTCCCTCTTTCCTCACAAAAGAATTTGGTTATGTACAGCTTTGGTTATGTACAGCTATCTTTTTAAGCATATATTAAATATAACTTGGGATTAGCTATTCCACAAACATGACTCCATCTCTCAATTCTGGGCATTTTTCCTAAATTCCCCCCAAGTTTGGAAAGTTCTCCCTCCTCTTGCACGAATGATCTCCCTGGCTTCCTTTAAATCCTATCTAAAAGCCTACCTTCTACAGGAAGCTTTCCCTAACCACCCTTAATTTCAATACTTTCCCTCTTTTAATTATTTCCATTTATCCTATGTGTAGCTTATTTTGTATATATTTGTTTACACATTGTCTCTCCCATTAGACTATAAGCTCCTTGAGGGCAGGGACTGTCTTTTGCCTCTTTTTGTACCCCTAGCATTTAGCACAATACTTGGCACATAATAAGCGCTTAGTACATATTTATTAAATTGAATTGAATTACACATTTATAATAGCGTGCTTCTGACTAACCAAATGTGTTAACCCAGAGTTTGCTGACTTTGGAGAGTATGAAGCTATTGACTGGTTCCCCCCGCCATGTGTGAATCAGTGTAGGTGCTTTGGGGATGAAGAAGAGAGAAGGAAATAAGCCTTCATATTGCACTTACTATTATTTATTTAGCACTTTATTATTTATATAGTTCTTACTATACTAATACTGTAGCACAGGAACTGTGCTAAGTGCTTTACAAGTATGATCTCACTGGATCCAAACAACAACATGCGAGTCGGGCTCTGATTCCCAGTTTATATAGTTAAGGAAATTGAGGCAGACAAGGTTAAGTGAGTTGCCCAGGGTCTCACAGCTTATAAGTATTATAAGTATCCATATATTTTTTTTTGCCTTTTTTTTGGAGGGCAGTTGGGGTTAAGTGACTTGCCCAAGGTCACACGGCTAGTTTTTTTGTGTATGTGTGTTAAGTATCTGAGGCTAAATTTGAACTCAAGTCTTCTTGGCTCCACACTCATTCCTTGAGTTACCTAGATGCTTTATTGACCATTAAGAAAGCTGATCCAATTACTCAGGGGATGTTTAGAAAGAGAGTCGCTCTACCTCTGGCTCTTCATCAGGTGGCATCTTCTAACTCTGAGACTTTCTGTGGTAGATGAGGGAGCTGCCCCACTGGGGACCCAACTGGAACTGGCCAGTTGGACCACATAGCTCTCTTCTTTTCTTTTTTTTCTTTTTCTCTTCTTTGTCCATATAGGGTGTCATACCCCTACTGCTCTGCCCAAAGGAATGTAAATTTTGATCTCTGAAACTCTTTTCTTTTCTTAAGAACCAGCCTTAAACCAGCACTTTGACTCTCATTAATTGGCCAACAACAGATCCTAGCCCAAGCCCTAATTGGTCATTGTTTGGCTCAGAGTGAATATAAATAGCAACTGTTTCTGATACAGCCCAAATTCTGAGGGTTTTTCCCTTCCAGAAGGACTTTTTTTTTTGACTAGGTAAAGAGGCCATTCTCTGCCTCATTTCTTATCTAGGCTTAATCATTGAATGGGTGTCCTCAGTCAAACTGAGACCCGTTAATGGCCCTAACCTAAAAAGGCCCAGGTCTCACACTGCATCCAGGGCCATCCTCAGTCATCTTAATCTATATTGTCACTGGACCCAAATGGCTCTGGAGGAGAAAGTGATGCTGGTGGCTTTACACAGGCCTCCCTCACTTCAATCCAATTCACTTGCACATCTTGGTATCAACTCCCTGATGTCATGTTCCTCTTGGAGAACAAAGGACAAGGAACAACAACAGGTGCTAGAGTAGCTGTCTCCTTGTACAGTACCAGCTGAAGATGCAGGATCTATAGAACATTCAGACTCACAAGGTCAGCTCCAAGCCTGGACACATCCATCTCAAAATTAATGTTTGATCACCAAAAATGAGGTGAAGAAGCACAAAACTGAAGAGGGAGACAGAAACCCAGGCTCAAGCTCACCCAGATGAGCCCCACTATTCTAGCTGCTACTAGTGTATGGGTGAGTCCTTCTCACAGAGGTTATTACTTGCCCTTTGTTCTAGAAGAGGACCATGACATCAGAGAGGTGCTGCCATGACATGAAAATGAATTGGATTTAAGTGAGGGAGGAGCTGGGCAAGGTCACCAACCTCACTTTCTCCAGCACTTGTGAAAAAAAAAAAAAGAATTCTCTCCCCCACCCTCCCTACCCGAACACCTGACCGACTTAGCAGAAGCCATCTACCTCTAGGGGGACAGGGCAGAGCATAGGTGAAATATAATAATGCCTATTCAGCATTCCAGCAAAATTTCATATTCTGATGTTTGTCTCCATCTCACAGATGGCAGAACAATCAATAAGTCAGTCAATAGAAGTTAGTTGTGTCACTTGCTTAGCTGGTTAAGTTTATGTCAGTGTTTATTGAGGATAACAGTAGTTGTAAGTGACAAAATCCTGTTTTAAGTCTCTGCCTGAGGACCTTTTGTGTATGGCAACTTTGGGGGAGAGGTACATAGAAAATAAATCCTTGTCCTTGCCTGTTTTGCGTTGTACATTGAGTACCTTTCTACTCCTCTATTTTATGAACCAGACTTGAACCAAATTTAAGCTTTAAGTAATTCTCTGTTCCCAAGCCCCCTGAGAACCAGAGTGGAATGTAAAGAACCAAAGTATATGAGAAAAGGAACCTAAACTTTCTTTTAGGTGATCAGGCTCCCCCAGGACTGACTCAAATCACGTGCACGGGTCCAGTAAGAAGGCTCCCTTAGTGGAGAGGGAGAGGGTGTCGTATGCAGACCCACTAGGTCCAGCAATCGTTTCTAATTGTTTGTTAGGTTTAACATGGTAGTTAAAAAAATATGGATTGGGACGGCTAGGTGGCGCGGTGAATAGCGCACTGGCCCTGGAGTCAGGAGTACCTGAGTTCAAATCCGGCCTCAGACACTTAACACACATACACAAAAAAACTAGCCATGTGACCTTGGGCAAGTCACTTAACCCCAACTGCCCTCCAAAAAAAAAGCAAAAAAAAAATATATGGATTGTAAACTCTTGTAAACTTTTTAGCTTTCATCTGTTTATTTTCAAAGGTTTTATTAAATGTACTTTTCTTTCTGAGGTTTGGTTTGGGTTTTTTTGCATCTTTATAAGCACCCACCAACTCTCTTCGTACCTTACATAAGCTTTCCCTAGTAATAATAGCTGCCGTTTATACTACCTATGTGTTATTTCATATGAAATAACATATTTCATATGAAATAACAATACTACCTATATGTTATTTCATGTGATCCTCACCACAACCCTTTGAGGTACATGGTATTATTACCCTCATTTTTAAGGCTTAAGGAGGTTAAATGACTTGCCTAGGGTCATAGCTAGTAAATCTTTAAGATAAGATTTGAACTCAGATCTTCCTAACTCTGAGGTCAAAAATAAATATAGTCAAGTAAAATAAAGGAATATATTAGCCATGTCTGAAAGTGCATGTCTCATTCTCCATGTCTAATCCATTATCTTGGTCAAGAGATGAGTGGTGTGATTCAACAGCAGCATGTGGAGTATTTCCACAAATGAAGGAGTCCATTTTTTATTGATGCTATATAGGCATCTGAACTCTGGACTTAAGGACACTAAATTAATTCTGAAGATAAGAACTTTAATTAGCTGAAACACTGAGCTTTCATAGCTTGATAATAATTACTTTAATGTGGTTTAATTTCTTTAGGCATTAGGCTTGTGTTGACAAGTTTCTTGAAAGAGTTGGAGGAGTCTTTGAAATACACATAATTATCCTTAGTATACTATATGTCCCAAAGCAATCTAATATCACTTAAAGCGAGTGATCTTAGAATCTGGGTTTCTTTTTTTAGACAGATGTGAAATCCTGTTCTTCTTGTTAAACATTGCTCTGCTTATCACAGCCATCTTTTTCATGTAGATTGCAAAAAAAATACACATGGAATTTCTGTACAGAGTGTATATGACCAATTGAAATAGAAAGACTCAGAAAAAAATGAATCTTTATGTTCAGGGACAGCAATAATTATTCTTAATTTGCAGATGCCCACTCACATAGGCATCTTGGACCATTAACCAAAATAAATGGAAAACATAATTTGCTAGAAATACAACACAATCAATAAGATTTGAGAGAATAAACAAAGTTTACTCTTGCCAAACCACTCCACACAGAGACTTGCATGCATGCAGACACACACACACACACACACACACACACACACACACACACACACTGAGAAAGAAAAATGTAGAAACTTTGGACTCACTCTAGGAAGAAGAAAAATAACCCAATAGGGAATTAATGTATATCAAGAGGAGGAGACCAAGGAAAAGTTGGACATATCAAATTCCACAGGGAAAAATTTTGTTTGGCAAAGTTGCTTTTCTTGTTAAGTCATTTGAATTTCAAATTGTTCTACCATACTTTTTTGAGAAAAGAAATCCTTCCAGGACTGCAGCAGATGAACCTAGGATAGAGGTGCCATTCATACTGAAATGTGTACATGACAAATAGCCAAGTTGCCACTATCCATCATGCTAATGGGAGAGAGGGGTTAGCCAGAATAAAAATCAATCAGCCAATAGTGTTTGAGTGCTAGGCACAGAGAAGTACAGAACAAATATAAGAAGACTCTCTGTCCACCCAGGGCTTACAGTCTACTTTGAAGAGGGCTAGACTATATTATTTAATTTAATTTAAACTTAATATAATCTTATAGTATGGCATCCATAGTACAATATAGAAATAATATAGTATAATAACATAGTAATTTTATAGTAATACTTTATGTAATATAATGCTAGGGAACAGAGTGGGCTCCATGTTAGGCAAACTGGGCTTGCTCAAAAGGTCCTTCAGGGGCATTTCTGTGTTAGAACTGAACATGCCCAGAGAAACCCAGGTTACATATGTGTTTGTGTGTATTCATACAAATAAAGGTATTCATACATTCTAAACTGCTAAATTGTGCTGCTACCAAACAGTGAAAGAATAGGATGGTCTGCAACCAAGTGCTGATCCTGCTGTGCTGACAATAAATACAAAAGGATGTAGGGGGAAAGGGAAAAATGAACAAGGACTTGTATTATTAGGAAAGGTTTTGTGGAAGAAGCTAGATAAACTAAGCCTGAAATGTTCAATATGGGGAAATGGAAAGGAATGAAAAGAGCATTGTCAATTTAAGGATTGGATTAAGGGAACTCTCCAATCAACTTGATTTTATAGGGTAGGGAAACCTTTGTTTGGAACTTTGAAAGCATCTCTTAATGGAGAGTGAGGACATGTCCATTAGTATCTTGTTGAGAAAATAAAAGACATCTCCTAATTCAGTCTGTGACTGGGGTTACCCCAAGAAGAATAGTTTGGTTTGTAGCTGCCTTTGGGACCTCTTAGGGGATAAATTTCATAAATATAGAAACATCTCAAGATGATTCCTACTGTTGTAGGATGGCATATTTGGGGGATGATTCACTCCTTTGCATTGTCCTATTAAAAAAAGAATCAACAAACTGCATTTACTCCCCTTCCTTTGGGAGGAGGAGCTTTTCATTCTTTCCCCCCCTTCTAATTTTATTCCAGAGAAATTCTGGGGAAAACCAAAAATGTGCATATACAGGGAAGAGGAGAGTTCCCCCCACCAAGAATCATTAATGTTTGCTTTGTGACAGAAGCAGACGTGTTTGCCCTCAGGACCCAAGAAGGAAGTTCCTAGAAACAGTTTTTACTAAACCCCTGCCTTCTTAGAGAGAGAAGAAAACAATTGTTGGAAGAACTCGGGAGAGTAAACACACTAAGGCACTATTGGTGGAGTTCTGAATTGGTCCAGCCATCCTGGAAAGCAATTTGGAACTATATTTCCCTGCCCTCTCCCATCCCCATTCCATCACTAAACTGTATATACCCTTTGACTCAGTGATATCAATACTGGGCTAATACTCCAAAGAGTCAAAATAAAGAGAGAAAGAGCTGTTATATACAAAAATCTTTTTTTTTTTTTTTTTTGCTTTTTGGAGGGCAGTTGGGGTTAAGTGACTTGCCCAAGGTCACACGGCTAGTTTTTGTGTTAAGTTCTGAGGCCGGATTTGAACTCAGGTCCTCCTGACTCCAGGGCTGGTGCTCTATTCACTGCACCACCTAGCCACCCCTACAAAAATCTTTATAGCATCTCTTTTAAGAACTGGAAGCTAAGGAGACACACATCAATTAGAGAATGGCTGGTATGTAAATATAATGAAATGGTGAACTATAAGAAATTGCAGGAGGTGGTCCAGAAAAACCTTGGAGGATTTTTATGAACTGATGCAGAGTGAGGTGAAAAAAACTTGGAGAACACCATAAACAATGACTACATCACTATGAAGAACAATTTTGAAAGACTGATCAATGCTATGACCACCCATGACTCCAGAGACTCAATGATGAATCGTTACCTCTAGATTAGAGGTTAGGCACTAGATTAGAGTGATACCCACATTTCCAGATTTCACCAATGTATGGGTCTATTTTGTTTGATTATGTTTATTGATTTCCTTAGAGGTGTTAAATTGGGGAGGAAGAAGAGAGGAATAATGTTGATGATGCAAAAACATGATTTGTGTCAACGAAGTTTAAAAAAAAAGTACACAGAGCAGAATAGAAGTAAATCCAGAGGGAAACATAGAAAAGTGGGATAAATTTGGACCTAAAATGGTAAATTTATTATATACTTTATAAAATCAAGTTGTATATATTAGACATTTGCCATTTCGTACACCATTCTTTTTTTCCGTTCTTTCTTTGTATATGTTCTTTCTTTGTATATTTGCTCATTTCTGTCAAATGCAGAGTAGTGTTGTCCAGCAGATGTCAATGTAGAGGGCATTTTTTCCATTCACAACCCCACCTCTTTGGTGGAATGTGTAGAATTAATTCTCCCTGACTATGTCTCTACCCTCTAGGGCCAACTTAGGATGTGACTTTCTCAGGAAGTTCTCTCTATTACTTCTTTGCCTCTCTTGCCTCAAGAGCTAGAGAAAATCCAAAGACCCTGATGGAGAGTGGCATGTTAGCTGGGAAATAAGGCTCCTCAGCCTTGTAAAGTTGGGAAGCTTAAAAAATGTTGAATATGGGTGGCTAGGTGGTGCAGTGAATAGAGTACCAGCCCTGGAGTCAGGAGGACCTGAGTTCAAATCCTGCCTCAGACACTTGACACAAAAACCAGCTGTGTGACCTTGGGCAAGTCAATTAACCCTAACTGCCCTCCAAAAAAAAGTGAAAAACATGTTGAATATTAATAAAATTCATAAAGCTCTGAGCTTTATGGAGGTACTTCACCAGACTGGATGGCGATTTCCTGGTCAGTTGAATTTAGTAAAAATTATCCACAAATTCTCCCCTCCCTTTTATTATATTCTCTGTAACAAAAATGTACCTCAGGATGCAATTAAAATTATCTTTTAAAAAAAATTATAATTAAAAATACAAATATTCAGTAAGCAAAAATTTTAAATAGTAGAGAACCACTTGAAAGATGAACTATGCCACCCATTGTATAAGGCAAAAAAAGAGAAAGGAGAGATAGAGAAGAAAATAAATTCACCATAATTCAGTAACTCTGGTCAAACTCCCTTGATAAGCTGAATGAGTGAGTCAGGGAACAGTAAATACTCCAGTCACTACAAGGCTCAGAATCAATTTCCTAGAAAGCATATTCCATCTGCTGCTACTTCTAACCCTCTCTTTCCAAATCTCTCTCTTTTTTTTTTTTTTGCTTCTGTCTCCAAATTGATTTAAATACTTGCCCCTGCCATAGAAAACTCCCATTTCCAGTCTGATCCTATGATCACTTCAACTTTTCCCAAGCTGGGAATAAATACAACTCCCAGAGTCTTTAGCAACTTAGCACCCTCTCACCCTCTTTCAAGGCAGCCATTCCAAACCTTGCTTAAGTGACTGTTACATTCCTCCCAAGGGTTTGGAATTTTGCAGTTCCTTGTAAAATCAGTTGCAGTAAATTTAGCATCTAGAATAAGAGAGCATACCATAAAAATGTACAATAGTCCTTACCAGCACATGCATGATTAGTTAATCCAGTGGTGATATGCCCAGGTAATAACCTTGGGGCTCCATCAATATAAAACATGTAATTGGCACAGCACAATGCAAAGCATCGCTTAAGTTTTTTTCCGTGACTACTACAGGTCTAAATTACATGCAGACTGTATATCATATATACATGTTGCAGTAATATATGGATTCATATCCATGGAGAACACTAATAAACTAAAGCAATAATATTTTCATTAGGCCTACAAAATAACAAAATATGTAAAACAGGAACACATGAGTTTAAAAAAAATCTATGTGTAGTTGATAGTCACCCAAATATAACACATGCATGGTTCCAATGCAAAAGTTACACATAAACAAGAAAAACAGTAAAACAGAAGCGTGTTTAAACATGCATTAATGAAATGAGTTATCAATGAACAAATTCAGTTCTATGTGAAGTGCGCATTGCACAAGGGAGCATTTTGCTAGTTTTTGGGGGGACATCATAAGTTAATCTGGTCAGTAATCTCTATGAACTGCTGTTCTGTCTAACCCTATACTAGATGAATGTATGACTTGACTATAATTCTAATGAGAATTAATGTCATATCCACTAAAACTTGAACTTCTAGAAGACCAAGGTTGGCTAGACATTTTACCACGTACGGAAGGATGTTTCTCTACTGTAGTAGTCTCTATAGAGGAAGCATTAGTCATAAAAGGCTTTGCCTCTGTGTTTATTCCTCTTCCATTAATAATTATTGGGGTATACAGTATATAGAGACTTCACTTTCTGAGCCATTGGCTGGGTCAGATACTTTTTATATGATTGGTAGGTGGTCTCTTTTGTTTGGAAGCCAACGAGATAAGTAGATAAGTGCCAGTCTACACTTGCCTATCAAGGGGTCCAACTGACTCACAAACTGACAATAAGTGATTGCAGTGAATTATCTTTACAGGTCTCTACTAGTCTTTGGAGCTGTTTTTAAAATAGGCAAGTTGCCTGGTTTCTCCACAACTAGGCGTAGAACAGCTTTCCATTACATTAGTCTACTTACTAACAAGTCCAATGAACAGCAAGATGTCTCAGAAAACTGTCACTTTTTTGAAGGTCTTGACAAAGAACTCAAGCATGATACTGTCATAAATTTCGCATTCTTCTAAGCTAAAGTTACAGTTGTGGTGCAAGCTCCCTTCAGCTTCTTTGTCAGTCAAGAAATATATTGGTTGTGGGGATTTGAGAACTTTCCATCATTAGAGACTCCAAAACCTAAGTCAGTAGGTAGGCATGGCTCACACTCAAACTTCAGCATACAAAATGACAATCAATGGCATCATTCTTGGTATGTTGGCCCTATTCAGACTTTTCTTTTAGTTTCACTACCCCTAACATGTTCATTGATATGTGATTGAAATGTTCAAATTGTGAGTCCCATTGAAGAAGATAGCATATTATTCTAGATTTCTTGATTCTAGCCAAAGCTAACATCTCATAGAACAGTGCACTTTTTTTTTTAGGCAATTGGGGTTAAGTGACTTGCTCAGGGTCACACAACTAGTAAGATATCTGAGGCTGGATTTGAACTCAGGTTCTCCTGACTCTAAGGTCAGTGCTCTATCCACTGCACCACCTAGCAGCCCCATGCAGTGTACTTCAGGGAGGGTCAGAAAGAGACACAGACCAGCAGGATGGCTTTCAAAGCTGTAAATTTATCTTATTATATTATATTATTTAAAAAGAAAAGCAAGCTGTAACTGAGACCTGAAATTTTATGTACAGTCCTCTTTTGGTTCTGCCACATATGTATGTGCAAATGCCCACTCTATTTGGTGTCTGCAAAGTTCAGAATAAAAATAAAAAGCTAAACTAACATAAAATGAGCACAAGAGGGACTTGGCTAATCAGAACTCTGAAAATTCATTAAAAAGCAGGAGCGGGAACAGGAACAGGAGCAGAAGTGAAGAGACTCAGGAGCTGCGATGAACTCAGGATGTGTTCATGAAAACTGTAAATTCTGCCTAGGGAGGCGGTATGGGAGGCCAGGGACATATATATTAAAAACTGAAGAAATAAATACTTGTAAGAGAATTTCTATAGAGGACAACTACAAAGCTATATGGCCAATGTGTGGCTAAGAGGGAGGGAGAGGAAGGAGAGAGAAGAGATAAATACTCTACCTTCTTCTTTCAAAGGTCTCAATCCTCAATCACTGGAGAGGCTCCTCAGGTCTTATTTATTTAATACCTCCAAAGCCTGGCTAATTTGTTTTCTCAGTCAATTTTTTTTTTTGCCTTTTTTTTTGGAGGGCAATCGGGGTTAAGTGACTTGCCCAAGGTCACACAGCTAGGTTTGTGTGTGTGTGTGTGTGTGTGTGTGTGTGTGTGTGTGTGTGTGTGTGTGTGTGTGTTAAGTGTCTGAGGCCAGATTTGAACTCAGGGACTCCTGTCTCCAGGGCCGGTGCTCTATTCACTGCGCCACCTGGCCACCCCTCTCAGTCAATTTGAGGCAGTCATGTCTAGGTAAAGGGATTAAGGTATAGATGAATTTCCATAATCAGTTTAGCATCTCATTAACACTTTTAGCTTACAGTGTATTCTGGGCCATCTGTGATTACATAAACTAAGGGTAAGAATGGAAAAAATCACATCTCCTTGACACCTATATCTCATTTAATCTGGATGTAAATAATAGTTGGGGAAGCTAAATGGTACAATAGATAGAGCAGTCTTGGAGTCAGGAAGACCTGAGTTCAAATTCAGCCTCAGATACTAGCTGTGTGACCCTGGGCAAGGCATATAACCTCTGTTTGCCTCAATCTCCTCACCTGTAAATGAGCTGGAGAAGGAAATGGCAAACCATTCCAGTATCTTTACCAAGCATACCCCCAAATGGGATCCCAAAGAGACAGGCATGACCAAACAACTGTGTCACATATAATTAAAAGCATAATATTTCTTATTATGAAATAGTCTAGTAAGAAAAGTAGTAATAGGATATTTCCCCATTCATCTAGGGGAGCAGTTATCAACCTGTGGGTCACGACCCATTTGGGGGTTGAACGACCCTTTCACAGGAGTCACAGGGGATTGCCTAAGATCATTGGAAATATGTGTTTTCTGATGGTCTTAGGAACTGAGACACCGCTCCTCTATCTGTCTCCACGGGGGTCCTCCCACATGTAGATATGCCCACATATGAGTATTAAAGGGTCGCAGCATTAGGAAGGTTGAGAACCACTGATCTAGGGTATATTTTCCTAAAAATACATATGCCATCAATGGGAAGAATGAACACGTGAGGAGCACATGAAGAGCCTCACATATAGGGAATGTATGTGGCCATTACACACTTGAAAAGGCTTACATATACATTCAAGGTACCTTTGTAGTGGGCAATTCACTTCTCTGACCAAGGGGGCCACCCATGTCTTCTAGTGAAATTATTTAGCTGCTCCTGCTGGGCATGTTTCCCTCAGGTCTGCTGTGGTATGCAGTCTCTCTTAGGTGGATAAGAATGGTATATAATCCCTATTAGGCATTGCTCCCTGCTAGTCTCATGTGGCTGCTGCTCAAGAGTGCCAGGCATGGATCCACTGTTTACTAAGTTGTAAAACTTCTTTCTCTTTCCAGTTTCTTACTTTGTCTGGAATTTTTTTAAAAGAAATATTATATTTATCTCCTCTCTCCCCTCTAGAAATATCTTAACCATTTTTGGTATTATAGAAATTGGGTTTTGGTTACATTGCAAAAGCCACCATGAAGTGGTTGGTAAATGCAAAATGATGGGGGAAAATACCCAGTGTTTTGGTGTTGCTCAGCTATGGAAGTTTAGCTGTTCCCAATCAGAATCACAAGGGATAATGATCTTTTGTCCTTTGGTGAGACAGATCTCAGTGGTTACACCTCTCTGGCAAGATGAGGTTTTCAGTTCTCATGATAATCATTACAAATTGTCAAGAATTCCTTCACATCCTCAAAGGACCCCAAGGTCTGGGGTACTTTAAGATGGATTTTAGGGGAAGGATGTCCAACACCGGCTCCTTTCTTGTGGTAGCCAGTCCCTCAGCTCTTTGGATTGGAGACTTCTCACAGATGAGTTATCAGCTTTCCTTGGGAGACAATTTTTGTTGGCAGTTGGCCCTGCAGTAATTTGACTGATCTCTGGCAATTCCCCAGTCAGGGCTTCCCCACTGCCACCTTAGACACTCTACTCTAATGGCTGATCAAGCTTCCTTCAACCCATATGTCAACACCCTGATCCGTTCTGCCGTGGAAGACGGCAAGAAAGCCAAGGGCATCAACAAGGTGGTATGGTTGCTCAACAACCTCTCCACCACCATTATAAAAGCCATTTCCTAGGCCTTGCATAAAGTAGACATATATCATTTCTATGAAATGATTGACTCCTCCAATGTAACTGGCAACTAAATAAGAGGGACATCTGCTCCCACAGTTTGATTATGAAAAAGCTCCAGGAGTCCTTTGCTATATATGTCCTCATTTCCAAAGAAAACGCTTGTGCTATAATAATAGAACTAGAAAAAAGAGAGAAATACATAGTCGGTTTGGATTCCTCTGGACGACTTTCCTGACATCAATTACTTTGCATACATTGGCAATATTTTTGGTATCTATAGAAAGATGCAAACTGTTGAGCCCTCTCAGAACAACTCTTTGAATCCTAGACAAAATACAGTGGCCTTTGGGTTTGCTCTCTACAGCAAACACAATTATGGTGGTCTCTAGGGGCCATGGGATCAAAAACTTTATATTGTACCTGACTTTCAGGGAATTCATTTTTAATTCAAGAGGATGTACAGGTGTAATGGTAATGTAATTTGGAGATGCCCCTGAATTGACTTGGCTTTTGGGTTGAGTGTTAAGACCCAGAGCTTGTGAATCCCACTTGTGGGATGGACTTGTTGACACGAAGAGAGGGGGCTGACCTGGGAGAAGCGATGAATGGAAAGAAAGTCTCAAGCCCAGAGAAGGCCAGAAGAAGAAGTACTTTTGGGAGAGCAGTGTCCAGCATCGTAAAGCCTGAGTTGCTGTTGAGAGCCCATTGGAGCTTCCCAGGACTTTTGAGGACTGCCACCTGGAGCTGCTGAGAACTGAGGAGGCATGGCTGTGATGTTGGTATTTTGTCTGTCTGCTTTGATGTTGTTTTTCCAGATTCACCTGATGGAAGACAGTGCTGCTGTTGTAGAGGTCTTGGAACCTGGCTGTTGGTGCAGAAGCCCTGAAGAAGGACTTTCTTGTTGTATGTTCACAGAAATCCTGGAA
>CM053597.1:200105459-200123613 GCA_028646575.1 Pseudocheirus occidentalis | reverse complement strand
CCTTCACGTTGTACAATAGTCTGGTTGTATAGGTGTTATAGCCAATGGAGTGAACAAGAAAAGAGAAGCAAAGGCCAAACATCGAAAAGAATGATAGCATGCATTGTTCCAGTCTCTTTTTAAACTCTGATCTTTCTGGATCTTTCTCTGAATGTAGACATCTCCTTCCATCCTAAGACTTGTAGAGTTGTCTTTTAACTGTGCAATGCTGAGAAGCATCCAGTTTTTCAAAATTGGTCGTCACACATATGATGTATCTGTGACTGTGTACAAATTTTTCCTGGTTCTGCTCTTCTCGTTCAGCATCAATTCGTATAAGCCTCTCCAGGTCCTTTCCTTCTTTTTCTTTCAGTAGTTCTTTATTTTTTAATTGATTAATTAATTATTTTTAAGTTTGCAACATTCATTTTTATAAGATTTATTTTTAATTTTTAAAATTATTTTATTTTTATAAGATTTATAAAATTTTGAGTTCTAAATTTCCTCCTTCCCCTTTCCTTCTTTTGTAAACAAATTTATTTTATTTTCAATTCAGGGAACAAAATAAGCATTTCTATAACAGCGCAATAAAAATTATTGCACATGAAACCACAAATCTCCTACGTACACCTTGCTATTCCCTCCAAATATACAACGTTATTGTGTAAATTTCTCTACTTTTCCCTTTCCTTTTAACTTCACAGAATCTTTCTTCCCTTCAAGGATTTCTGAGAATCTCTTTGATAAAGAAATATGGAAGACATAGAGAACTTTACTCAGTCAACCAGTATTCATTGAGCACTTATTTAGTGTCAGGAAGAGTACTAAGCCTGGGAATAGAGACCAAACAAAAAGAAAGACATTTCTTGCCCTCAAGGAACTTACTTTCTAGTGGGGATCATAAAAGGAAACTGAAAGAGGTGAGGTGAAGTCCACGTTGTAGTGAGGAATTGAGACATGGCTGACTTCAGTGCTTTTCTTAAATGGAAGTTCTGGGAGGATCCATCTCATGAGAGAAAGGAGGTTTAAGGACTGAGGGTATTTCTGAGGTATGAATTCTAGGGCTGAAGTGATTTTTTTTTTCAATTAAGAAAATTATACTTTAATTTGTATGGAGTCCATCAGTTCTTCAGGAGGTGGAGAGCATCTTTCATCATGAGTCCTTTTCTCAGATCATGGTATTGATCAGAGTAGCTAAATCTTTTACAATTGATCATATTTACATAATTGCCATTCCTGTATATGATGTTCTCCTGGTTCTGCTAACTTCACTTTGCACCAGTTCATATAGGTTTTCCAAGGTTTTTTTCTGAAACCATTCCCTCATCATTTCTTATAGCACAATAATACTCCATCACCATCATATGCCACAACTTGCTCAGCCATTCTCCAATCAATGGGCATACCCTCAGTTTCTAATTCTTTGCCATGAAAGAGTTGCTATAAATACTTTTGTATGTATGTATCTTTTTCTTTTTCTGTAGTAAGCCAAAATATTTGATCCAGATTGACTTTCTGGTCTATTGGCTTCTACATAAATGTTCTTGATGACCCTGGCTTTGGCTTCTGGGTGCTGAAGCATGCTCTCCAGAGCATCCTTTATTATGTAAATGCATATGATAGGAGTTAACTGACTTTTCCTAAGACTTTTTCGTGCCTAGATAACAAAGCCTTATCAAATTCTGAGCTACTTCCAGGATATGACAGACTAAGATAATGACAAGAATATTCCAGGATATGACAGACTAAGATTATGATAAGAGTACTTGAATCTTTGCCTCCTTTATCTTTAAAAACCTTGTTCAAAGAATCATTAAATGGAGTTCATGTTTCTTCCTTGAACTACCCACATGGTCTGGTCATTTCTTACTCACATCTCCAATCATGCCTCGTGTTAGACACTGAGCAGCCCATGGCATTTTTCCTTTGATCTCTTTGGGTTTTATCCAAAGCTATAAAAAAATTTTAAAATATATTACTTCATTGTCTATTTTATCTTTTGTCAAGATGTAGTTTCCCTGATTATTTCTTTTAATTAGATCTCTTTTTGTTTCTGCTTTGTCTGAGATCATGATTGTCACACCTGCCTTTTTTACTTCAGGTGAAGCATAATAGATTCTACTCCACATACTTATTTTTAGCTCTCTATATATCTATGTTTCCATTGTAAGTATGTCTTTTGTAAATAATATATTGTTTGATTCTGGCCTCTAATCCATTCTGCTTTCTGCTCACAAGGTAGAGCTTTTATTATTGAGGTGAAAATGAGGGAGGAATGGCAGGCAATACTTGAACTTTAGTCTCCATGGTAAAAGCTTTTTCTTGTGAGCCTCTTTAATGTGAGATAGTTTTCCCCATTCTACTTCTTCCAATTCATCCCTCATTCTCACCTTCATTTTTTTGAGATAATCCCAATATAATTGACTCATATCCATACCCTCTATTCTGTGTAGACTGCTTATAGTTAACTACCCTAATAATGATAAAGTTCTTAGGAATTACATATATCATTTTCCCATATAGGAATGTAAACAGTTTAACTTAATTGAGTGTTCTATAATTTCTCTTTTATGTTATCTTTTTATGCTTCTCTTGAATCTGGTGTTTGAATGTCAAACTTTCTATTCAGCTCTGGTATTTTCATCATGAATGCTTGAAAGTTCTCTATTTCATTAGATATTCATATTTTTCCCTAGAGGATTGTACTCAGTTTTGCTGGATAAATGATTGTTGGTGGTAATCCTAGGTCCTTTGCCTTCTGGATATTTTCCTTCCTTCTATATTCCAAACCCTGTGGAAGCTACTAAGTTTTGTGTGATCCTAACTGTAGCTCTACAATATTTGAATTGTTTCTTTCTGATTGTTTGCAATATTTTCTCCTCAACATGGGAGCTCTGAAATTTGGCCATAATATTCCTTGGAGTTTTCCTTGTGAGATCTTTTTCAGAAGGTGATCAATGGATTCTTTCCATTTCTTTTTTTATCCTCTGGAACTAATATATTGAGGCAATTTTTCTTTATAATTTCTTGAAATATGATGTATAGGTTCTTTTTTTTTATCATGGCTTTCAGGTAGTCTAATAATTCTTAAATTATTTCTCCTTGATCTATTTTCCAGGTAAGTTGTTTTTCTTTTTTTTCTTTTCTTTTTTTTTTTTGGAGGGCAGTTGGGGTTAAGTGACTTGCCCAAAGTCACATGGCTAGTAAGTGTGAAGTGTCTGAGGCCACATTTGAACTCAGGTCCTCCTAACTCCAGGGCTAGTGTTCTACTCACTGTGTCACCTAGCCTCCCCAAGTTATTTTTCCAATAGATAATTCACATTTAAAATTTTCTCATTCTTTTGACTTTGCTTTATTGTTTCTTAATGTGTCATGGAATCAATAATTTCCACTTGCCCAATTCTAATTTTTAAAGAATTATCTTCTTTAGTGAGCTTTTGTACCTCTTTTTCCATTTGGCCAATTATGCTTTTTAAAGGAGTGTTTTGTTTTCCTTGATTTTGTTTGTTTGTTTGTTCTTAATGATTCTTCTGTGTTTCTATTCTCCTTTTTTAAGGTGTCACTTCCTTCAGAATTTTTTTTACCTATTTTATCAAGCTGTTAATTCTCTTTTTGTAATTTTCTTGCATCAATCTCATCTCTGTTCCTAATTTTTCCCTCATCTCTTTCCTTAACTCTTCCAGGAATTCTTGATGGGCTTGTGTCCAATTACTATTTTTCTTTGAGATTTTGGTTATAGATGTTTTCACATTGTTGTCTTCTGAATTTGTTGGTATTCCCTACCACATTGATACCTTTTTTTGGTCATGTTCTTTTTGTTTGTTTGCCCGTTTCCCCAGTATATTTTTTTACTTTGAACTTTATGTTAAAATTGGACTCTGCTCGCCTTGGGATAGAGGTGGAGAGGTACTGTGTCTAGCTTCAGGCTTTCTCATGCTGCTGTTTTCAGAACTAGTTCTGGGGATCTGCAAGGCCTGATTTTAAAGTTAGAGAGGAATGTCGGGAGAATTTGACTGGACTACTGCCTCTAATCCATCATCTTGGCTCCCCTCCAGGAGTAAGCAGTTTCTGGGGCATGATGGAGAAGTCTACATTGTAGCCTCATGGGAAATTAAGAGATGGCTGGCCTGGGTACCTCCCTTCAATTAAGTCATCCAATAATGAGCCATCCAATCAAAGAAAGGGAATCAAGGGCTGAGGTTACTTCTGAGGTGTGAATTCCAGGGCTGAAGGAATGTTCCAGGACCAAGAGGTTTCTAGGGACGTGATGAAGTCTGGAGTGCAGCTCCTTTGAGACATGAAGAGATCTTGTATTTCAACCCTCCTGTATCCTTGCTAGCTGTTTCAACTGTATCCTTTAGTTAACCACAGAAGTAATATTGTGCTCAAGGTTTCTTTGTGATGTATCACCAGACCCGGCCCAGAACAGGAATATAATTGCTTTCTTTTGTTACTGTGTCAGATTTGGCTTTTAATCAAAGCAATATATTGCTGCTTTTTATATTTTAATTAGAGTTGTCCCCAACTCAGCCCCATCAGCTGACCTGGAAATAGACCGGGGCATGCATATATTCATGTGTAAGCGTGTATTTGCAATGCACCTTCCCATGGCCAGGCTAATTTACTGTTGCTGATGTAAAAGAACAGGTAAAAAAAATGATCAGATGGGGAGACAACTGTATTAGGCGGCTCTATTAATGAAGAAGAGAAAAAAGTAGTCAAGTCTGATTAAGTAGGGCATTAGCTTTGATGTCAGGCTAACCTTTAAATAGATACGGTTTTCTAAGAGGCTCAAGGAAAAGCTCAATGAACACTAATTCTCCTTATTAGTGGTTGAAAGCTTAGAGACAATGGTTTTCCCCACCACTGCACAGATGAGGAAAATGCCACAACTTTTATGTCAGTTCGGAGGCTTTTGTTGCACCACTGCTCAGATCCCTTTCTTGAGTTTTGACTGTCCTTGGCACTTTTTAATAGCAACTTTTATTCCAGGCTTATTCACACACATTCACTCTTTAGCTAAGCCACAGAAATAATGCAGTATCTTGGAGACAGGATTGTGCAGAATTCAAGAGATCCATATTCAAGGTCTAAATCTGCCATTAACTTTCTGTGTGACCCTGGGTAAGTCAATTCCCCCTTATGTTCCCTGAATTTCCCATGCTTGAGGAATGTTTGCTGAATTGGACTCAGAGATGCTATCATTTTGATTCTGGCCCTTAGTTTCCTCATCTCTCTGGAGGGATCTCTCAAGGAGATTGATTTGAAAGACTTAGGAACTCTGATCAACCTAATGACCAACAATGATTCCAGAGGATTGTTGATGGAGTATGCTACCTACCTCTAGGAGAGGTATTAGGCTCAGATTGAGATGCATTTTGGGGGCCTGGCCAATGTGAGAATTTAATTATTCTACTATACATCTTTGTTGTAAAGGTTTTCTTTTTTCTTTTCAATGAAAGAGAAAAATAGATCTTTATTAAGTTCTTAGAAACTAATAAAAAAATGGGGGGGGGGATGGCCAAACAAATTGTGGTATGTGAATGCAGTAGAATATTTCTTTACCATAAGAAACCATGAGCTTGAAGAACTCAGAGAAACATAGGAAGACTTAGATTAACTGATGCTGAATGAAATAATGAGATTTAAGAAAATCTCTCTCTCTCTCTCTTTCTCTCTCTCTCTCTCTCTCTCTCTCTCTCTCTCTCTCTCTCTCTCTCTCTCCTAAAGCAATGTAAGTAGAAATACCATAATCAAAAACACCTCCAAACTGAGTAATAATAATGACTAAGCTTGGCCTTAAAAAAAGAAATGAGAAAATATACCATCCATAAATTTTTTTGCAGAAATGGAGAAATATTGCTGTGAAATATTGCATTGATTTGACTGATGTCTGGTTAGTTATGCTGAATTATTACCACCACCACCCCATTCTTTGTTACAAAGTGCATTTGCCAGGTAGGCAAGATAAAGTAATACGTCCTGAAATGAAGATGATAGAACAGCAGAAAGAGACATAAATTTTCAATTTCATCAATTGCCAATGTGTGAATTTTCCTGAATATGGTTATATGTCACAGAGGGGTGATTTTTAAAAAATCTTTTTGTTGGGAGACACTGGGAGAAAGGAGTAGTGATAGTGATGCACCCTTTCACCCCCTAAACAAGGAAGGGAAGAAAGAAAAAAGTATCAGTGAAACATGAAAAGAGTGCACAGAAGACAGGTACAAAGGAAGACACAGAGAAGCTAGAATTTATTATATACATGCTATATATTTTAAAATAGAAAAGAAGCTGGAGGTAGTGAAGTTTCTATAGACAATCCTCTTTTTCTATTTTTTATATAGAAATACTTAATACAGAAATACTTCTTTAATATAGAAATATTTCTATATAGAAATAATATAGAAGTACAGGATAACAAAAAAGAAAAATTTGAAAAATATATGGTGATAAAAACAAAAAATAACAATAAATTTTTTTTAATTTAAGAAGAAATGGGGGCGGGTATGGTGAATCCTATAAACAGGAATTTTTGCCCTTGGGGCAAATGACAGAATGAAATAAACTTTTGCTTGGGGGAAGGGTGGCAGGGACACTCCAGTGTGGAGTGACAGAGACCTGGGGATTTAGACCCTGCCAAGAAGATGACTGTGAGTGAAAGAATGTTGACAGGGTGGCAAAGGGACTCAGCCTAATATAGGATCAGATGAGAGAAGAGCATTGCAGTCCCTGTACCATTAGGCAACCTTTTATTCTGACTAATAACTCCTGCCAACTAGATGCTAAACTGTTGTTTCTATACTGGCAAGTTCTTTTAGCACCCTCTAAATTCACCACCCTGGGGCAAAACCCTATTTGTTCCTCCCTAGGGGGACTAGATGACCTCTAAGGTCTCTAAGTTCTAAGATTCTCTGATGTATTAGTAAAATGTAGGTTGGTGGTCAGAAAATCTGCTATCTACTTTGGATGCTAGAATTTGGTTTCCCAGCTTTGTAGGTCTGGAGCCTCAATGATAAGCTTATCCAAAGTTCATCAGGCCCTGGGAAAAACTGGCTTACACTGCTCTAATTCATATAAGCCTAACTTGTCCCAGAAAGCTAGTTTAATAATTTACAATGAGAAATAGAGCTGCCAAGTGGACCAATATTTGTGTTGGCCAGGTAGCACATTCTCTTCCCAGTAGGGAAACCTATTTGAGAAACTGAACCAAGAGCAGAAGTCTGCTTAGTAAGGATATGGAATCAGTGCAAAGAAGGTGCTCCTGCCAGCTGTTCTGGGCACCCTCTCGTCCAAGCAGTACTGAAGGGAGACATGCAGCCCAAGTTTATTGCTGAGTTTAAGCTTTCTCTTTTTTCAACACTCCAGTCTGCTCTTTGTTTAGTACTACTGACAGCATTAATCCCCAATTGCTTCAGGTAGAGAGCCTCTACTAGGCAAAAATGTCTTTCTTAACTACTTACTTTCTATTAAAAAAAATTGAGGAAGGTGTCACAGCAGGGCCTAGGCAGTACCGTGTGTGTGTGTGTGTGTGTGTGTGTGTGTGTGTGTGTGTGTGTGTGTGTGTGAATTCTTGGTCAGGGAGAAGGGGCATAAAATGATACCATAGAAGGAACAAATTGGGCATCCCCATCAAGTCTAGACCAGACTCTGTCATCAGACTGTATTTCCAGGGCATGAAGGAAGGTTAGGAAATATAACTGGAAAATGGTATACAAGGAGAGGGTCCAGAACTCTTAGCCCAGTGGTTCACAAATCTTTTGGTCTCAGGATCCCTTTTTACTCTTAAAAATTATTGAAGACCCCAAAAGCTTTTGTTTATATGGGTGAGTTATAATCAGTAGTTACCATATTAGAAAATTAAAACTAATTTTTAAATGTTAAATATTGATTTATTAATTCATTTAAATAATAAACCCATTATATATTACATAAATAATTTTTATGAAAAATAGCCATATTGTTAAAAATTCATGGGATTAGCATTATTGCACACATTTTTGCAAATCTTTTAAAAGTTTGGCTTAATAGATGTTATCTTCTTATATCAGATGCTGCATTTAATCTGCTGTTATATGTTCTTTTAATTGAAGTATATGAAGAAAAAAATCTAGCCTCACACAGATATGCAGTTGGAAAAGGGAGGATTATTTGAATAAGCAAAAAACCATTTTAGCATTATTATGAAAATAGTTTTGACCTCTAAGATTCCCTGAAATGAGTCTCAGGAACCTTCAGGGGTCCACATACTACACTTTGAGAACCACGGCCTTAGCCAACAAGGGTCCAGAAAACAGGAAGCTGATCTGGAGGTGGGATGGGATGACTAACTGGTTGTTTTAAATTGAATTTTTTTAACAGAGATTGTTGACAGAGACAGTATACGTCGACCTACCACACACCTCTTTACATAGGTAAATTAATCTTAGCAAATAATTGTAGATGATGGGTTCTTAACTCCAGGATCTATAAACTTGTGTGTGTGTGTGGGGGTGTTTATATTTTGACAATTATTTCTATATAATTGGGGTTTTTTAACCTTCTATATTTTATTTTATCCCTTAAAATATCTTAAGGGATCCATGACGAAAAAGATTAAAAACTCCTGTTCTAGATGTTAAAAGTGCTGAATATTCCCTTTTACAGATAGAAGGGGTTTGTGTGCCATAAGCAAAACTGGCAAATTGTACCCACACTCACCCACCCCCAATCCTGTGTGACTCTCCACTCACCAGGAGCTTCGAGCCTTAATTATAATGTATGACTAGACTTTTCACAAAACAAGTACCCATGTGCCACAGAGAATTACATTATCAGGCGTTTTCTTTTTCCTACTTTTATTTTTAATTAGGAATTTTCAAATATGGATTTGAACCAGAGTTGTGCTTATACATCTTTAACAACTGACTCTAAAAAAATTAAAAAGGTCTTGATGATACATTTTAAAGTTTAATCTATAGTATTAATATTAATATCCATCACTTTTTGATTCTAGACCACTGAAAAAACCATGTTAAGACTTGAATTGTGGCTCCTGTATGAGGTGTAAATGCTCCCACTGAAAACTTCACAATTGACTCTTAAGAGCTGGTTTGAGCTCTCTCTAACACATCCCTCTTCTGGACCATAAAAAAGTAACATTGAGAAATGTCCCTTTTGTGCCCCCCACCTTTTTCATGGCAGCAATCCGCCTTGCTTAAGCCTATTCTCTATCCCATATTGCTAGATTTAGAGTTATTGTCATCTAGTGATCTTGTGTTTGCCATAAATACTCTTCTTTGCCTACATTGAAACATGTGTTTCCAAACACATTGTAATTATATTATAATAGTAAGCCATAGGATAACAGGATCATAAATTTCCATTTATAAGGGACCTTATAGGTCATGTGTATGGGCAAATTTAAATAGAGCCACTTTTTAAGCAGAATACTTCATAGGCTTAGTTTCTTGCTCCTAAATTTCTCCAACTCTAACTGTTCAACTCCTCTCCCATGATAGTCATTCAGTCAATAAACATTTCTTTCTTTCTTTTTTGCTTTTTGGAGGGAAGGTAGGGCAATTGGGGTTAAGTGACTTGCCCAAGGTCACACAGCTAGTACATGTTAAGTGTCTGAGGCTGGATTTGAACTCAGGTCCTCCTGACTCCAGGGCTGGTGCTCTATTCACTGCTCAATAAACATTTCTTAAGCATCTACTATGTGCCAGGTACTGGGCTATGCACTGGAAAATTATATAATAACAGTTAATTATAATCTAAATTCTATCCTTAGATTCTGGGACAAATCTAGTCTCTGTGGCATTGTGGAAAGAGAAGCTTGGGAACACTAAACAAATTCCAACTTTTCTATTCTCTGTATGACCTTGAATGAGTCATTTTCTTTCTATAGGCCTCAGTTTCTTCATCTGTAAAAATGAGGGGCTTGGATGACTACATCTCAAGCAGTCCACTTTATTTCTTTTTTTAAAATGTATTTTATTTTTTCCCCAATTTCATGTTAAAACAATTTTAAAAACATTTTACTGCTGTGGAGTTTCTGCTGTGGAGAAGGGCACTGGCAAAGAGAACAAGATTACCATCACCAATGATAATGGATGTCTGAACAAAGAAGATATTGAGCACATGGTCCAGGAGGCTGAGAAATACAAAGCTAAGGATGAAAAGCAGAGAGACAAGGTGTCTTCCAAGAATTCTCTTCAATCTTATGCTTTCACTATGAAGGCTACCATAGAGGAAGAAAAACTGCAAGGCAAAACTGGTGATGAAGACAAACAGAAGATCCTTGACAAATACAATGAAATAATCAACTGGCTGGATAAGAATCAGACTGCTGAGAAGGAAAGATCTGAGCATCAGCAGAAAAAGTTGGAGACGGTTTGCAACCCCATCATTACTAAGCTGTACCAGAGCGCAGGGGGTATGCCAGGAGGCATGCCTGGTGGGTTCCCAGTGGATGCGTCTTCTGGACCCACTATTGAAGAGGTCTACTAAACACACCAGAAGAAAGAGCATTCCATACAGCTTTCCAAAATTTGAAGGACTCAAATTTGTAGCCAAGGCAGTAGCAATTTAAAAGTAACATTTGAGCTACTGTGTAAATCTGGGCATTCTGAATACTTGAACGTGTGCAGAGGGAGAGAAGTGAACAACATTGCACTTGATCAGTACTGTAAACACATGGAAATTCAATTCTTGTCCTGGAGAATAAAATCTGTTTAAAATTGACACCATAAAATTTTTTAATTTTTTTTTAGTTCCAAATTCTATCCTTCCCTCCTTTCCTCTCCTCTTCCCTCCCTGAGATGATAAGTAATCATTTCAATCAATAGGTTATGCATGTACAATCATGCAAAACATTTCCACATTAGTCATTATGTACAAGAAGACTCAAGTAAAAAAAAAAAAAGAAAGTGAAGAACAGTCTGCTTCAGTCTAACTTCAAACAATATCAGTTCTTTCTCTGGAGGCAGTTAGTGTACTTCATCATTAGTCCTGTGGGATTGTCTTGGATCATTGCATTGCTGAGAATAGCTAAGTTCTTCATAGTTCTTCATCATACAATATTGCTGTTACTGTGTACAATGTTCTCCTGGTTCTTTTCGCTTCACCTTGCATCAGTTCATATAAGTCTTTCCATGTTTTTTTGAACTCGTCTTGCTTGACTTTTCTTATAGCATAACAATATTCCATTGCAACCACATACCACAGATTGTTTAGCCATTCCCCGATTGATGGTGTAATGGTAATGGGAATTTGAAGATCCTCCCTGACCCTTAAAAGGCCTAAGGGAATTTGAAGACCTTCCCTGATTTGAAGGTTTTCCTTGCCCCCTAATAGATTGAATGTAATCACATGGAGCCTGTGGTGGGAGGAGTTTGCTGAAGGGTGGAGCAGAGCCTACAGGAAGCTGGGAGTAAGAACAGCAAGGTAGGAGAAAGGGGACGACAGGCAAGCAGACAGCTAGACTTGTAAGTGTTGTGGTTGGTTTATGAGAAGGCTAAAGGATGGTGTGGCTCTCCATGGTATTATGGTATATTAACTTCTTTGCTACTATAATGGATTTGGCTTTCTGGTTTGGGGATTTGGTTTTCTGGCATCTGTATAAATATTTGTCTTCTATATGGAGAGTCTGTTATATTTTGTGATTGAGCACTATGCCAGCATATTTATAGTCACCACCAGTGCTGTGAATAATGCACTGGCAAAGAGATGGGCATCCCTTTGATTTCTAATTCTTAGTCACAGTTCTCTTTTATTTCAAAAGGCCTGAAAATTTTGATCATGGGAATATCTATAAATCCAGGTCTCACTATATCATGCCACATAGTGAAAAAGAGGGATCTGAGCTTAAACCCTGGCTTTGCTTGTTATTCCATGTGGCTGTGGGCAAGATACTTGTCTTAAAATAAAAAGACATTTGTCTTATTTGAAAACCAGTTTACTTCTGTATAAAATAAAAGACTGAGCTAGATCAAAGTTCTTAATTTTGCCGTCTTTTAATCACTTTATTTCAACAAAATTGGTATTATATCTCTGCATTTTATGTATATGAAAATATTATTCACCATCCTATCACTCTTTACTTGGTTTTGCATTGACAAGTTTTTTAAAAAAATTTTGGGGACTGGGACTCCCTATCTCACCCTTGCTGGAAGTACAGTGGTTTCTCACAAGCTCACTCTAAGATATGACTTACTCCATTTCTGACGTGAGCAAGTTTGCTCTTTCTTATGCAAATTATTGACTCTTCTGCCCTGGGGGGCGTATCATATTGTGTCAGGGTCCAGAACTCCTGAACTTGGCATCCACCAGCTTCAACATCTCCAGAAACAGGAACTATAGGTCTTCATTGACATTCACACAGGTCCTTGCTTTATTCACAGTGACAGAGCACCACCCCCAACCTGGATCTGGGTCCCATTTTTTTTGTTTTCACCCAAATTCCTTTCTTAGGATCCCACTCAATCTCCCTGCTCTTACCAATACTATCAGAGCCTAAAATCGAATTCCTGGTGTCTAGGTTCCACCACATAATACCACCTCTTGTCCTAGATCACATTGACCTCCATTGGCACATATACTTGGGCAGATTTTTGAAGCAAAACTTTGTAAAACTGAAGTCATGACTTTGACCCTTTCTTGATAGCCGCATAACCACAACTCTTGCTGGAAGCCTTCTTTATCTCTCTTTTCTGCTTCTCTCTGCTTATTTTTATTTTTTTTATTTATTATTTCTGCTTATCTCTCTTTCCTACTCCTACTCTTTCCCTGTCTAGGTCATCAGAGGTGTGCTGGAGGCAGCTTGATCAGGAGCTGGTTGTTAAATTTTCAGTGTGAGCATTTACATCTCAGAAATGAGTAAATGCTACTAATCAGGGCTTGCTTTATTATTTTGTTGATTATCTAGTCTAGACTTAAGACAGTCATGGAGAAAATGTTACTAGTGCAAATTAAACTTAAAACTTTACATTTCCTCCTCCCCAGACTGCTGTTAAACATTTACCAGCACATACCTGCATCAGGTATATTACTGCCAGAGCTTTGATCATGCTACTCTCTACTTAGAAGCCTCTGAACTACTTGCTGTTTATGGGAGAGAGCTAAAGGTCTTTGGAATGACCACAGCTTCTAGCTCAGTGTTTTGCACATAGAGGCACTGAATGAAAGGTGCAGCATGGGAAAGAATACCAGTACTAGATCTGTATCCCAAAAAGATCATTAAAAATGAGAAAAGGACCCACATGTACAAAAATATTTATAGCAGGTCTTTCTGTGGTGACAAAGAATTGGAAACTGAGGAGATGCCCATCAATTGGGGAACAACTGAACAAGTTGTGGTAGATGAGTGTATTGGAACACTATTGTTCCATAAGAAATGATGAGCAGACAGATTTCAGAAAAACCTGGAAAGTCTTCCATGAACTGATGCTGAGTGAAGTGAGCAGAACCAGGAGAACATTGTACACAGTAACAGTAACACTGGGTGATTACTAAATTTAATAGACTTAGCTCTTTTCAGCAATTCAAGGATCTAAAGCAATTCTAAAAGACTCATCATGGAAAATGTTATCCACATCCAGAGAAAGAACTCATGGAGTTGATGCAAACTGAAGCAGACTATTTTCTCTCTCTTTTTTCTTTCTTGTGGTTTTTCCCTTTTCTTCTGATTCTTCATTCACAACATGACCAATATAGAAATATGTTTAATATGATTGTACCTGTATAGCCTACATCAGACTACATGCTATCTCAGGGAGGAGAGCAAAATTTAGAACTCAAAATCTTATATAAAAGTGGATGTTGAGGGGTGGCTAGGTGGCACATTGAATGAATAGAGCACTGGTCTAGGAGTCAGAAAGACCTGAGTTCAAATTGGTCCTCAGACACTTAACACGTACTAGCTGTGTGACCTTGGTCAAGTCACTTTACCCCAATTCCCCTGCCTTCCCTCCTCCAAAAAAGAAAAAAGAGAAAAATGAAATGTTGAAAACTAAAAATAAATAAACTAACAAAAATTTTTTTTAAAGAAAGAATGGTAATGTTGCAATGAAGATACCCGTGCTATTTTCTATTTCCAGCCTCTCGATTCTCTAATCTCCCTAGGTTTCAGTGTCCTCAGTTCCAAAAATGAGAGGATAGAAGTAGATACCTCTAAGCACATTTTCAGTTCTAGGATTCTCTGATCTTGTGAATAGACATGGCATTACTTATGTGGTTATCTTTCCAATTAGATTATAAACTCTTAAAGGGCAAGGATTGTATGTCATACCACTCAATACTTACAGACCGTAGAGGGCATGTCCCAAAAGTCTTAGTGCAGTTTTAGTTTTAATAACTTAAGAAATGCCTTACCTTTACAAAAAGTTGACAAGTTAATCATTTAAATATTTAAAATATTTTTCTTATTAAATTCCAACATAAGCAGTCTTGTGCTAGATATTGCTCTAATTGATTTTTGAACCTTGTAAAAACTTTCATCTGCAAATGCTCAGAGATTGAAAGGATTACTCTTGGAATCTTAGCTTTAAGATCATTCAATAAAAGAGGCTTTGATGTGACCCCAGAAGAAAATATATAATGGAGACAGATCCATTAACTGAAGTAGCTAAGCAAGGAAACCAATCCATTGGTCTGAGCAAGTGTTATCCAGAAACTATTGTGTACAAAATAAATAAATGTGCCCTGTCTTGTTAAAAATTAAAATAAAAAATTAGGGCTTAAAATTCACAAAGCTAAATAGGTTTGAAAGAAATGTAAATCATTTAACTTTCAAATGATATTTTTATAAGTTTGCAGCATTTACATTGGGGCAGCTGGGTGGTGCAGTGGACAAAGTGCCAGACCTGGAGTCAGGAAGACTCATTTTTCTGAGTTCAAATCTGGCCTCAAATAACCTGCTACTTTTGTGGTGCTGGACAAGTCATTTAATCCTTTTTGACTCAGTTTCCTCAACTATAAAATAAGCTGGTGAAGAAAAAGGCAAACCACTCCCATATCTTTGCCAAGAAAACCCCAAACGAGGTCACAGAGTTGGACATGACTGAAAAGCATTTGTATTTCCAAAATTATTAAAGTTTAAACCTGCACTAAGACTTTTGAGACATATGGTATTTGTTAAATGAATGAATTAATATTCTTGTGCTGGTGGTGTTCTTGCTGGTGTATGACATCAGGGAGGTGATGCCATGATATCCAGGTGAATTGGATTTAAATGAGTAAGGGCTATGCAAAGTCACCAGCCTTACTTTCTCTTCTCGAAGCCATTTGAGTCCAGTGGCAAGATATAATCAGGACTATTAGTGATGGCCCCAGAGACAGTGGGAAACCTTGACATTTTTAAGCTAGGGTCTTATACAGATCTCAGTTTGATTGAGACAATGATCATTTGGCCATGAAGGCTAGGTAAGAAATGAGACAGAGAATGACCTCTATTATCTAGTCCCCCCAAAAAAAAAAATCAACCTGGGAGGGAAAGATCCTCAGGGTTTCTGGCCAAAACTGAAAGAAAAGAAAAGCTATAAAATGCTAAATATAGCTCTAAGTAGGGCAGCTGGGTAGTGCAGTAGATAGCACACTGGGACTCAGGAATTAGGAAGACCTAAATTAAAACCCAGCCTTGGCTACTTATTAGCTGTGTGATCCTGGGCAAGTCACTTAACCTGTTTGCCTTGGTTTCCTCATCTGCAAAATAAGCTGGAGAAGGAAATGGCAAACCACTCTAGTTCTTTACCAAGAAAACCCACATGGGGTCACAAAGAATCCTACACAACTGAACAACAATAGCTTTAAATGGGAAGGAAAGTACTCTTTTTTTTTTCTTTTTGGCTTTTTGGAGGGGAGAAGACAGGGCAGTTGGGGTTAAGTGACTTGCCCAAGGTCACATGGCTTGTAGGTGTGTCAAAGATCTGAGGTCAAATTCGAACTCAGGTCCTTCTGACTCCTATTTTCTGCACCACTTAGCCACCCCGGAACCACTCTTTAAGGCAAGCATCTCACTTAGCTGTTTTTATAGTAGGTAGTAGCAACTGTCTCAGAAAACATATTATGAAAGGCAACTTGACATAATAGATAGAGAGCCTCCCTCAAAATCATGAAGACTTGGGTTTAAGTCCTATCTCTGACACATACTAGCTATGTGACCCTGGGCAAGTCATTTGATTTCTCAGTGTCCAAGACAACTTTCTAATGTTATAAATTATAAAGCAGATGCTGGTCTGAATTGATAGAGTTTCCTATGCCAACATGATTACAGGTCCAATCCAAAAATTAAACAAAAATGTTTAATTTTACAGGAAAGATAATAGGCTGAGAGTGAGAAGGGACCTTACTGTCTAGCTCCTTCGTTTTTTACAGATGACGCAAGATGCTCAAGGTCACAAGTTGCCAAGTGGCCAGGTTTGAATAGGAGAGATCAATGGTAGAGATGGACAAACAGCTGAGATCGCAAAAGACAGCTCTGCATAGAAGCTCCTAGGTGAAGGTGAGGGAATGGCGTATTAGTCTTTCTAAAAATTGCTCCACTATACCCACCTACCATAGATGAGCTTGAAGGCAAAAGAGAAGTGCACAGGCAGCATGGCAGAGAGTCATACTATATGTTCTGGCAAAAGCAACAATGTAGTGCTTGGGCTAGATGCAGAGAGCAGGATTCACATCCCGCTTCTAATGAATATGAGCTGTATGGGCAAATCACTTCCTCTCTCTGGGTCTGCTTCTTCATCCATAAAATGAGAACGTGTATGTGCCATGGTGGATTGAGAACTGACATTGGAGTCTAGAAAACCTAGGTACAAGTCCTCCCTCTGGTATATATGAAGTGTGTGACCCTGGGGCAAGTGACAACTTCTCAGTGCCCCCAGGCAACTTGCTTAAGATTCTAAATTTCAAAGACTGTGCCCTTCTGCTTTGGTAGAGGGAATTC
Organism: Pseudocheirus occidentalis; assembly: GCA_028646575.1. Classification (NCBI taxonomy): domain Eukaryota; kingdom Metazoa; phylum Chordata; class Mammalia; order Diprotodontia; family Pseudocheiridae; genus Pseudocheirus; species Pseudocheirus occidentalis. The sequence continues at coordinate 200,106,713 of CM053597.1, read as the reverse complement.
CTCATTGGGAACCTCCTGCCACAGTCAAGTTGTAGGGCTGCTGAAAAACAAGACCTGTAATTTCCACTTCACAAGATTAATTGTGAAGATCGAGGGACATAAGTTATGTAAAGTGCTTCATAAAACTGAAAGTGATTTATTAATGTCAGTTATTTTTCTTATTACTCTGAGTAAGGTCCCAGGATCTGAGAGTAGCACTGGGTTTAGTTATAATCTAACTAAGCCACAATTTATGACCTTGAAATAGAAAGGCATATGAAAGTAAAACAATTTGGAAAAATCTGAAGATCCACACTCCAGCACCGCCCCCTCCCAATCACCCCAAGCCTCCAGTAGGAATCTATGTCAGCACTAGCTAAATTTCATCACCTATTTCTGTGAGCAATGGGGATCTGTTATCACATCCTTTAAAATTCTGATGAGCTCTCCAGAAGTTTGGAAATATCTTGAATTCCTTCTGTCTCAGCTCTACTTAAAGGCAAGTTCTTTCTTTTTTCTTTCATTTATAAACAAGTTAAAAGATTTACTTTTAAAATAAAGATTCATTTTCCAAGAGAGTTTTGAAGTTTTTTGCAAGTCAATGAAGAAATAGTTTAGATTTAAAATGTGGGGAGAATTCTTTCTTTCTCAACTCTCCTTAAAGGAAAATTTCTTCTTTTTTTTAACTATAAACTATTTAAAATATTTATTTTTGAAATGAAGATTCATTTTTCCAAGAGAGTTTTATGGTTTTTTTTGCACATCTGTGAAGACATAGTGTAGATTTAAAATGTGGGGAGAAGAACTATTTTGATACCTGCAGAAAGATAGGATCAGTCCCATATGTACAAAAATATTTATTGCAACTCTCTTTGTGGTGGCAAAAAAATGGAAATTTAAGGGATGCCCATCAATTGGGGAATGGCTGAACAAGTTATGGTATATGAATGTGATGGAATACTATTGTGCTATAAGAAATGGGAAGGAGATGGACTTCATAATTACCTGGAGAGGCGTATATGAATTGATGCTAAGTGAGAAGAGCAGAACCAGGAAAAATGTGTACACAGTCACAGATACATCTTATGTGTGATGACCAACTTTGAAAAACTGGACTCCTTTCAGCAACGCACAGTTCAAAGACAACTCTACAAGTCTCAGGATGGAAGAAGATGTCTACATTCAGAGAAAGATCCAGAAAGACCAGAGTTTAAACGGAGACTGAAGCAATGCATGCTAGCATTCTTTTCGATGTTTGGCTTTTGTTTCTCTTTT
>CM053597.1:200063453-200104959 GCA_028646575.1 Pseudocheirus occidentalis | reverse complement strand
CCATTGGCTATAACACCTATACAACCAGACTATTGTACGATGTGAAAGAGTTTGCAGATTCTGTACGTGATTGTATGCCACTGTGGTGGGGGTGGGGGGATGGGGAGGAAGGGGAGAAAAATCTGAAACTCAAGTGATTCTGGAACTGAACCTTGTAAACTAAAAGTAAACAAACAAGTCAATTAAAAAAAAAAGAAAGATAGGATCAGGCTGATCTGATTTGTCCCTCAGCTTCCTAAGTGAAACTCCCAGGGCAATTTGAATAGACAAAGGCAAATGGCCAACGGCATGATGGGAATAAAAAAGAATGTAGTCATCTTAAGTAAAATATCTGACTGAGTCTAGGAAGTTAATACTCATAAAGAAGCAAAGGTATTACTAGCTGTGTGATCTTGGGCAAGTCACTTAACCCCAATTGCCCTACCCTCCCCCCTCCAAAAAAAAAAAGCAAATTAAAAAAAGAAGCGAAGGTATTCAAAAGGCAAACCTTTAACCTAAGCTTGAGGGCTTCTTTTGCCTGGGAGCCAGAGTGTGACTATGGATTTTAGTCACAAAAGAATTAAAATCATTCTTGGGACTGTAGTCTAAAAGAAAGGAGCCCTCTTCTTTTTGAGGAGGAGGCTGTAGGGGGGCAGCAATTCAGGGAAACAAAAACTTGGAAGGAACAGCAAAGCAGAGAACATAGCCCAGAAGAGGATAGGATAGTGTGAGTCTTGGCTTGTTTGGGCAGTAACCTCAGAGGTAGAGAGAGATTCCTGCTGAGATGAATCCCCAAGAGGATAAGTTGGCCTGGCTACACATTTTTAATGTGTGCACCATTTCCTAGATGTGTTCTCTGCATGTCAATCAATCAACATTTATTAAGTACCTACTATGTACCAGACACTGGGGCTATAAAGTAAGGGGAAAGGCAATTTTTGCTCTTGAAGAGCTCACAATCAAATGGGGAGAAAATATGCAAAAAGCTACGTACAAGCAAGCAACAAATGGAATAACATGGAAGTAATCAACAGAGGGAAGACACTAGATTTAAGAAAGATGGGGAAAAACTATAGAAGGTGAGATTTTTTGCTGGGACTTGAGGGATGCAGAGAAACATGGAGATGAGGAGGGAGAGAATTCCAGGAATGGGGATCAGTCAATGAAAATGCTCTGAGTCACAGTTGGGGTGTCTTGTTTGAGGAGCAGTAAGAAGGACAGTGTCATTGGATTGCAAGAGATGTGGGGGGGGCGGGAGAGGGAGTGAAGTGTAAGAAGACCTGGAAAGGTGGGTTTTGAAGGAATTTGAAGAACAAAGGGTTTTATATTTGATGTTTGTTTTTTTTTTGTTTGATTCTGGAGGTGATAGGGAGCTAATGGAGTTTTGTTGAAGACTGGCATATGTGTGACATGACATGTTCGTGTTTTAGGAAGATCATTTCACAACAGCTGAGTAGAAGGTGGACTGGAATAGGGAAAGACTTAAGGCAAGGAGACAACCAACAAGCTGTTGTCCAGTTGTTAGGTACAATTGTCTAGTAGTGTCCAAATGTGAGATAAGGACCTGAGACATGGTGGTGGCAGGATCAGAAGAGACAAGGAGGCATATTTGAGAGATATTAAGAAGGTAAAATCTACTAGCATTGGCAGCTGATTGGATATGGGGTGAAGAGCTACAAAAGAAAGTAAGGAGTCAGAATGACTCCTAGGAAGTAAGGGTGGGTGATGGATGAGGCAAATTGTATGCCTGTAGCTACTGGGGCCCTGGAGTCAAGAAGACCTGTATTCAAATCTGGCCTCAGTTACTTAGTAGCTATTTGATGCTGAGGAAATGACTTAATTGTTGTCTGCCTCAGTTTCCCCATCTGTAAAATGGGGATGATGACAATAATAGCACCTACCTTCTAGGATTATTATGAGGATAAAATAACATAATATTTGTAATGTGTTTTGCAAATCTTAAAATATTATATAAAAATGTTAGCTATTATTTGATAGCCTGGTCATTGGAAAGATAAAAGTTTGGTCGTGCCTTAAATGATCTTTAAAAGATAGTCTATAATGTGAAAATATGTTTAATATGAATGTTTATGTACAGCCTGTATCAGATTGCATGCCATCTTGGGGTGAGGGAGGGGAGGCATGGAGAGAAAATTTGGACTCAAAATCTTATGGCAGTGAATGATAAAAACTAAAAATAAACAGTTCAAAATTTCAGTCTTTTAAGAGAGTCTGAGACACAGTTGACATACATCCAACAAGGAGCAGAGATTTCTGCTCTTTATAGATTTAGAGATAGAGAGAGGAGTGACATTGTAGGCAGAAAGTAACTTCAAGGAATATGACTTCTGGCAGTAAAGAAGAGAACCAACTTTTCAGATTCAAGAGAAAACTAGCCCCAAGTTGAGATGCAGGAAAAAGTATCCTGAAGGAGCCCAGCTGATGGACCCAAGAGGAGAGCAGTGTGAAGAATCCATAAGAAGATAAATTATGTCGAGGTGCTACAATACTGGAGACTGAGCTGCTTTGATGACACATACTTCCTCTATTTGTTCCTTATTATCAGGGAACTCTAAATTTACACCTGTACTTCCTGTTGACCCTAGTGTATTTGTTGAAGTGTGTGCCCCAGGTTTATGGGGGTAATATTTTATAGCTACAATGTAATAACATCATCTTAGTAAATGTCTTTGCTTTAAAATAAGTATGTCTAGTAGCTGACTCGAGGTAAGGTCATGGATGGGGACTCATGATGAAAATGCAGACTATACCCTTACAATTCCAAGGAAACTGTCACATAATCCCCAAATTTGAGTTGGGGAAGGGTAGCTCAGAGGGGGTGTTATGTATTATTTATCTTTCTATGTTGTCTCAGTAAATATCCTTTGCTTTTAACTGATACATCCTCTTCTTGGTATGGTATAGATGAAATTTATCCAGTTTCTAGTAAAAGTTGGTGTGGTATTTGACAGATTCTGACCCAAACCATGCCATAATCCTGAGGTAGCTTTGAGGTGCATGTTGGTGAGTGGGATAAAAAAGCCACTTACATTTGGGGTTTAGAATTGTGCTTTAATGTACTGTTTATCATTTGAGAGCTTCTTTGATGTTCACCCAAAACTATATGACTATCTTATTTTTATTCTTTGGGAAACCGTGACCACCTAATTCCACAATCCCTGTAGGTGACATTTTTAATCACATATATTTCAATATTTGGAGTCCTTTTTTCAGAGCCTGTTTTAAAGATTTCATAGGATTGAGGCTTTACTAAACTTCTTGCTTTTCATTCTGAAGACTCTTATTTGTTTTGTTTCTCAGATTCAGTACCATCTGTATTTTCCAGGATGCACACAGACCATTGTGTGCTCATGGGAAACATAGAGGGAATTTAACTTGATAAATTGTTCATGTTTATACAGCACTTCACAATTAACAAAGTATTTTCCTTAAAATAACACCATGGGGTGGTTCATAGAAGCATTATTATACACATTTCACAGGTGAGGAGAATAAAGCTTGGAGACATCCAATAATGGAACCAATGTCACCTATCTACTAAGTAGAAGAGTCAGGATTTGAAGCCAGGTCTCATGACTCTGAGTCCAGTACTTTTCCCACCGTACCATGCTGGCTTCTGGTGAGGACTCTGTGTCACTAATGTTCATGTGATACTTCCTATAATAGCTTTATCAAAAATAAAAGAATCCAATATATTAATATTCACTTCAGGCTTCAACTGTAACACACAGACTATGGATAAAGGAGCAGGATCTGGTCAATAAAGAAGAAAAAAAAAAGTAGTTGAGAACACATGCCATGAGTTCATTTCTCACTTTCATATTCACTTGAGGTAGGCATCTGTAAAACAAGGAGGTGGATCTATGAGACAGCTGAATTCTAAATCTATGATCCTTGTGATGGCTAGTTGGCACAGTAAATAGAGAACTGACCCTGGAGTCAGGAGGACCTAGGTTCACATTCGGTCTCAGATGCTTAACACTAGCCATGTGACCTTGGGCAAGTCACTAAACCCCAACTGCCCTGCCCTCCCCCCTCCAAAAAGCAAAATAATAATAATAATAAGTCTATGACCCAATGAGAACACAAAAGTTTACATTAAGCATTTCCCTCTTCCAGGTATCCTCTTTTAAAAAGTAAATATCCCTGGGAGTGAAAATACTTAAGAATCCTAGTTTTTAAGAGCTGGGGGGAAATCTTAGACATGATCCAGTCCATCCTTCCCTACTCCCATTTTACAGATGACAATACACAGGTCTAAAAAGATGAAATAAATTGTGTAATATCATAGAACTAGTTAGTGGCACAGCTAGGCCTGAAATTCATGTCTCATCTCTCTGTCTGGTGTGTTTCCTACAATATGATAGCCACTTACACTTTAGTAGAAATTAGGTATTTGGATCTCTTTCATCCCTGGCAAGATGAAGCTATGGCTACAGCCTGAGAATCAGGAGACATACTGGGTCCACTTAAGGGGGTGAAAAAAAGTGCAGAAAAGACAAAGAAAAACTTGATGAACTTCACAATTTTGGGGAAGGTGATCTTGTTGGAAACCCATTCACCTTCTTACCCATACTTAGTGTTAGTTGCTACAAAAATCCAGGTAAATGACTCTTTTAGACCTGTAGCATTCTAACCCTACCCTGATGTATTTATGGGCTGGGACACCATGACAGATTCATCCACATCTGATGTCACTCCACACAGCATGTAATTATTATAATAGATCATTTTAATGCTAGATACTTTTTTTTAATATATTTATTTACTTTTAGTTTACACTTAGTTCCACAGTCCCTTGAGTTTCAAATTTTCTCCCCCTCCCTTTCCTCTCTCCCCCTCATGGAGGCAAGCAATCTACAAATACTTTCATATTAAACATTAGTCAGGTTGTAAAGAAGCATTATAACCGATGGAATGAACAATGGAAAAGAGGAAATAAAACAAGAAAAAGGAAGAGAGCAAGTAGTTTGCTTCAGTCTGCATTCACACTCTGTAGTTCTTTCTCTGGATGTGGATACCTCTTTCCATCATGAGTCTTTTGGCATTGTCTTATTACCTTGAAATGGTAGATACTTTGATGATGATGATGATGATAATGATGATGGATTTGTGATCTTGCCTATGTAAGTAGTTTCCCCACAAGTGCAGATCATAACCCCTTCTTATCTTCCTATCCTGTGTGCTTCTTGTCCATGTCCTTCTATTGATCCTTTAAAGAGGATCTTGCCAAAGTGTTGGATGGCTTCTTCTGATTCATCCATGAAACAGAATGAAAAATTGCAGCTTCTCATATTACCTGAGCACTTCAGCCTTATGTCACTCTTGGCCTGACATATCCTCTGGAAGGTTAAATCAGTTTGAATATTACCAAATGGACATTGGCCTGGGATCCTAATTCATCCAGGAACACTGTGTTTTGCTAGAATGAACTGGATCTTTAGAATCTCAAATATCTGATTTTAAGGGCACCAGAACCAAGAAAGGCCAATGCTCTGCTTTCCTAGGGTTTTACAGACAAGAAATAATATGGTTCGGGATAGATTTGCTAGAACCATCCACCCATGAGAGATAGGTAGACCTCCTTCTCCCCTGCATCCAGTAAAGACCCCTGGAACAGGGTCAGGTAGCAATCAACCCTACTTTAACTTCTTCATGGATTAAGCTCGGTATGGCATGTCCAATGTACAAATAACAAATACTGAGATGCACAATGTAAGAGACAGATTTTTAGATATTCTATAATTATGAATCTAGCAATAATATATAGGCAGATTGAAAAGTAAATATGTCCTGGTGCTGACTGGCTGTTTCTCCCTATACCATGGGGGTCTATTTGAAACTACAGCTTTTGATATCAGTGGGAGCTTTATGTAGGAAATAAAAAGGAACATAATAACTAAAGGTGAGAACTTCCCTTACAATTAAATGGCTCTACCCTGGGGAGGAGAGAACTTAGTTTCACACACTTGGGGACTATCCTGCAAAATCCTTCTGTCTGTGAGAACTTTGTTCAATCCTGGCAAACAAGACCTTTTTGAATCTTGACATACAAGGGTCTATTCAACTGACCATACCCTGTTATAAGAAGAGGCACAGTGTTGGACAGGCATTGCAGAATTTAGCCAGCACATGGAGTATGTTTCTCTCACTTTCTGTGTGAAGAGACTGTTTTCAGGATTTCAAAAAAATTGGTTTTTTGTAGACTAAAGAGATATATGAATATTTTAAAGTGTTTGTACTCACTTGTAATATAGTAACTGGAGTATAGTACTATAATTATGTAAAGTGGGCTGCCAGACTCCTTTTAATATGGGGAAAATTATTGCTATCAACTTATAAGGAGAAATGTTGTTTTGTGGCAGAATTTTTTAAATAAACCTGAAACACAAAGTTTATAACACAGATTTTCCCCTCGTGCCTAATCTACCTAGATCAGTGGGTATCCAAATATAGTCACCAGTGGACCCACTGATCAAGGTAGTTCAAGTATGAGGGACCTGTGGGTCTCTGAGATTCTTTCAGGGGGTCTGTGAGACTCACATTATTTTTTATAATAATACCAAGATATTTTAGTTTCTACTATTGACATACATAACCCACAGAAACAAAAGCTGTATGGGGTCTTCCGTCTTTTTTAGGAATGTCAAGGGGTCCAGAGATCAAAAAGTTTGAGAACTGCTAACCTAGATAAAATAAGATGATATAAAGTAAGCAATATATCATGGTCTACATATGATCACAAGTCTCAGAGACACAAGAGGTGCTTTGGAGCCCTAGTTCTTCCATGTGACCTTGGGCAATTGCCTTTATATCTTTGGACTGTGATTTTCTCATCTGAAAAACGAGGGAATTGGACCAGACGGTCTCTAAGCTCTTTTATATATCTACATTGTCGTTCTTTGACAATGAAAATGGTTGAAAGGGTTACTTTTTAGTGTTGAAAGGGGAAATTCGGTGGAAATTGAGCATATGGTTATATAATTAAATGTTAGTACTTAGGGAATGTGAATGTTAATTGCTTCACAGTGTTTTTTTTTTCCTTTAGAGTTAAATAAATTTTTTCTAGGAATGAGACTGAAAGGAATGCTTCAGCTAGTTCTTCTGATGGAAGCATCTAAATGTGTTGGGAACAAGAGAGTATCTCATACAAACTACTTTTCCTCTCTATTCTTTTTTTTTTCTTTTTGGAGGGCAGTTGGGGTTAAGTGACTTGCCCAAGGTCACACAGCTAGTAAGAGCACCTAGTGTCTGAGGCTGGATTTGAACTCAGGTTCTCCTGAGTCCAAGGCCAGTGCTCTATTCACTGTACCACCTAGCCACCCCTTCCTCTCTATTCTTACTTAGAAATGGTGGCAGAGTTTTATCCTTTGCACCTGGCCACTGTTTCCACCTAAAACACCTTCTCCTTTCAGAGCCTAAAACCCCACTGTTGTGTGGAAGGTAGAAATTATATTAGTTTAACAAGGCTTTATTAATTCATCCTGTTTCTTAGCTTGTAGAGTAAATTTTATAAATTATTTGCAATTTTAAAATAAATCAACATTCATTCATTCATTATTCCAGCAAATATAAATTAAGTTTCCACTTTGTGTTAGGTACTATGCTTAGAACTGAAGGAGTTTCAGAGTTGAAGATACAGTCCCAGCCCTCACAGCTAAAAATAATAATGATAGTATATTATTTTGGGGCAACTAGATGGTATAGTGGGGAGAGCACTAGGTCTGAAATCAAGATTTAAGATCAAATCTGATCTCAGATACTTACTAGCTGTGCCACCCTGGACAAGTCACTTAGCCCTGTTTGCCTCAGTTTCTTCATCAGTAAGATGAGCTGGAGAAGGAAATGACAAACCACTCCAGTACCTCTGCCAAGAAAAGCCCAAATGGGGTCACAAAGAGTTGGACACTGCTGAAACAACGGAACACAGCAAAAGGTGGTACAGTCAGGACAACCTGAATCTAAATCTAAATCAATGCGTGATGGTGGGCAAGTCACCTAACTTCTGTCTACCTCAGTTTTCTCTACTGTAAAATTGCAAACCACTTCAGTATCTTTGCCAAGAAAACCGCAAATGGGTCAAGGCAGAGTCAGACAAGACTGGGACAATTGAACAACAGCAAAGTGCATCTCAGAGGGGTACAAAGTAACATGTGAAGTCTGAGAAGGAAGGGCATTGCCCGTATAAACTGTCCTTGTTGACATTCTTTTTAGAGATACCAGGGAAGGTTTCACGGATGAAGTGGTATTTGAGTTAGGCTTTAAAGGACAGCTAAGAAGTCAACTGGTTCAGGGGCATGGAAGTAGCTCTGATTTGTCCTTCCTGGTTACATTCTCTTGGGAGCTTTGGGGTTATTTCCAGTTATGTAGCAACCTATCATAGAAAGGAAAGAGAGTTTTACAATAATATAGCAAACCGTAAGTGGGTCACTTTGTCTTTCCCTGCCTCATGACAGCAGTTGGGGGCTTGGGGAGGGGGAGGGGATCAGGGAAGGAATGGTTAAGGTAACAAATTTGTGAAAATTAAAAACTACTTATAGGGGGTGGCTAGGTGGCTCAGTGAATAGAGCACTGGCCCTGGAGTCAGGAGTACCTGAGTTCAAATCCAGCCTCAGACACTTAACACAAAAATGAGCCATGTGACCTTGGGCAAGTCACTTAACCCCAACTGCCCTCCAAAAAGCAAGAAAAGAAAAGAAAAAAGAAACTACTTGTAGATCGAAGTCTCAGTTTGTGACCCTCTAGATGGCAAGATGCATGGGGGGATGGGTGGCTGGGGGGGCAAAAGACAGGGTCTTTCTCTGCCTAGACATTATGGTAATCCTGACAATATGGACTCTATTTCCAGGGGTCATAAGAAGGAAGAACAATACAAAGAATGAAACAGTCTCTACTCCCAAGGAACTTTCATTCTAATGGAAGAGACAAGTACATATATAGATATAAAGTGAATTGATCCAAATATATACAAACTAGTTAAATACAGCAGAGTTTGGGAGGGAGAACACTAAAAGTTAGGATTAGGAAAGACCTCATAAAGAACCCTGGTAATAATGTTCTCTCAATTTAGCTAAACTCTTCCTTAAATGGAAGATACAGAGTTGCCAGGACTTTGAGACCTTTTGCTCTAACAAGCTCAGGCTCATTTTGATTCCAGGGATTTGTTGGAGGTTATGTACACATTCTGCTAAATTCCTACTCCAGCAAAAGTCAACATGGGGTAGGATAAGGAATGCTGGACTAGGAGATAGGAGAAACCTAGTTTCAAATTGCAATAAGTCATTGCAAATTATTAGCTGTGTGACCATGGGCAAGTCATTTAACCTATGAGCCTCAGCTTACTCATCGATAAAATGGAGCTAATAGTACTTGTGGCACACACACACAGAGACAGAGACAGAGGGAGGGAGACAGAGAGAGAGGCAGAGAAAGGCAGAAAGATAGAGAGACAGAAAGACAGAGAGAGAAGTTCCACGTCTTCAAACTTTTTTTTCCAATATATTGATTTGCTGTGCTGATGTTTTCTTCTTTTTCTGCCTTTAAATAATACTATTTGTTATATGGGGTAGTTCTTTGGGAAGAGGAGAGCAGGGCTACTGGAGAAAATTATTGTGGTATAAAAAATAAACAAAAACTTATTTAAAAGGAAGAAAAAAGAAAGTGAGGTTGCCAGTTGGTGTAGTTGCCTCACAAGGTTGTTAGGATCAGACATAAACTTAAAAGCATCATATGACTGTGTGTCAGCTTTTATTTATAACACAAGTTCTGCCAGACCTAGACCATCCCAGAATGGCTTCAAGAAAAGGCCCAGGAAAATTTGAAACTCAAGGGATTGTGGAACTGAATCTTGTAAAGTAAAAATAAATAAACAAATCAATTTAATAATTAAAAATAAATTTTAAAAAAGAAAGATCATCTAATAAAAAAAATAGGCCGAGGGTGGCTAGGTGGCACAGTGAATAGAGCACCAGCCCTGGAGTCAGGAGGACCTGAGTTCAAATCCAGCCTCAGACACTTAACACTTACTAGCTGTCTGATCTTGGTCAAGTCACTTAACCCCAATTGCCCTGCCCTCTCCCCTACAAAAGAAAAAGAATAGCCCCAGTAGAAAGGCAGAGCCAAGATGGTGGAGAAAAGACAGGGTTTTACCTATGTTCTCACAAATTTCCCTCAAAATATTTTAAAATAACACCTCTAAGTGAATTCTGGAGCAGCAGAACCTACAAAAAGATGGGGCAAAACAATGTTTTCAGCTCAATTCAACATAGGTCAGTGGGAAAAGTCTGTGCACTGGGAGGAAGGAGGGAGTGGGAAGAGAATGGAGTACAGTTCAGTGTAGGCGATGCCCTGGCAAGACAGCAGCAAGCCTGGCTTCTGCAAGCCAGCAGTAGGCCTTGAGGGCAACTGAATTAGCAGCAGCAGCTTCTGAAACTCAGGTTAGACAACTGGTCAGAAGGAGATTACAAGGGTCCCTTTGCTGGCAGGGCTATTCAGGACTCTATTGCATTACTTATTTGCAGATATGGGTTGCAGTCCTGGCTCACAGTCTCAGGGCCAGGAGGAGCACTAACACTCCAGAACTTGCAGCTTCAGGGGATCAGGGACCCTGGTCATAGCTCCAGGATGGAAAAGATACTTGTGGTTGCTCATAGAGTAGAGCACAAGCTAGGAGAGTAGTAAACACACCCTTCCTTATGTTGTGCCATCTTGGAAGAACTGAGCATTTACAGACCCCCCCCCCAAAACTGCCTTTGAAAAGAGCTGCACAAATAAATTAAAGCTTGCAACAGTGCCCTCTATGCCCCTGAAGCAGAACCCAACTTTAACAGAAAAATCAAGAAATGGGCTGGAAAAATGAGCAAATGACAACAACAAAAAAGAATCTGACTATAAAATGCTACTGCGGTGACAAAGAAGATCAAAACATAACCTCCAAAGAAGACAACAAAATAAAAACAGTGATACCCAGAGCCTCAGAGAAAAACATGAATTGGTATCAGGTTGTAAAGCCACACATGAGCAGTTTTCCAGAAGATGGCTGCTGTGAACAGCTTTCAAGGTTCTGATTACATAGTATAGTGAACACTCTATTTATTCAATTACAAATCAAAGCAAAACATTCGCAGAAAATCAGGATACAACATTCACAATATTAAAACTTATTACAGATAATCAAAATACAGCATTCTCACAGAAAATGGCCACATACTTTTCACCATAGTGGTCACATAGTTTTGAACAAAGTACAATCATTTAGTCAATCAATCAATCATTCAATTAACTCAATCATTCTATCATCCTTAAGGAGGCTTGCCTTCTTAAGAGATACAAAATATAAAAGTCAAAGTATTCCACCCCTGGGTAGTACATTCATTTAGTCAATCACAGAGTCCTTAATTCAATCACAAAGTGCAATCACAAACAAATTACAATTCCATCAGTTACTACTTAACAGAAAATAACACAATTAAGCAGACAGGGCTTCTAGCTGTCTGACCATTACATCCATATCTAGTTAGTTACCAGAGAGGGAAACACCAACATCTGGGTTTTCAAAGCCAGGAGGCTCAATGACTGCCCAGAGTCTCATCTGGCCAAATCACACAATTCTTCCCAAAGTGAGTCCCAAAGCAGATGATCTTTCTTTTTTAAAGGATCAGTCACTACTGAGTATTCACAGAGAGGTTTTTCTCCTCTTGACCCAAGGTAGGCTCTCAGATTCCCTGGATCCCCTTCCATGGTCCCAGCTCCTACCTGGATTCACCAAACTGTCACCTAGGCTCAATGGCAGACAGCTCCCAGTTCCTTGCCCAGCTCTCCATACCACACTGAAGCTCACAGCATCAAGTCCACCTTAAATCCTTCATAGTCTCTGTTCCCAGGAAATCAAGGCTTAACAAAGTCACCAACAGGTTCACTTAAAGTGCCAGCATCGCAGTCATGTTTCCTCAGTCTTTGGCAGCTCTAGCTGGTCCTTGGAAGTCTTTGGCAGCTCCCAGGAGAAGCTGGTAGCTCCCCAGTAGAAGCTCCAGCTGGCTCCCAGAATCAAAATAATTTCACCCAGGTTTCTAAAATAAAAAAATTCTCTCCAGCCCAGTCCTTCCTCTTCAGCCTCCCCAGCAGCAGCTGCTTCTGCCTCCACAAAGCTTATCCTAAGAAGTTCTCACTTTGCCAGCAGTGATTTTTCCTTATATACAGTATTTCTCCTCCCTATTCAACCACTTCCTGTCATGTCAGCAACAGAGATTTCCTGTTCAGCCCCTTCCTGTTACATTGGCAACAGGAGTTCATACCTTCTGTTTCTTTAACAGAGGCTTAATTTGAAACTAGATGCTAAGTACCTCTCAGCTTAGCAATACAAAAGGAACTTCAAATTTCATTACTATTACACATGTCCAGAAAGAATTCCCGGAAGCACTCAAAAAGGATTTTTAAAATCAGATAAGAGAGGTAGAGAAAAAATTGGGAAAAGAAATGAGAGTGATGCAAGAAAATATGAAAAAAGATTCAACAGCTTGGTAAAAGAAGGCACACAAAAAGTACTGAAGAAAATAACACCTTAAAAAACAGAATAGGTCAAATGGTAAACAAGGCACAAAAATCTACTAACGAGAACTCCCTAGCAACCAGACCTGAACCAGTCTCTAACCTGTGGGTGATTGGAGCCAAACAAAGAGAGCAAATTAGGGACAGGAAAGTCAGGACACAAAACAGAAGTTTAATTAATTTCAGTGTAAGGAAAATGCCATATGCATACAGAAATCTCCCCTCCTAAGAAGAAGGGTTTAACGTGCTGAACTAAAGGCAAGTTTTATATGCATCCTAGACTGGACCATGACATGATCATTTTTAGGTCTTGAGTTACTGTTTCTGCAAACACATGGGAACAGCATTATCTCAATTCTTGGGGATTATGCCCACCCTGTTGGGCACAGAACCAGAGTTCTTGTGATGGGAACAGGAGTGCAGTACCTGTCAGGAAAAAGGAATAGGGATTGTGAATATGTGATGAATGGCCCTGGGAAATAAGGAGATCTAACTCCCTCAATGAACATCTGGTGCTGGTCCAAGCAATACACTTTGCCAGAGGGTCCTTGAGCACAAAGGATTACATGACCTGCTTGCTGGGCCTTAGCTTGGGAAACAGGGTCTCTCCAAAAATACTTTGACATTCTTAAAAAGCAGAATTGGCCACATGGAAAAAGATGCACAAAAATTCACTGAAGAAAACATCACCTTAAAGAGCAGAATTGGGCAGGTAGAAGTTAATGACTCCATGAGACATCAAGATGATAATAAAACAAAAAAAATAAAAAATGAAAAAATAGAAGAAAATGTAAAATATCTTATTGGAAAAACAGCTGATCTAGAAAATAGATCCAGGAGAAATAATTTAAAATTAATGGACTACCTGAAAGCTGTGATCATAATAAAAGCCTAGACATCATCTTTCAAGAAATTACCAAGGAAAACTACCCTGATATTCTAGAACAAGAGAGTAAAATAGAAATCAAAATCATTCATCAATCACCTCCTGAAAGAGATCCCAAAATGAAAACTCCCAGTAATATTATAGGCAAATTCCAGAACTCCCAAGTCAAAAAGAAAATACTGCAAACAGCCAAAAAGAAACAATTCAAATATTGTTTCCGAGGGCAAAGGAATTTGGATTATAACCAAGAATCACCTACCCAGCAAAACCTAGTATAATTCTTAAAGAAAGGAGCAGAGGGAGGGAATGGATTTTCAATGAAATAGAGGACTTTCAAGTACTCTTTTTTATTTTTTTGGAGGGAGGGAGGAAGGCCGGGCAATTGGGGTTAAGTGACTTGGCCAAGGTCACACGGCTAATTTTTGTGTTAAGTGCCTGAGGACAGATTTGAACTCAGGTCCTCCTGACTTCAGGACTGGTGCTCTATTCACTGTGCCACTTAGCCGCCCATACTTTCAAACATTCTTGATGAAGACCAGAGCTGAGTAGAAATTTTGACTTCTAAATACAAGACTCAAGAGAAGCATAAAAACATTAACATGAAAAAGAAATCATAAAGGATTCAATAATGTTAAACTATTTACATTGCTACATGAGAAGATGATACTTGTAACTCCTAAGAACTTTCTCATTATTAGGGCAGTTAGAAGGAGTATATGTAGACAGAATGCATGAGTATATGTTGAACGTGATGGGATGATATCTAAAAAATAAAATAAAATTAAGGGGTGATATGCTGGGATAAGGGGAAAGGCGGAGGTAAAATGGGGTAAATTGTTTCTCTTAAAAGGTGTGAAAGAGCTTTTGCAGTAGATGGGAAGATAAGGGAGGTGGCAGTGGGGACTAGGGTGGTTGTGCTTGAACCTTACTCTCATTGGAATTATCTCAAAGAGAGAATAACATACACATACATACCCAGTTGGGTATAGAAATCTATCTTAGCTTACATGAAAGTAGAAAGGGAAAAGTATAAGAGAAGGGAAGGGGGACTGATAGAAGAGAGGGCTGATTAGGGGTGGCAATAGTCAAAAGCAAAGCACTTTTGAAGATGAGCAGGGTAAAAAAGAGAGAAGATAAACCGGGGAAAAAGTAGGATAGAGGGAAATACACACTAAACATAACTGAAAAAATTTTACAGCAAGTTTTTCTAATAAAAGCCTTATTTCTCAAATATGTGGAGAACTGAGTCAAATATATAAGAATACAAGTCATTCTCTAATTGGCAAATGGCCAAAGAATATGAACAAGCAGTTTTTAGATGATCTATCTATAGCTGTATGAAAAATGCTCTAAATCACTATTGATTAGAGAAATGCAGATGAGAATAATTCTGAGGTACTGCTCCACACCTATCAGAATGGCTAATATGACAGAAAAGGAAAAAGACAAATGTTGGAAGGGATGTGGAAATGTTGGGACACTAAAGCATTGTTGGTGGAGTTGTGAACTGATCCAACCATTCTGGAGAGCAATTTGGAACTATGCCCAAAGGGCTATAAAACTGTGCATACCCTTTGATCCAGCAATACCACTACTAGGTATGTATCTCAAAGAGATAAAAAAGAAAAGGCTCTATATGTACAAAAACATTTTTAGCACCACTTTTTGTGGTGGAAAAGAATTGGAAATAAAGGTTACTCTTATTTGGAGAATGGCTGAATAATTTGTGGTATACGATTGTGATGGAACACTATTGTGCTATAAGAAAGGACAAGCAGGATGCTCTCAGAGAAACCTGGAAAGACTTACATGAACTGATGCAAAGTGAAATGAGAAGGATCAGGAGAATATTGTACACAGTAATAGCAATATTGGACAAGATTGACTGTGAATGGCTTAGCTAGTCTCAGCAATACCATGATCTAAGACAATTCCAAATGACTTGTGATGAAAATGCTACCCACCTCCAGAGAAATAACTGATGGAGTTTGGATGCAGATTGAAGCATTCTTTTTTAACTTCCTTTTATTTAATTTGTATTTTCTTTCACAATATGACTAATGTGAAAACATATTTTGCATTACTGCATATGTATGTATAATATACTTTCCTGCCTCTTCACTAAGAAGGCAAGCAACTTTGTATATGTGTTTACAAATATATACATACACCTATAAACATATATGTACCTGTATGTATATATATATATATATAGATATACACACATACATCTCTCTATATATAGACATACACACACACACATATATGTAAAATTGCTTCCTTTCTCAGTGAGGAGGCAGGAAAGGAAGGGAGAGAGAGAATTTTGGAACTCAAAATTAAAAAGAAAAAAGTTGAATAGGAGCAGCTAGGTGGCACAGTGAATAGAGCACCAGCCCTGGAATCAGGAGGATCTCAGTTCAAATTCAGCCTCAGACACTTAACACTTACTGGCTGTGTGACCTTGGGCAAATCACTTAATCCCAATCGCCCTACCCTCCAAAAAAAAGCAAAAAAAAAAAGAATGTTAAAAATTGTTTTTACATGTAATTAGAAAAAATAAAAGATTAAAAAAAGAACAGACCCAGTGATTCAGTTGTCTATATGACTTTGTCAGACTAGCCCCACTAAGTTCAGAGATGCTTATCAGCAGTTCAGTGGCAGAACGATGAATGTTTAGGTCACAGAAACTCAAATGTCTAAGCTAAAGAAAGGCTGCAATATGTTAGGTGAAGGTACCAGTAGCTATCTCAATGAAATTATAGACCTTTCAAAGCATGCAACTATGAATCAGTATTATTTTAGTGAGGGGGGGTGTTCTCCCTCCCTCCATCCCTCTACTCCCCAAGGAATTCCTGAAGTCAGTCTGTGGGGCCTGGGATCAGGGTTGAAGACATCAGAACAACAGTGGCAATGAATATCTTGAATGAATGGATCTCTATAAGAAAAACACTTCCTTGTCTTTATCCTATGAATGGTCCTCCTTGTGGATGGGGAGGCAACATGTAAAGAAAGGAGGTCTTACATCAGGTAGCAGTAGCAGCAGCAGCAGCAGCTAGTAACTTGCCAGTTGTGCTGTCCCTCAAGAGTAAACAACTCTGACAATTCCTGCATTGAGACTTCATCATTGTATATGCAATAGTTAAACTGGTTTTCTCTTTTTTCCTTTCATAGAAATGTTGGAGTTGGTGAGGATTTGGGAGGTCATCTCGCTCAATTGCCTTGTTTTACAGATGGGGAAATACACATACGTCCAGAGTGAAAGATATAGCTTGCTGTAAATCACAAGGCTAGTAATTGGCAGACTTCATATTGGAATTTCTGATTCTATTTCCAGGGCTCTTGCTACTAAACCGTACCATTTAAAACTATGTTTTGGGGGTTCAAGTCACCTTTTTCTGTCTTTGTTAATATATCAATATTTTCTGAGTCACCTAGTCTCAAATTTTGGATATATCTTTGACTTCTTCCTCTTTTTCCCATTGTCAGTCAAGGAATCCTGGGATTCTTTGTGGTGTAGAATAACAACTGGATTAGAAGTCAGAAGACATGGGTCCTATAGTCTAGATTCGGCTATTTACTAGCTGTTTGATTTGGGGAGCAAATCCCTTAGCCTCTCTGAACCTCAGTTACCTCATCTCTTAAACAGAATTAATATGATTTGTAACTCACAGGGTGGCCCAAAGAAGGTAAGAGATGTAAAGTGCTTTGTAAATATTAAGTAGTGTATATATAAGTATGAGCTATTCTCATTCTTTGCTTCTTTTGCAAAATATTATTGGTCTTCTCTTTGTTTCCTCAAATACATTGGAGATTTATTTTGTTCTCAGGTTCTTAATAATAATAACCTCAATAGGAGTTCTATCTTTGTAGGTAAAATTCTTGCCACAGTGAGGTCTACCTTCTAGATTAATTCCTGAAGTCAGGAGGACCTGAGTTCAAATTTGACCTCTGACCAGATACTTGACACTTACTAGCTATGTGACCCTGGGCAAGTCACTTAACCCCAATTGCCTCACCAAAAAAAAAAAAAAAAAAAAAAAAGGAACACTTTCACAATTACTTAAAACCCTAGAAAAAAATTGTCCAGAATAGTTCCAACATAAGGGGTGGCTAGGTGGCACGGTAAAAGAGCACTGGCCCTGGAGTCATGGACTCAGACACTTAACACAAAAAGCTAGCTGTGTAACCTTGGGCAAGTCACTTAATCCCAATTATCCTACCTTTCCCCTCCAAAAAAGGAAAAAAAACCAGAATAGTTCCAACATAAAATTTACATACTTAGCATACAAATGTAATGTTTAATATTTATTCTAAAAATCAAGTTTTATAACTTTCAAAGTGATGATGGTATCCTTTTGCGGAGTCTTATCATTTTGGAAGCACCATCTATACTGCAGTCAGTACAATATTTTTGTTCACGCTGAATCATGTCGTCTCTTATTTCTCTACATGAGCATAATTTGCTGCTCATATTTCTCAGATAAAAATATTAATATAACATTGCTGCAGATTGTTACCATTGGTTGTCCTTGGAGTCTTCCATCTATCACACGCAGAGAGTACTCCTCACCATGAATTGGAATTATGATTAACTTCAGACTATAGATTAGAACTAGATCAAGATACAGAAGACTGGACTTTGAAAGTTCAGAACAGAAACATACCAGCAGGAATCAGGGGTCTACCTACAGTCAGTGTGGGCCTTGTTATAGATTGTAAGGGGCTTAAATAAGATAAATTCATTCTTATGTACAAAGTGTCCTTTTCCTAGGAGTTTAGAGCTGGATGAGGCCTTTACATTGGCTTACTCCCTCCTCCCTCATTTTATAATTTAACTTGCGATTTATTCATTTTTGTCCTAGATTGAAACTCCTAGATTTAGAAATGAATTATTCTGTTATTTTATTCTTTTATTTCTCTCTTTCCTTCCAATGCCAACTACAATCTATCACATATAATGAGCTTTTTAAAGTATTTGTTGAATGAAATTGAAAGGGGAGGAGGAGAGAGAGGACAGACAGAGAGACAGAGAAAGATTGAGAGAGCTGCCTGTTTTCAGTCTAAGGAACATTATAAAAGTTTGGGATGAGCCTGCTGCCAGTTGTATGTGGTTAAAGGGTTGCTCCTATGTGATGATGAAAAGTCTTTGAAAGGCTGTGGGGCTGGAATAGCTGGTGACTCAGGAGCTGCTGAGGCAGAACCGAGGAGATACACAAAAGCAACAGGGCTTCCAGGATTCATGCTTTTCTAGAGTCCAAGGTCCCATGGACCATAGGACCATTGATCTAGGGCTGAAAGGGATCTCAGAGAACATCTATCCAACCTTTTCAATTTTATAGAAGAAGAAACTGAGGCCCTAAAGCGCCAGTAGTGTCAGAGGAAGAATTAGAACGTAGTTCTTCTGACTCCAGAGCTTCCTTCAGATATTTAGTGGTGCTGGTACAAGAACCCAAATCTCTTGACTTTCTAGGCCAGTATCTTTTTTCATTTAAAAAAAGGTAATCATCTATCTCCAACAAACCCCAAACATAGCATATACACAGGTAAGCAAAGCAGTCTAAAAAAAGTGATCTATTGATTGTGAACTATGGTACTTTCCACTTTTATAGTTTATAATTTGTTAACAGAAAGGAAGAATGCTACCCAATTTGCTTTAATCATCTGAATATAATTTATGTACTGTATTTGTTTGGTTTTGGAGGTAATCAGGGTCACATAGCTAATAACTATCTGAGGTCAAATTTGAACTCAGGTCCTTCTTGACAGCAGGGCCAGGACTCTATCCATTGTGCCACCTGGTTGCCCCATCCATTGCACTTAACCTTTGTTTAGTTTTCATTTACATTATTGTAGTCATTATGATTATTGTTCTTTTAGCTCCAAAAATAGACAGGGAAAGAGAAAGGGAGAGGGAGAGAGAGGGAGAGGGAGAGGGAGAGGGAGGGAGGGAGAGGGGGAGGGAGAGGTAGAGAGAGGGAGAGGGAGAGGGAGGGAGGGAGAGGGGGAGGGAGAGGGAGAGGGAGCAGAAGGGGGAGGGAGAGGCAGAGGCAGTGAAGGAAAGAGGCAGGGGGAAAGAGAGGCAGACAGAGAGACAGAGACATGGAGAAACAGAGAGACACACACGCAGATAGAGAGACGGGGGGGGGGGGGGGCGGCACAAACCACACTCTTTCAGTACTGTCCAATGGCATCCTATTCCATTACTATATTACAATTTTCTTCACCATCCTCCAATCTTTGGTTACATAGATTCTTTCCAGCTTTTTACAATTACACATCATGCTGTTCCAGGGCTGTTTCTACATACTGCATCTCCTTTCTATCAGGTTATATATAATTAATGGGTACTTTTGGTAATGATATCTCTGAATTGTAATTTGAAGTCTTTTGACTTCATGTATTATTTTGACTTTCCTCTAATATATAATATATGTACAATACCTGATTATTGTAAGGGGAGTAAACTGGTCTATGGAGACCAATCCATGGATATTCCCTGCCTGGTTTCAGTCTGAGGGACCATGTGAAAGTTTAAATTAAGACTCCAGTTATTTGTGACTGAGGGTTGGTTCTATCTGATGATAAAAAGTCTTCTAATTGGCTGTGGAACTGGAAGAAGTAATGACTCAGGGGTGGCTAGGTGGTGTGGTGAATAGAGCACCAGACCTGGAGTCAGGAGGATCTGAGTTCAAATTTAGCCTCAGACACTCACTAGCTGTGTGACCTTAAGTAAGTCACTTAACCCCAATTGCCCTGTCCTCCCCCTTCAAAAAAGAGAAAAAAAAGAAGCAATGGCTCAGGGTTACTGAAGCAGAATTGAGGAGGTATATAAAAGTGATGGGACTTCTGGGACCCACGCTTTTCTAGAATCTGTAGTCAGCATTCTTCTTTGATGCATGAGGTCATGCTCTTTGAAACCATACTTTGTCCTCAGATAACTGTTTTTCTGAATCCAGCTTTAGCTAATTCTTCTCTTCTATGTCACCACTTGTCTCCTGTTATACACCACGGCTGCTTCTGACTCTTATTGCTGGTGGGTCCTCTGATAGGTCCTTTGGATCTTCTTTGCTAAAAAGGGAATCTGTGTGATTTCAAGAACAAATAACAGAGGCACAGGTGACTATGTGCTCACAGCTTCTTCTTGTTATTGTCCGTCCTTCATTTTTTTTTTTTTGCAGGGGGGAAGGCAGGGCAATTAGAGTTAAGTGACTTGCCCAAGGTCACATGGCTAGTAAGTGTTAAGTGTCTGAGGCTGGATTTGAACTCAGGTTCTCCTGACTCCAGGGTCAGTGCTCTATTCACCGTGCCTACTAGCTATCCCATCCTTCATTTTCAAAGAGGACCAATGCATCCTGGGCCATCACCAATCATAGCTGATACGGAAGGATGGAAGACAGGACTCTAGCTCTTCACCTCTCCAAACTCTCAGGACTGGTTCTAAACAGTCCTGCCTCCTCTTCTGTGTACCCACTCAGTTCTGGTTCAACTACATCTGACTCATCAGCTCTTCTGGCTCCACAGTCAATTAAAAATACTTCATCATTCCACAATCCTAGTCCCTCAGGAAAGAATGGTCAGAAACAGACTTACCTCAGGCTTCCACATGGTCATCTGGATTGAAAAAAGAAAGGAATGGTTTGTGCATACTCCATCAACTGGCCCCCACAAACCTAACTCTGATCCTTACCATAAGTTAAAACATTTTCAGACTATGTTGTGATAGAGAACAAGAGGGATACATAAAGGCCTTATATTCAACTCTCTATAAACATTCTATATATCTACATTATATATAATTACTTCAAAATAGTCACATTAAAAAATACACCGTGGACATAGGCTGCTATATAAGGCACTTTTATGTAAGAGTTAGATATTACCAAAGGAATGTTAAAATTACATTTTATTATTCAGTTCAATAGTACAGGGGGAAAAACACATTAAAATTTATTTTACAAGTTTTCAAAAACAAATCAAAGCTCTTTTGAAAAAGAAAACAGTCAAAAACTTTGCTAAATTTGTGATCTTATTGGACATATGTATTCATTTCAGTCACAATCCATCTAGGTTGGGGATGGGGAACCTGTGGCCTCAAGGCCATATGTGGCCCTCTAGGTCCTCAAGTGAGGTCCTTTGACTGAATCCAAATGTCACAGAACAAACTTCAAGGCCTCAGACTCCCTAGGCCTTCTGACCCTACAGGAACCTTGGCCATGTCCTCCCTTAAGTTAATCTTGCGAGGTCCCCACAATGTACCCCAGTATGGTAAGGGTACCAGTAGAAGATATGGATTGATTATCCATTGGTTGTCCCTCTCTTAGAGGTCAGCCTGACTCAAGTTGGTAGGCTATTAGATCAGGTTTGAATTTTGGGATGAAGTTATTCAACAGTTAGTCAAAGAATAGAAAATTAACCAATAGAATAGGAAGGATACTCACTAATGATAATTCAATACATAAGGGAAAGCTAGGTGGCATAGTAAATAGAGCACTGGCCCTGGAGTCAGGAAGACCCGAGTTCAAATGTGACCTCAGACACTTAACACTTACTAGCCATGTGACCTTGGGCAAGTCACTTAATCCCAATTCCCCTGCCTTGCCCCCTCCACAAAGCAAAAAAGATAACTCAGCACTTAGCTTGGGTAGACTGACCCCTTTTGTCTCCATTTAGAAATGAGCTTGGTTAGTAAGAAGGGAAATGATGAATACTTGAGCCTTAAAACATCCACTAAGTCTGAAGGGCCCCTATTCCATGCTGATGGCCTTTTTTTATGCCTTTAGATGACCAGAAAGGCATGTCAATATGACCAGAGGAAACTCTAGAAAGCTGTGTCCAAGAAGGCAGCTTGAGTCTTGACTTGGCGGGAGGGAGGGAGGGAGGAAATTACAGTCAAGGGAATGTCGTTGTTATCTTTTAGGGAGAAATTAACTTAACCCACGTTGTAGGTTGGCAGGGTGGTGGGGGGACTCTGGTAGATATTGGTCCTATCACATTCTCAGTCTCACCTTGTGATTAAATCTTTTTTTTTTCAGTCATCTATTTCTTTATTAAATCCTGTCTTTGGTTTCTCCTTTTTAAAAAATGTTTCTTTGTATTCACAATTATCTTTGTAGAGCTTTCTGGGTCATACTCATTTTCAATTATTTAGAAACTATAGTGTTCCATGTCTCGCAGCCATACAACACCACTATCAGTATTAGGAAAGATGGTTTATCAAACACTGTGCTACTACTTTTGATGGCTTCTGTTTCTGGCTTATCTTATATGTTCCACTGTTATACTTTTCTGGTTTTTTTTTTTAAACCAGTACTAAATAGTTTTGATGACTATGGCTTTAGAATATAGTTTAAGGTCTGAGAGAGTCTTCTGAGAGAAGCCCTTTCATTTGTACTTTTTTTCATTATTTCTTTTGAATTTCTAGATCTTTTGTTCTTCCAAGTAGATCTTATTATTGTTTTGTCTAAGTTTATTAACTATCTGCAGCAGCAACCATACTGGCATACCCAGGATAGCTGCTAGCACAGGTTCTTAGATTTGCTTTACTAGGAAAGGGATCAACAGTCTTTTTCAATTACATTCATTATTTCAGGGGGAAAAATCAGCATGCTAAACTTCAGAGAAAATCCAAAGAAAACAGAGAAAATACAAGAAGAGAAGTAAAGACCAACATACAGGGAATCTAACTTTCTGAGAAATTAGCACAAATCAACAGACAGATTGGATTGTCTGACCAAGGCAATATGTACATAGTTACCAGAGAGAGAAGCACCAACATCTGGGTTTTTCAAAGCCAGGCGGGGTTGCTTAACAGCTACCCAGAGTCTCGTCTGACCAAATCATAGGAACACTCTTCCAATGAGTGAGCCCTGAAGCAAAATGCTAAACTCAGAGTATATATACCCTTCTTCAGGATCAGAGGCCATCACAACCCTCATGACCCACTGCCTAATTGCAAAGTAACAAATGGTGTGAGCCTTCCTAAAAACAAACCTCTTCTAATCAAGCTTCCCTTAATGGGCTGCACATGAGATCTATTAATGGGTGGGGAAGATATTATATCCCATTAACACTACACTATCGCCTTGGTAATTTTATTGACATTGCACAAAATCTATGAACTGATGTAGGCAATATGATAATTTTTATTAAGTTGGCACAACCCAGTAACGATCCATGAATATTTCTCCAATGATTTGTCTTTCTATATTTCTATAAATAGTGCTTTGTAGGGGCTCCTAGGTGGCATAGTGAATAGAGCACCAGGAGGAGTCAGTCAGGAGGAGTTGACGTCAAATCCAGCCTCTGACATTTAACACTTACTAGTGATGTGACCTTGGGCAAGTCACTTAACCCCGATTGTCCTACCCTCTGCCCTCCACAAAAAAAAAGCAAAAAAAAAATTTTAAATACTGTTTTGTAGTCATGTTTATATAAAGCTCAAGTATATCTTGGCAGGTGAAATTCCACAAATTTTATGCATTTGGAATTTTCAAGAAATGGAATTTGTCTTATATTTTCTTTATATTTTGTTAGTGTTGCATAGAAATTCTATTGTTTTTGTGTATTTACTTTGTTGAAGATATTAATTATCTCAACTCATTTAAAATTGTTTTTTTCTGGATGGTTTTAAGTATACAATTATATCATCTGCAAATAGAATAATTTGTCTCTTCTTTTCAAATGTTTACACCTCAAGTTTTGCTCTCTTTCATTTTTGCTGTGACTAGCATTTATAGAACCATGTTAAACAATAGTGGTAAGACAGAGTAATCTGGGTTTGCCTCTGGCTTATTTGGGGGAGGCTTCTAGTATTTCTCAAATGCAAAAAATAGCATTTTTAAAAGAATTTGTAAAATTACATTTTTTTCATTTAATGATTCCTCACTTCTATTTCTGTCCTCAAATTGAAAAAAAAAAAGGAAAAAGAAAAAGAAAACCTTTGTTAAAAGTATGCATAGTCAAGCAAAGGATATTCCCACATTGGCCACATCCAAAAAGATGTGTTTCAATTTTACTCTGTGTCTACCACCTCTCTGTCAGTAGGCAGATTGCGCATTTCATCAGACCTCTGGAATCATGCTTGGTCATCATGATCAGATTTCCTAAGTTTTTAAAAGTTTTTCTTTACAATGTTGTTTATCTATCTATCTATCTATCTATCTATCTATCTATCTATCTATCTATCTATCTATCTATCTACCATTTATCTATCTATCTATCTATCTATCTATCTATCTATCTATCTATCTATCTATCTATCTATCTATCTATCTATTGTTCTCTTGGTTCTGCTCACTTCCCAGTATATCAGCTCATACAAAGCTCACCAGGTTTTCCTGAAATTGTCTCTTTAATAATTTCTTATAGCACCATAGAACTGCATTACATTCATATACCATAATTTGTTCAGCCATCTTTCAATTGTTGGTACCTCATTAGATTCCAGTATTTTGCCACCATGAAAAAAAATGTTGCTGTAGCTTTGTACATATTGGTCCTTTTCCTCTTTCTCCGGTCTCTTTAGGGGTACAGACTAGTAGAGGTAGCTCTGGGTCAAAAGGCATGTGCAGTTTATTAACATTTGGGTTAATTGCTTCCCAAAATGGCTGTACCAAACCACAGCTCCACCAATAGTTGGTCAATCTGGCCTATTTTTTCCCCAGAAACTCTCCAACATTTGTCTGACAATATGATGGGTGTGGAACTTCAGAGTTGTGTTAATTTGCTTTTCTCTAATTACTAGTGTTTTGGCACTTTTTTCCCCCTATGTAGCTATCGATAATTTAGATCAAGGATAGGAAACCTGAGGCTTTGAGGCCACATGTGACCTTTTAGGTCCTCAAGTGTGATCATTTGGCCAAGTCCAAGTTTTACAGAACAAATCCTTTTATTAAGGGCATTTGTTCTGTGAAGTTTGAATTCCCCACACCTGTTTTAGATTCTTCCCTTGAGAACTATCTGTTCAAAGCAATTGCATATTGGATCTTACTATTATAAATTTGAATCCTTTCTTATATACCTTGGGACAAAGATCCTTATCAGAGAGACTTGCTGGAAGGATTGGGGAAAAGTCTTGTAGGAACTAACTGAACTGAGTTTCAAGGTAAGCTAAGGATTCTAAAATAAAGTAATGAGGAAGAAGTGCATTCCAGGTATGGGAAATACAAAGGTATGAAGGTGAGAGATGGACAGTCTACTTTGGTGAACAGCTAGTAATAAAACTTACTAGAGGGACAAGTCACTTAACCCTGTTTGCCTCAGTTTCCTCATCTGTAAAATGAGCCGGCAAAGGACTTCAGTATCTTTGCCAGGAAAGCCCCAAATGGGGTCACAGAGAGTCTGACACAACTAAAACGACCGAACAGCAACAAAGTAATAACACTTGTGAAATGTCTGGTAATGTAGGATGAAACCAGATTATGGAGGGATTTGAATGTCAGGCTAAAGAGTTAAATTTTATTCTACAAGCAAAAGAGAGTAACTGAAGACTTTTGAGCAGGAAAATCAGTCAGTCCTTAGGAAAGATTATTTTGGCATTCATTTGGAGGAAGGATTGGAAAAGGGGGTAAATGAAGCCTGGGTGAGAGGCAAGGAGGGCCTGAATTTAAGTGGTGGCCATATGGATAGAGATAAAGAAATGGGTGCCAGAGATGTTGGGAAGGGGCAACTGACTGAAGAAAGAAAATTGGTTCTTGAATCAGAGAATCTGTGTTCACATCCTGTCTTTGCTATTAATGATCTGTATGACCCCAGGCAGGTCACCTAACCTCACTTAGGTCTGATTTTCCTTATCTGTAAAATTAAGGGGCAGGGTGTGGGGTGTCTGAAGCAGATGATGTTTGGGGTCTCTTCCAACTCTAGGTCTTATGATTTGTGCAAAATCAGCAAGTGGCAAAGTCAGGATTCACACAGTGTCTTTTACTTCTCAATCTTGTGATCTTTCCAGAAAACCAATTGGTATGGGAACTGTGAGCCCCGGTATGGATTGCAACAGAAGAGAGAACAATGGTTTGGTTGCTAGGGGTTGGGGTGAGTGGGAAGGAAGAGTAGGACAAAAGTCACCAGGGAAAGACACAGTGAGGGGAAGTAGAGCAATAATTACCAGTTCTATCTAACCCCTTTATGGTCTTGCTCCCAAGGTGATATTCTAAGTACTAGATGGGGGAGGCATGGCTAGGAAGGAGTTTGTCTGAAAAGAACTGGTGGTTTTGGTGGCTTCCACTAAGAGAGACTTGGGGCAATTAGGCAATTAGAGACTTGCTCCAGCTAGAGTGTTAAGCCTGACATCAGGAAGATCTGAGTTCATAAAGGGACTTAGACACCTACTAGGTGTGTGACCTTGGGCAAGTCACTTCACCCGGTTTGCTTCAGTTTCCTCATCTGTAAAATGAGCTGGAGAAGGAAATAGCAAACCACTCCAATATCTTTGCCCAGAAAACCCCAAATGGAGTCATGGAGAGTCAGATACGACTGAAACGACTGAAAAAACAACACATCAAGGGAAGTTTAACTTCCAAAATCAAAGTAGTAAGTCACATTTACTCTTCCCTGCTCAGATGATATCTGCAGTATTGTGATCAGTTTTGGGTACCACCTTTTAGGAAGGACATTGATAAGCTGTAGAACATTCAGATGAGGGCAACCCGGATGGCCTCAAAACCATGTTAAATAAGGACTGGGTGAAGGAATTTGTAAGTTTAGCTTGTAGAAGAACCTGGGGAAATTCAGTCATTTCAGTCATGTCTGACTCTTCATGACCCCATTTCGGTTTTCTTGGCAAAGATACTGGAGTGATTTGCCATTTCCTTTTCCAGCTCTTTGTACATATGAGGAAACTGAGGCAAATAGGGTTAAATGACTTATCCAGAGTTACACACCTGGTACAGCAGCTGTTTTCAAATATTTAAGAGTTGATGTGAGAGAGGAGACTTGTTCTGTTTCACTCAAGGGGCCAAATTAAGAGCAGTGTGTCACAGAGGCAAAGCAACCAATTTAGACGGGATATAAGGAAAAACGTGCTAATAATTCCAGCTATCCTAAAGGGGAACAGTTTGCCTTGGGGAGGTAGTGGGTTCCCCATCATTGGAGGTCTTCTAGCAAAAGCTGGAAGACAGACCACTTGACAGACATATGTTGTAGAAAGGGATTCTTTTTTTTTTTGTGGGCTACGATCATAAATCCCAGTGGCAGCAGAGGAATTCAATTCAAAGGACAGATTCAAATTCCTGAGAACTTCTCTGTTTAGCTGGGTGGGGACTAAAATCATCAAGGAACCCCCTGAGGTTCTGAACCCTAAGAACTGGTAGACAATATCCCCCCCTTCCTAAGACCTCCCTACTGGGGAGGAGGCTTTACAGCCGAAGCCCAGTAAGTAAATAGCAGAGTCCAATAGCATCAGGAGAGTCAGCAACAGAATGAAAGTTACAGTGGACCCTAGTTTAATACAGATAGTGCTTACTCACAGTGTGACATTACCTGAGGTAAAAAGAAGCAACACTGGAGGCAGAGAATGATCTTCATAGGGTCTTTGTCTAAACAGCATGAGTACTTCTCACTATAATGCTTCCTAGCCACATGACTCACCATGGATGGCAGAGGAGGCTCCATACATGTGCTGTCATACACATTCCCCAGGTATGAATATTCTTTTTTTTGGAGGGATCTTTTAAATAAATTATTTAGCATTTAAAAATTGTTTACTGAGTAATTCATTTCCCCCCAATTACATGTAAAAACAAGTTGCTGTTGTTGTTGTTTTTTAACAATGAATGTTCTTTCCCACTATTGGTGTGAAAACTTGTGGGAGAGTATGTCTAGATCTATGGTAGGAAAGATTTTTTTCTTGTCACTTACTTTGCTAGGCTGTTGAGTTGTCTTTTGCTTTGAAGATACACATCAGTAGGATTGCTTAGCCATTGAGTGTATTTTAAGCTTAGGGGAGTTTTCATGGTTCCCATGAGGAGGACCCCCTTTTCACATCTTCTCATCCCTGTGTAGTCTTTGTCTATGTTACATTCCCTCCTAGAGGATCATGGGATTTAGGGCTGGCAGCAATACCTGGTTCCCTGGCCACCACACCCTCCTATAATATGTTCCAGAACCAAGACCCCTCCTTTCATACTATAAACGAGGGGTGGAGGGGAGAGGAAGAGGGAGAAAAGGAGGGAGGCACAGAGAGAGGAAGGTAGGGAGAGGGAAAAAGAGAGAGGGGAGGGGAAGGAGGGAAAGGAGAAGGAGAGGGAGGGAAAGAGGGAGAAACAGAGAGGGAGAGAGGGAAACAGACAGAGATCATGTGTTTCCATGTGATTACATGTGGCATGGGGGTTGAATTAAATGATTTCTAAAGTCCTTTTTGATTCTAAACTTGCAACAGTTTAGGTGTAACTTAACAGTACTTGGTCACTGATTCAATTTATTTATTCTGAATTTAAACACCAAGTAAAATGGGAATCTGTATATACGTGCATATACATATATATGTGTGTGTGTGTGTATAGATAAATATATAGAATGGGATTGTACATAAAGCTAGATCTGTTAAGTACAATTTGCTTTTCTTTTAAATCTATATGCATATTATATAGAAAACATAAATATAATAAAAATCAATATAGAACTTTCAAAGATGTTCTACTTGTCTGTGATTCGGATTTTCTTTCTGTGCATTAAAAAAAAGATGCTGTCTTTTTTTCTCTTTTTGTCCCCTTTAAATTTTTTGGCTATATTATCTCAATCCCTTCTGTCTCTTCCTCTCCCTCCCTCCCCCAAATACAGCAAAACAAAGCCCTTGTAACAAATATACTAGGTGTATAGGGGCAGCTAGGTGGGGCAGTGAATAGAGCAA
This sequence comes from Pseudocheirus occidentalis, assembly GCA_028646575.1. Classification (NCBI taxonomy): domain Eukaryota; kingdom Metazoa; phylum Chordata; class Mammalia; order Diprotodontia; family Pseudocheiridae; genus Pseudocheirus; species Pseudocheirus occidentalis. The sequence goes on along the minus strand of CM053597.1, from coordinate 200,075,683 downwards.
GGGCCCTGATGTCACGAGGACCTGAGTTCAGAATCCAAGTTTTTTAGACCTACTGTGTAGTCTTGGTAAAGTTTCTTGACTTCTCTGGGCCTTAGTATTCTCATTTGTAAAGTGAAAAGGTTGGACTAGATGAGGGATTCTTAACCCTTTCTTGTGTGTCATGGATCCCTTCTGCAGTCTGGGGAAACCTTTAGTCCCCTTCTCAGAATATTTTTAAAGCTATTAAAAAAATTGGATCACAGAGTAAACCAAATTATATTAAACAATAAAATAAAAGCAAATACTTATCAATCTATATTAATATTAGCAATTGCTCATATAAATTAACATGAATGCTTACCAATGTAAATTAATGCTAATGTTAATAATTCATATAATTAATATTAATTGATTACATAAATCAACAATCAATATAAATAATTATGAATATAAATTACTATTAATGACTACCAATGTAAATTAGTATCAAAGATTGCTAACATTAGTGATTGATATAAATTAATATTTAAAAGGATTGTATAAATCAACATTTCTAAATAATCTAAGTAAAAATAAGCAATTGATAATGTAAATTATTTAACAATGACCATCAGTGTATATTGATATAACAATTGCTCATTAGTATCCATATATTACTAAGCATTTGTAGAAATTAACATTAATGGCCATTCATGCAAATTGATATAAATACTTGCTATTATTAATTATATAAATCACCATTAATGATTATTGATATAAATCAATGTAAATAATTGTTTCATTACAATGACTATGAATGACCCCTGGTGTAAATTAATACACAAATCAGCATTAATAGTTATTACTATAGAGCAATGTAAATATTTAATATGTCACAACTAATGACCGCTCATGTAAATTAATATCAATAATTGTTCATCTGAAAAATGTCAATATCAATATAATTAATTGGTTTAATAAGCTAAAATTGATGACTTAATGTAAATCAGTAACAACTGTCAATACAAATTAATGTGGATAATTAATGTAACTTAATCTGGGGGTATTATTAAATTATATCACATTTTTAAAAGTCAAAAGTCTCCGGGTCAAGGACCTCTGGACTATTTTGATCTCCCTGCAAGGCTCGCGGCCCCAGAGAGCTGGCAGGTTCCCGTGGGCACAGGAGCCCCGAAGGCCAGGCGGCGGGGAAGCCGGGACACTCCCAGCACGCCCTCCCCAAGGCCGGGGCTGTGGTCGAGGAATCTCGACAGTCGCCCAACAGGCAGCTCCAGCCCCGGCGGGCTCGGCTCTGACGTCAGGAGCCGAGGCCCCTCCCCTAGGGGCACTGCCCCCTTTCCCGAGGCTCCGCCCACCCCCCCAAGAAGTTCCGGGGCCAGACTCCTTCCCTACTCCCCACCCCCTCAACCGGAAGCACTTCAGCTGAGCTTTGGGCCAGAGTGAGGCCTGGTAGCCGCCGCCGCCGCCGCCGCCGCCGCCGTCGCCGCTGCTGCCGCCGCGGCTCCATCGAGGGGTGTACAGCCGTCTCCTCCAGCCCGGGAAGGAGCCCGAGGGCTCGGCGCCCCCTGAGCCGCGCCCCGCTGTCCCGGCGCTCATGGAGCAACGTGAGTGGCGGGGCCAGAGCAGGAGGGCGGGGGGGAAAGGGACGCCGTACCCCGGTTGGGGGTGCAGGGGCCCTTCCTCCCCCGCTCCCCGGCGGCGGCGTTCCTGTCTCGGGGTCCCCTCCAGGCTGCACCCCGCGGGAGAACTCGGGGCACACAGGTTGCCGCCCGCGGAGCTCAGACCTGCAGCCGGGGGGCGGGGCGCCTGGGCTGAAGGGGGGTGTCCCGGGCTGCGGGTCGTGGGGGGTTTGGCTCCCCGGCGCCGCTCCTCCAAGGCACATCAGCAGTTATTCAGAGCAGCGACTAGGCTTTGTTTTTAACCTATTCATTTCGTCTTTAGCTCTTAGCTCAGCGCTGGTACATGGTTGGCGTTTAATAAATGTCGGTTGCCCGCCAGGGACGGTGCTAAACTTTGAGGATACAAAGAAAGGCAAAAAACAGGCCCCGCCCCCGGGGATCTCCCAGTCTAATTCGGGCAGACAACCTGCAAACAACTATGTACAAACGAGATACAGGCAGGGTAGAGTCGAGGGGATCTCGGGGTGCAAGCAGACCCATCCCCCCTTGACTTTGGTCTGTGCTTCCCTCCTGCGCCCGGGGCTCCCCACCCACCTTGATCACTCTTCTCCCTAACCCCGGCCTTGCTCAGACTCTTCCCATTCTTAGCCCCCCCGAATGAAAGGTGGACGTTTCCCTGATCCTCCGTCTTTGAGACCCCGGCCTTGCTCAGACTCTTCCCATTCTTAGCCCCCCCGAATGAAAGGTGGACGTTTCCCTGATCCTCCGTCTTTGAGACCCCGGCCTTGCTTAGACTCTTCCCATTCTTAGCCCCCCCCGAATGAAAGGTGGACGTTTCCCTGATCCTCCGTCTTTGAGACCAGGAAACTGGCAAATCAAGAAGTTTTGGAGTTTGAGGTCGTGACCACTCGAAAGCGTTAAAGGGGATCTTGCGCTTCCAGCTGTCCTGTACTATTTTCGGGGTTTGGTTCAGGTTAGATTAAATGGAAACAGCTGCTTACCAGGATCTTTACTCACTAAACTTAAAAATCAAATTTCTTTTTCTTGAGAAAATGAGTAGTTTAGGTAAGCGCTTATACTTTCTTGCCGAATTTCTCCTCGAATCTCTGAATTCCTGTGGCTGCCCGGAATACTCATTGATCAGCAGAACAGTGATCAATGTAAAAACATTCCTCCTTCCTATGCGAAGGGCTATAGTTTTGGAATGAGGTCTAAGTACATTGTCAGATTTTTGTCAGTATATCGGTGTGTTTTACTTAATGGTACTACTTTGCTTAAAGTGGGGAAGGAGGGAGCACATGGGTTGAGATTACTGGAAAGTAAAAGTAATGTTTAAAAACAATGAAACCTGAAGAAAAATCGTAGGTGGAAAAAACTAAAACAAAAAAGTATTGAGCTTAATATATTGGTTAATACATTTACTGGAACTTAGCTTAACGTTACAGAGAACTTATTAAGTTACATGTTCTCCATTGTCTTTGCATTCTTTCTATATGGGCCTGTCATATATGGATTTGTGTTACTTTTCATAAGATTGTTATGAGGTCTGTAGTGATTAACCTAGTGCAAAGTAGTGGTTAACACAAATTGAGTAGAAGTGATAATATTTTTCTTGGTAAACTTCATTTTGAGGTGTTGCTCTGCTTTTGAAATTTTATATGAGTACAATTAATAGAAACTTCCCTTACATATGGATAATAGGTAGAAACTGCTTTTGGTATAATTTTGGAGAGCAAGTAAACTTTGTATTGATTTTTTTTTTCATTTTTGGAAGCAAGGGACTATCGTTTTCAGTGCCTTGGAGATCATATTGTACTGTAAATCTTAAATATCATGTTTGTATTTAATCTTTAAAACTTAGCGAATACACTGTAGTCTATTTTTCTACCTTGAACATATTTCAAAGAATACTGTGAAAAGTCAACAGTTTAAAGACATTTAAAAAAACCCAACCATTTGCAATAAATGTGTATATAGTGCATTGAGGAAAATGCAGAGCCCAATTGAGTCAATGGAAGAAAAGTTTAAAAAAAATCATGAGTTATAGAAAAAGAAGTCACAGCAGCATTGAGTTCTTGTTTATGAAGTGGAAAAAGAGACAATTTATTTCTTTATTATGAATCTGGGACAGAAGATTACTGTTCATGTTTTTAAAGTCAGTGGGAGGAACCTAAGTTGTAAGTAGGTTTTTTTTTTTTCTTTTGATGAAACCTAAAGAAAGAGGGTAGAGAATATGGTTATAGGTGAAGTTAGATTTGGCTATAGTAATCAACATATGGTTGCTAACTTGTTTTCAAAGGGATATCTCAGTTTTAAACTGAGTGTTGTAGAAGAAGAAAAGATAGAGGAAATCAAGAGTAATGTGTAATTCAGAGCATGTTTTAAAAATGTTGTCTAACTGATTTAATGTTGCAGGCAGCTGTCATTCTTTTTTGTTAAATATTTATTGAGCAGAAAGTGTGGTGGACCACATAGTTGTAGATGAGATGAGGGGTTTACCATCCAGTAAAGAAGATAAGACAAATATACGTTCTGTAAGACTATGTGATATTTCTTAGGAATAGTGCAGACTTAAATACTGTGGGAGTACACAAGAGAAGGGGAGTCAGTATAATACAGTGGACTTGGCATCAGAAAACCTTATAAAATTCATGACCTATTTCTGCTATTGATTAGGTGCCACTTTAGACTGACTTACTTTTCTGGTCCTTGTTTTCTTTGTAGAAGGAAGGGAGAAGTAAATAATTCAATCCAGGAGTCCTCTTTTGGTTCTAATCTGTGATTTCCACCTAAGGTGGAAAGGTGGAAGGCTTCATAGAGACATGCAAATTGGTTTGATGGCTGTAAAAGGTTTGACAAATAAAAACACTCAGTGAAAGATCATTACAGAAAGAGGGAATAGCACAAGCAAATGGGAACAGCAAATCATTGAAGTTCTTCAAAATACAGAATTCATTTTTGGAAGCAGAAGAAATTGTTATTATTATCATGTAAAAGGAGCTGATTTGTACAGTGCTTTAGAGTTTGCAAAGCACTTTCCTTCCCACATCCCTGTGAGGTATTATATTATTCCTGTTTTATAGATGAGGAAACCTAAACTTTGCAAAGATATGACTTAGCTGTGGTCTCACAGGTAGTGTCTAAGGCATGATTCCAGTCCAGGGCTTCTGACTTTGTCCAGCATTCTTCTTTATCACATTCTTTTCACGAAAGACTGAGATGGTTGGTTTAGAAGGCCTTGAAAGTCAGGATTTGGGCTTGTGTTGGTTAGGCAGTGAGAGGCATTGAAGATTTTTGAACAGGAAAAAATGCTTGGGACTATGTTGTTTAACATTTTTTAACAATAACTGGGATAAAAGCAAAGATGTCATGCTTATCTGATTTGCTGATTACTAAAAGGTGGAATGAATAGCTAACTGTGTTAAAGACAGGATCTAAATAGATATTAGGAAGCTAGAGCAGGATTTCTTGACTTTTTTTGTGTTATTGACCCATTCAAGCAGTCTACTGAATTTTTTGGATCCTTTTTCAGAATAATTAAAAGAAATCATAATTGAAGAAAACATTAAATTTCAGATAGAGGTTTTTGAAAATAAATTTACAGTTTCTTCCCCATCCATAGCCACATACACCCTGAAATTTATCTGTGGAGCTTGGGTCCCAGAGTAAAAAAAATCCTAGGACTAAGGTATTAGACTGAATCTATTACAATGAAGTTCATTGGGAATAACTATGGTCTTATACTTAGTTTTAAAAAGTCAGTTTCACAAGTGCAAACAAAAGAGAAGATAGTATATCTGAAAAAGGTCTAGGAGGGGCTTAGTGGAGTATAAGCTCAACATGAGCTAGCAGCTTGATGTAGCCGCCAAAAAAACCAATATGATTTTGGGCTCCATTAAGAGAGACAAAGTGTCCAGAAGAAAAAAAAGGAGCTTACAGTCCCTCTCTTCTGGTTAGACCACATTTGCAGTATTGTGTTTAGTCTTGAATGCTACAGTTTAAGAAAGATGTTGATAACCTACAGAGTCAAGAGGAGGATAACCAAGCCTCGAGTCCATCTTACACAAAGATCATTTGACCAAATTGGAGCTGTTTAGCTTGGACAGGAGAAGATTGGAAAGGTGGGCGAAGAGGTAGGGAATAAGACCTGCTGTATTCAAGTATTTGAAAGGGAGATTGTCACGTGAAGGAGAGATTAGAATTGTTTTACTTGGTCCCTGAGTGCAGCAGTGGTGAAAACTGAAGGAGGAAAAATTTTCTAGCAATTAATTGGAAGTGGAGACTGGATGATCACTAGTTGGGCATGTTATATAGCAGGGATTCCTTTTGGTTATGGTTTGGGCTATATGTCTACTGGGGTCTTACTCAACTCTGAAATTTCAATTCTGTGATTTTTATGCTTCAGGAATAGTCTTCTGGTAATGTTGTTCAGGATGATTTAGAGCAGGGGAACCTAGCGTTTTTTAGATGAGATGAAATGAGAAGGAAGTCTGCCCTGATGCTGGGGATATGATGAAGAAAGACCCAACAACACTTGTGGACTGATTCACTTTAAGAAACTTTAAGAAATTGTGCAAGGTGCTGGATATACAGTTTGAAGGATTTGGAGGTGTCCAAGATTACTCATAAAACTGTGCCTGGGTACTGAGAATGTGCAAGTATTGTTAACGGAATCCCAGCTCCCAAACTACAGATTGTGGGGCCTTACTAGTCACTTAAACTTTCTTCCCAGGTGGCCTTTCCTGGTTCCTGCAAACCGCCCCCCCCCCCCTTCCATGCTACTTTCTTCCCATCCAAGGTTACCTTGTATCAATGCTTTGTGTCAAGCTCTTTGAGGGCAGGGCCAGTTCTTTTTTGGTTTTGCTTTCCTGAATACTTAGCACAGTGCTTGACACACTGAGCATGTTTAATAAAATAAACTTGTTGAACGTTTGATATCTAGAATAATGGGTTGTACTAGTTGACCTGTACAGGGCCCTTCTAGCTCTGAATCTATGATCCCATGAAACAGAAATCATAAGTCAGAATTTGTTTGAGAGGGAAAATGCTAAGTTCAGTTTTATTTTTTCTGAGTTCAGTTTTAAACATTCTAAGTTTATAGTGTTGTCAGGACATGAAGATAGATGTAAGTGCCCATCAGGCAGTTGGAGATATATTGGAGCTTAGGAAAGAGGTCTTAGCTATTTTATGAACATGATCAAAAAACACGAACAAGTAGTTTTCAAAAGAGGAAATGAAAGTTATCAACATTTTATTAAAGAATGCTCCACATCATTAACAGTAGAGGACATGGAAATTAAACAGCTCTTGAGGTTTAACATCACATCCATCACATTGGCAAATATGACAGAAGAAAAAAATCCGAGTTGTAGGTCTACCTGTAGGTAGACAGGCACATTAATGCACTGTTTATGGTATTGAGAATTGGTTCAGTCATTTTGGAAAATAATTTTTAATCAAACCAAAAAAGTCACTCAAATTGTATGTACTCTTTGACCAGTGATACTGCCACTAGACATTACCCTAAGGAGGCCAAAAATAGAGGGAAAGTTCCCATATGTGCAAAAATATTTATAGGAAAACTTTTTGTACTAGTAATGAACTGGAGGGAAAGTGATTATCCATTGATTGAAGAGTGGCTGAATAAATTTTGGGCTGTGAATGTCATACTATTATTGTGTGATAAGAAATTACAAATGGGAAAAATTCTTAGAAACTTGGGAATAACCATTCGTGTTTTGATGCAGAGCAAAGTGAGCAGAACCAGGAGAAAATTTACACAATGACCACAGTAACATAAAAGACAAACAACATTAAAAGTCTTAAGAACTCTGATGGAGCAATGGCTATATGCCAGTAATTCAGTCAGTAAGTATTTATTAAGAACTAAGTATGTGTTTGGCACTGTGATAAGCAGTGTGCATATAAATAAAGGCGAGACAGTCCATACCCTCTAGCAGCTCACACCCTAATGAGGAAGACAGTATTTGAATATCTGCATGCACACAAGATACGCATTCACAGTGTGGATGTACTGTCTGTGTCGGACTAAGCTGTCACAGGGTGGGAGTGAGGAGAGACAAGGAAGGTAGAGGACAGGACAGGGTCCAGAGACAGAGTGTCATGTTCAAGGAATAATAAGTAGGTCATTATCACTGGATCTTACAGTACTTGAAGGGGAGGAAAGTGTAAGAAAAATGGAAAGGTAGGAAGGAGGCAGGTTGTGAAGGGTTTTAAAAGCCAAACAGCATTTTATATTTGATCCCGGAGGTAATAGGGAACCATCAGACTTCATTGAATTGGGATAGAGGGTGACACGGTCACATCATCACTGCTGTGAGAGCATAGAGAATGGCTTGGACTGTGGACAGACTTGAGGTAAGGGAGACCAGCCCGCAGGCTGTGGTAGCACAGAGGTGAGCTAGGATTGTGGCTCTGTGAGTGGAGGAAAAGGAGCTCATAGGGGGTTGTTGGGACAGAAAAGGGCAAGGTTTGGCAGTGGGTTGAATATTTAGGATGAGAGTGAGGACTTGGAGAGCAAATTTTTGGCTTGGGCAACCGGGAGGGTGGTTTGCCCTTTAAAGTGAAATTCAGTAGGTTCAGAAGAGGGTGGGAGTGGGAGAAGACAGTGAGTTCTGTTCTGGACATGTTGAGTTGGAGATGCCCGTGGGATGTCCAAGAGGCATTTGGAGATTCAAGACTGTAGCTCAGCAGAGAGACTAGGGCTTGATATATAGATATTGGAATCATTTGCATAGAGATGATAACGCATTAAAGCTGATGAAATCACCAAGCAGTATAGTATAGTGGGAAAAGAGGGTCTAAGACCTAGCTTCATTGCAGGGGAAGGGGGGAGAAATAACTCATGACTTGTCAGTATGCCTCCAGGAAGATCCAGCAAGGAGAAGGAGCCATTGTAGGCAGGAGGAAAACGGAGAGGGCGATGTCCAGAAACCCTTTAGACAAAAGAGGAGCCAGGAGGAGAGGGTGTCAAGAGGCTGCAGATACATTAAGAAGGATGAGCATTGAGAAAAGGTTGCTAGATTTAGTAATTGAGGTCATTTGAAGAGGGTAGTTCCCATTGAATGAGGAGGTTAGAAGTTGCATCGTGGAGGGTTTAGAAAAGAGTGAGAGAAGTGGAGACGTCAAATACAGATTACGTTCTCAGGGAGGCTAGCCCCAAAGGGGAGAAGACATTGAAGACAGTGGCTGTGAATCAAGTGAATATTTTTTAAGGATGGAGGGGACATTGGGTCGAAGGCCACATGGAAGGAAGAGATTGAAGATTAAGGAGAGAGTAGGGATGATAGTGCTAAGGGGGTGGGAGCAAAGATGCATATAGAGGGGTTTGCCTTGGCAAGGAGAAGGGCCACTTTTCTATGTGAAACTATAATGAAGGAGGTGATAGTGGAGAAAGATGTCTGAGTGAAGTGAGATAGAGGATATGAGAGGGGTGCACTTGGCTAATGGCCTCAGTCTTTTCCTTGAAGTACTACTCTTCAGCTGAGTGCATAGGGGAGTGGGCAGTGAGGGGCTTGAGGAAAGACTTAACGACTTCTGTGGTAGGTGAGAGGGTTAAGTAGAGAAGTGTAAAAGGATTGATTTGCTACAATGAATGTACATTTGAGATTATGTTACATAAATTTGTAGTGGGCACAGTCTGCAGTTTCACCATTTCATCCAGTGCTGTTTAGTAGCATATGAATAGGTATGATGGGAAGCAGGTGCTGGGAGTAATCCGGGATTGAGTTTTAACTAGATGTGATCTGGATGGGGGGGGGGAACACGCCAAAGTATTCAAATGCTGTTCTCAGAGTTGAGTTCATTTACCTAGGGGTGGAGTTAGGGAAGGGAGGGAAAGTGTATGCAATGAAGCCCTAAGGGCTTGGGAAAGAACTGAGGGGACAGCTAGTTGGTACTGTGAATAAGGCACTGACTCTGAAGTCAGGATGATCTGAGTTCAAATTTGACCTCAGACACTTGACACTAGCTGTGTGACCTTGGGCAAGTCACTAAACCCCAATTGCCTTGCCTTCCCCCCATCCCCCAAAAAAAGAACTGAGGTTTAGAGGGATGGTGTATCCTTAGTGTGAAAGAGAGAGAGAGAGACTGAGACTGAGAGACAGACACTGAACTCATTGAGGAAAACAGGAGAATGTCTTGGGGCTTGATAGATAAAAAACCACTAGGATCTAATTTGGGTGATAAATTTGTGTAGTACGAACCTCAGAGATGTTTCATAGAATGATAGTCTGGAAGTGGCAGAGTGCAAGGTATGGAATGCTTTATGTCCTACACCATCACCAGTGAGATTCAGGTAAGGAGGATAGTTGTGACTGAAAGTTCATTCAGTTCTAGAAAGGATGGTCAAGGATGAAGTTTCATTAATCATTCAGTCAATCAACTAGCATTTATTAAGTGTCTACAAAGGGAAAGTACTGTATTGAGCCCTGGGGCTACAAAGAAAGGCAAAAAACAGACCTTTCTTTCAATGGAGCTTATCATGAGGGAGACAACTTTCAGAAAACAATATGTATAAACAAGATACATACAGGATAAATTGGGGGTAATCTCAGAGGGAAGATATGAAAATTAAGGAGGAATGGGAAATCAGGAGAGAGCCAGAAGATGGAAGGAGTGAGAAAGAAAAAGGCTTAAGATGAAAGTAAATTGGTTAATTATAGAAAACATAGTGGAAGGAGGAGGATAGAATTTTTAGTGGGGGGAGATAGTTATGGTTGAGGGGAGAGGAGTAAGAGCTTTTGGTCAGTCAGGAATGGAGACCCGAGTGAAGGGTAGCTCCCAATGGGGAGAATGGTGTGGTAGACTAGAGGTGCAGAGTACAGATTGGTTTAAGACATGACTTTTATGTTGATTGGTTTTTGCTTTATTGTACATAATTATTACAAGAGTGGGTCCTTTGGAGGTGGAGGGAGTAATTAGGAAGTGATAGTGACGTAAAAAAAGGGAGAAGAAAATAAAACATTTTAAAAGAAAGATCCATTTGCAGGCCACGTATATAGAGGTTATAGTTGGAGCAAATGGACACTTTAGTGGTTTACAACAATTTAGATGTTAGGTGGTCTATAAACAAATTATGTATTGGGTGCCTGGAGAATTTGGTAGTCTAGAGCACATTCTCTCTGACATCTTCATATGGAGTAGAAAGAGCTATTGAATAATCAGTCTGGAAATATGTTTTTTTCTAGTGTCAGAATACTTCAGAATGTTTGCCCATTTGGGGTATATGTGAATGGGTATATGATGTTTCAGAGTCATCTTTGTCTAGAGATGCTATAAATATTGAAAACAGATATATGAATAAGGAACTCAGATTACTTTTACTATTTTTGGTGACAGCTGATACGTAAGTACATTAGAAGATTTTTAAAAGTTTACATGGTTTGTAACTTCTCCAAACCCTATCTGAAACAATTCACCTATTTGCCAACCTTATGGTAATGAGCCTCTTTGAACTTACCCAGGTTCATCATCTATTGACTGTTAACTGCTGGCTAGGCCTGTCTACTTGAAACCTTTCCAGCTTGGTGGAGGAAATGTCAAAGCTTATGCTTCCCTGGTGTAGTCTTTCAGAACCTAAGATCACCTAGGAGTTGTTTGGTGGAGAATATGTAGATAGTATGAAAGGAAATCTCTTAGTACTTCTTTTTACTTTGTATGATTGTTTGTTTGTTTCAACTTACAGTATCTCCACATACTTAGAAATTATTTTATGGCTTTTAATACTTTGTAACTGGCTATTCATGTTGTCTTTCTTGGAAAATTATATTCTTTAGAGGAAAACTCGGGTTTTTTTCCCCCAACCTTTTTCTTTCCTTTTTTGTTAGAAAACATTTTTTCTTTTTTTTTCCTTTTTTTTGGAGGGGGAAGGCAGGGCAATTGGGGCTAAGTGACTTGCTCAAGGTCACAGGACTAGTAAGTGTTAAGTATCTGAGGCTGAATTTGAACTCAGATCCTCCTGATTCCAGGACCAGTGCTCTATTCATTGTGCCATCTAGCTGTCCCAAAACAATTATTTCTTATAGAACTTGGTTGGGTGTAGAGAGCTAGGAATTAGGGATCCATAAAATACATGGGTGTTCATTTTTTTCAGAGAGGCATGGGATAGGTCAACTACTAGTATCTGATGGCATGTATGTGAATAGATCCATTTTTTAAAAAAAGTTTTCATCTGGGGCTTTGTGTAGATGTTTGAGTAGGATGCCTTATGCTAGTATGTAAATATATAATTTATAAGAGATTGTTGCTGAATGTGGATTGTCATAGTAATTTTTGTTTTTCCCTCCTGATGTGTGTATCATAGAAGCAATTTCTGGCAAATCTTAAAAAAAATTTTTCTCATCAAAATTTATGCACTTAATTTAGTTTTCTCTGCTTAAAGAAATATACTTTATATACTTGTGAACAAGTCTAAGAGTTCCCCTTTTATTGAGAAGAGGGAATTAGTATAAGCTTGGGTTGGTTAATTCAGTTGTTTAGATCATGGTGCTAATGAGGTAGAGGTCTACTGTTTATTTCTTTTCAGAGTTTTAGGCTTGATAGGTTTTTAAGGTTGTAGTGACGTGGAAAGTTTCTCTCTCTCTCTCTCTCTCTCTCTCTCTCTCTCTCTCT
>CM053597.1:200047845-200063353 GCA_028646575.1 Pseudocheirus occidentalis | reverse complement strand
GAATATGTGAAGGGAGGAGTAGGATGATATAAATAGTTGGACATTTAAATTCGAGTTGTATTATGTAAGGCCTTGAATACCAGAATTGAGTATATAGTTGATGTGTTCAGGGATAGAAAGCCCCTGCAAGTTTTCCGAGTGGTACAGGGACAGAATCATAGTAGCGTTAGGAAGATTGGTTAGGTTGTTATGTCCTTGACTTACTTTGCTGCTATCCACTTCCATGTCTGTGAACGCTGAAATTGCTTTATCTTAAGTAGAATCTTTTCTCATTCCATCTTTCCCTGTACCTTCTGACTCCTAACTCAGTTCTTTGTTGTTACTTTGACCTGTATCCCCTCTCTTTCAGTTCTTTCCCAAATGATTATCCTTGCCACTGGCTACGCCCTTTTTCCTTACCTATTTCTACTTTTTGGTAAATGACCATCCACCACCTTTGCTCATATTCACATGCTGCTGAACAGAGCTGAGTGAAATCAGGAAACCTTGCTGACAGGGTCCAAGATAAATTTATGTTTCATAATTTCAGTGGACCCTCATTGCAGCAAGGCAAACATTTTTACCTTCCCTAATTGATTTACTGTCTCACCACGGGGGCTCTTCCAAACATTTTTGTCTCTCTTAAACTCCCCACCCCCTTCCCTTCAGTACCCCTTTCCCACCTGAACACTTGAGGGGGTGTTTACCAAAATAATTCAGGTCATCTGCCAAGAAATCAGTGTTTCCCTTCCTGATCTTTTCCCTCAAATCCTCCTATTTTCCTAACTTCCTTGTTATCAGGGGTACTACCTTCCTCCCAGTTACTCAGACTTACAAATTGGATGACTCCTTTACTCTCACCACTTAACTCCTATCCATCTCCACCCAGTATATTCCAGATCTTGTCATTTGTACTTTTGCAGTGTCTTTCACATATGCTCCCTTTTCTCCTCGGACATTGCCATCACTTCATACCTGGAATATTGCACTAACCTCCTGGGGGGCTTTCCCTGCCTAGAGTCTTCCTCTTTTCTGTCTATCCTTTGCTCAGCTGCTAAAGTGGTCTTCTTCAAGTATAGCTCTAGTTCTTTAAAGGGCAGTGGCTCCCAGTCACCTCTAAGATCCAATGTAAAACCCCCATTTGGTTCTTAAAATACTTTAAAACTAGTTCATTCCTATTTTTCAATTCTTAGACATCCCTTTCCTTTCCATACTCTTCAGTGTAGTGACACTGACCTCATTGTTCATCAAAGAACCTGAGACTGTATTCCTTGTCCCTCACTCTGGGGTCCCCTGGTTTCCTTAGCCTCAGCTACTATCTTGCCTTCTGTAGGGATCCTTTCCCAGTTCTGAATTCTAGTACCTTCCCATATGTTATAGTACTATAGTACCTATAGTACCTATACATATGTTTTATGTGTGCACATATATATATTATATATACATATACTATGCACATGTTACATAGATATGTATGCACGCACATACATCTATAAATCTTTTAAGTACCTGTTTACATTAAGATGTGAGCACCTTGAGGGCAGGATCTCTTTTTGCTTTTCTTAGTATCCTTAATGCTTACCACAGAGTAAGCATTTAATAAATGAATGCTTTTTTCTTGCCTTTCTGGCTTTCTTACCCCTTATTCTCTATGTACTTAACTGTATCGCTACATTGGCCTCCTTGCAATTTCTGCAATATAATACTTTATCTTCTGACCCTGTGTTCTTTTTTCTTTTAAAAAATTTAACTCAATTTTTCTTTCTTTCTTTCTTTTTTTTTTCAATTAGCACATATCTATTTCCTTTACTTCTCAACTTCCACCATTGAGGAAAAAAAATCTTGGAATAAATACGTATATTCAAACAAAACAGATTTTTGCATAGGCCACGTGGAAAAAACATGTGGTCCTGCTGTGTTTAGTTGTGGGTACCTGCTGTGCCTCTTCACCAGCTTCCCTCTGTTCCCTCACCTACTAATACATAGGTCTCCTCGATCTCCTTCACAACTCGGCTCAGAGCCCACCTCCTGCAAGAGCCCTTCTAGTTCCCATCGGCTGCTGATGCCTTTTTCGTTCAGTTTACTGTTATATACTCTCTGTCTTTAGTATATACTTTGATATTTAGATATTTATTTCCCCCATTGCAATGTGATCTCCTTGAAGACATGCACCTTGTTTTTGTTTTTCTTTATGTCCTTAACACAGGGCTTTACAAATACTTGTTGATTGACTGACCAAGGTAACAGAAGTGGAAAGAATAGATTTTAGGCAGGAATACTCGTTAGGAGGATGCCATGACCCTCTCATGTGAAGAGAAATCAGTGTCTGAAAAAGAGTAGTTACAGTTCATCTGAATCAGAGGTATGCTTTAGAAACTGGTGCTAGAATGGATGGACGGGGTGTGGAGTGTAGGAGAGGGGAGGAAAAGCAACACTGAATTTAATGGGAGAGACTGGTTTGGTGCATGGATGTGTGAGGTGGGGGAGATAGTGAGTTCTTTCTCAGCTTTGTCAGTTGGACGGGTAGTTAGCCATTGCAGATCATGTATCCATCAGGTAGCTGGAATAAGGGACTGGAACTTTGGGGACGAATTGGTAGACAAATAGATTTCAGTCTGTTTATAAACTGATAGTGGCTGACATTTCCGTAACGTTTCATACTTGCAAAATGTTTTATATTTATTCATATGTTTTATTTGGTCTTCTTATGTCTTGTAAGGTATTAGTACAAGTTTTATCTCCATTTTACAGATGAGGCAAGTAAAGATCAGGAAAGTTAAGTGCCTTGTTCTGGACCATACAGCTAAATTCTGTGCCTTTAGGAGAATTCAAATTTAGGTGCTTCTGCTCCCAAGTCAGTAACTGTTCCCTGTCCCGCCCCATCCCTCCCCCAATGTAGAGAAAAAAAGTGAAGCAGAATGTGGATGAAATCAGAGGTTACCAAGAAGAGAGTTCACTAGCAAACTGAGAGGTGCATCAGTACTGAAGAGTTAGGACAGGGTGGGAATAATACTGTGCTGCAGAAGCCAGGGATATGGGCTTTAAAGGAAATTCATATGCTTTAGAGAAGTTAAAGAGGATGGAGAGAGGGAAAAAAACGTAATTTAAATAATGATATCTACTGAAAATTGGATGTAAATAACATTGGCAGTGATTTTCATTAATTTTAAATTAATTTTTATTGATATCCTTTGTTTTTACATGACCTAAATTTCACTTTTATTGTCCCTCCCCTAGATCCATTCCATATAACAAATAATTTGTTTTTCTTTAATTTTTGAAATCTAAATTTTAGATGGAAAATTGCTTGATGTTATGTATTTGTTCAGTATAATAGTTGAAATTATAGTAGGGAAGGATGGGAAGAAGAGAGGAAAGGTTATGTGCATGCGAGCTGTTTTTGAATTTTAATGAGCAAAGTTTATGTAGGTCCATACATGAGAGAGTGATAGTCTAAGATGCTTTGACCTTAGCAATTTTGTCCTTCAAGACTTTAAAGAAAAGTTCCTTTAAACTTTATCTGATACTATCAGGAAAATCTTGAGACAGAATATCTTAGTTGCTTTATAATGAAGAACACTGTCATTAACTTATAAGATATTACTGGTATAATTTTACTTTGTATTTATGTAATATTCTTTTTCCAGAGTGTTCCACACTTGTTTGGTGATAGTTTATTAATACCTAACATAACTTTGTGGTAGGTGTAAAACACTGAAATTTTCATTTTAAGATGTTAAAGTTGAAATACTTGCCACAGTCAAGAGGTTTTGGACACCCAGAATCAGTTTGCTTGTCAATTTTAAGGACCAGTGATGCCACTTTATGGGGTCATAGTATTTAGATGTGGAAGTAAAAGTGTCATCGTGTGATTCAGCCCCTTCATCTCACTGATAGGAAACTGAAGCCTGCATAAATTTGTCTTGCTCAAGCCACCCAGTTTAGTGTTTTTTACCTAGTTACTAAAATATGCTTGATAATTTAGTGGATTAAGTTTGAAGAGCCAATTTTTATTCCTCTCGTCCCCTTTTTGCAGGAAGACTGTCTTTGAAACTTGAGACATTTGAGTGTTAGAATTAATGCAATAACAGAACAGAAAATGCCTTATACTGATTGTGAAAAATATTTAGATAAAGAATTTCGGAGACCTGTTGATTGTGTGAGTGATAGCTTGGATGTTCAATGTGGAATCAAACCTGTTAAGATAAAATTGTCCTGAAAATTGACCTCACTTAAAATTGAAAACATATTTACTTAAATCTAGTCTAAAAGACAAAGCCTGCCATTTACCTCGTTGGAGGTTTTTTCTGGGAGTAAACTTTGTTGCTATGGGAATTATAGATTACATGGATCAGCTCACCATCTCCTACCTTCCCAACCTTCCTGCCACCCCCCCAAAAATCCAAAAAAACCAAAAAAACTTATGCATGATTCTTGTGTAACTTTTTGTTGTTCTTTGAACAGAATAAAATTGGTCATAATGGTCTGACTTTAAATTGTGTATATAATGTAATTTGATATTAAATTGCCTGGGAAACAGTTATTTTAATCAGGGTTCAGTAACTTCTAAAATCTTAGCAAGAAATTGAACATTGGATTCTTTTACTTTGTCCACCCACAAAGTGGCCAACAATTTTTATGTTGCTGCTTGTGCCTCTGTTATTTCCGTAGACTCCTGGATTGTTCTTTCTTTACTGCTCCTTGTTTAAAGAGCTGCTGACATCTCTGGGTAACCAGTTTGTTCCTGTCAGTCAATCAGTAAACATTCATTAAGTGTCCACTCTGTGCAGGGTGCTGTGCTGTCTGCCCCCAAGGAGCTCGTGGTTTGATGTGGGGAACAACACTCATACAAGTATGTACAAACAAAATATACACAGGATAAATTGGTGATAATCAACAGAGGGAGGGGTGGCACTAGAGCTAAAGGGGATTGGGAGATTTGGGAAGACTTTCTGTAGGAGGTGGGATTTTAGCCCTAACTTGAAGGAAACCAAGTAAGATATGAAGTGGAAATGAGGGAGAGAATTGGAGGCTTGGGGGACCATGAGAGAAAGTGTCCAAGGTAGAGAGAGTGTCTTGTGTGAGGAATAGCTAGAAGGCCAGTGTGCGTCACTAGATTGCAAGCCCATCTAGGAGGTGGGGCTGAAAAGTATAAAAAACTAGAAAGGTGGGTGGACAAGTTATTAAGGCCTTTGAACATCAAAGGATTTTATTTTTGATCCTGGAGGTGATAGAGAATCATTGGAATTTATTGAATGGGATGGTGAAGTGGTCAGATCCTCTTTTTGGGAAGATTGTTTTGATGCAGAGTGGAGGATGGGCTGGAGTGGGAAGAGACTTGTACACAGATACGGTGATGGCCCACACCAGGGTGGTGGTAGCTCTAGGCAGGTGGCCTCAGTTCCTTCAGTAATCCATGAGGCAAGGTTCTCTGCTGAGAGGGTGGGGAGAGGGGAGCCATGGGAGGTTTGAAAAGGGGTGAAAAGGTTTGGAAAACCTGATGTGGAGAGTGGGATAGTGGGTGCTATAAAAAGACTTCCTTGATCCACTGAGGGCCCAGTTTAGATTACCTGTTACATGGGCCCATGCCAACTGAGGATAGATTGAGTTGCTATGAAGGTGAAAACAATAGGCTTTGGCAACAGATTAGATATGGGAGCGGCATGAGAGAGATTGATGAGTTGAGAATGACACACCTAGGTTGTAAGTCTAGGTGGCTGGGAGGGTGGTGGTACATTTGACAGTAATAAAGAAGTTAGGAGGAGGAAAAATAATGAGTTCCATTTTGGACATATTGAGTTTAAAATTTCTTTGGCCCACCCAGTTCAAGATGACCTGTAAGGAAGTGGAGATGTGAGATTAGAGTTTAGCGAAGGCCGGATAAATAAATGTGAGAATCATCAGTATAGAGATGGTAATTGACTGCATGATGGCTGGACTATAGAGGGCAAAGAGAATAGTACCCTGGTAAGAGCCCTGTGGGACACCCAATGTATGAAGATTCACCAAAGGAGAATCAGAAGGATTGGTCAGATAGGGTGGAGAATCAGGAAGACTGAGATAAGGCCATTAGTTTGGAAATCAAGAGACTGCTCCTAACTTTGGAGAGCCCTTTGTGATTGCAAGTTAAGAAGCTAAAGATTATTGAGAAGAGAGTGAGAGGAAAGGAAGTCGAGGCGCCTGTTGTAGACAGCCTTCTCCAAGGGAGGGAAGATGTGATAGTAGCTAGAGAGCCGTGGGTTTTTTGAGGCTAGGGATACATGGGCATGATTGTGGGCTGTAGGGAAGCAGCCATTAGACAAGGGGAGATTGAAGATATGGGAGAGAATGGGGATGATAGAGGACCAGGCAGCCTGCTGGAGAAGACTGGATGGAGTGAATCATTTGTTGAGGTAGCGCTTTGCTTTGGGAAGGAGAAGAAATGAGTGAAAGGGAGCTAGTAGTAGAAGGCATTTGAGTGGTGTTAGGTGAGGAGAGCAGAAGAGGAAGCTCTAGCTAATGGCTTCAGTTTCTTCCTTAATCTATGAGGCAAGCTTGTCCCCTGACTGGGTGGGGAATGGGGAGGGGCCATGGGAGATTTGAGAAGGAATGAAGAGGTTTGGAAAACCTGTTGTGGAGAGTGGGATATTGGGTGCTAGCTCTAAAAAGATGTCCTTGTTGCAGTGAGGACCCAGTTTAGATGACTGTTACATGGACCTACTCAACAAGGTTTTATGATTTTTCTCTATCTTACTTGACAACAGATTAGGAGCAATGCCAGCAGTTGGTAGCTGATGCTGGGCAGGGCAAGATTGACCTAGGATAAGGAGCCGAGGGATTTAAGAAAAGAGAATGGTGTGGAATTGAACTGGTTCACTAAGGAGTCAAGATGAGGAAGAGAACATAGCCATTGAAAGAGTGATAGCCTGGCCGAGAACTGAGGGGGTCAGGGGGCTGTCGTCACTGTGAGGGTGAAAAATAAGGTTTGAGGTTGCAAGGCAGAGGGAGAGGTGGAATAACAAATTGTGACCAGCACACTATATCTGGGCATACAAGGACAAAAATAAATGGTCCCTGTCCTCAAGGACCTTATGTTCTATTGTAAGGAAATAACATGTATGTATAAAATTAAATATAAAATATAGGTAATTTCTAGGGGGAGGCCACTAATAAGTGTTGGGACTGGGGGCAGGAAAGAGAAGATCAGGATAGGCTTCCTGTAATAGAGGGCAACAGAGCTGAACTTTGAATTAGGGATTGGGAGTCTGTAAAGTGGTGGTGAGGAGGGATTCATTTCATTCACAAGCATTGTACAAAGGCATGGAAATAGAATGTGTAACGTCATGAAGGTAAATGAATAGGCCAGTTTAACCATAAAGACAGTAATATCCAATAAATCTGGAAAGGTAGTCCTTGGACAAAATGTCAAGGCCTTTGCGAACAAATCAGAGCTATTTGTTTTTTATTTTAGAAGCTGGGCAGTGACCTGGTCAGAGCTGTTGCTTTAGGAATATCTGTTTATAGAAGATGAACTAGAAAGGCAAGAGTCTGGGGGCAGGGATGCAAATTAGAATGATGCCAAGGTGGTAGAATAGCCGGGGTTGAGGGGTGCTGGGGGCCTGAACTGAGTTGTTTACTCTGTGAGTAGAGGGGCTGGTGGGAGCTGGGTTATGGAAATAGAATTGACCAGAGAGAGAAGAGTGGAGAATGAGAAACCGGGTGATTCTCCCAGGTTAATCTGTGCCCTTAACAGAGTAGAGAAGTTAGGAAGAGAGGAGAAAGACCTGGAAATGGCTTTACTGTGCAGTGTGTCCGGGAGAAAGGACATCAGTCATAAAGACAGGCTCAAGTCTCCCCTCTGACACTCACTAGCTTTTCATCCCAGGGCAAGTTGCTTAAGCTCTTCAGGCCTGAATTTCTTCATCTGCAAATGAGGGTAATTATAGCTCCTAGGATATGGGGTTGAGGTGAGGACTAAAAGAAATAATGTGTGTGAAGTGCTTTGCAATTCTTTTCTTTTTTTAAATTAACTAATTAATTTATTTTATTGACTTATTTGTCTACTTTTAGGTTACAAGATTCAGTTCCAGAATCACTTGAGTTTCAGATTTTTCTCCTCTTCCTCCCCACCCCCCGACCCCTGCCATGGTGGCATGCAGTCATGTATAGGATCTGCAAACTCCTTCACATTGTATACTAGTCTGATTAAATAGGTATTATAGTCAATGGAGTGAACAATGAAAAAAGAGAAACAAAAGCCAAACATCGAAAAGAATGCTAGCATGCATTGCTTCGGTCTCCTTTTAAACTCTGATCTTTCTGGATCTTTCTCTGAATGTAGACATCTTCTTCCATCCTGAGACTTGTAGAGTTGTCTTTTAACTGTGCGATGCTGAGAAGCGTCCAGTTTTTCAAAATTGGTCGTCACACATATGATGTATCTGTGACTGTGTACAAATTTTTCCCGGTTCTGCTCTTCTCACTCAGCATCAATTCGTATAAGCCTCTCCAGGTGAGTATGAAGTCAATCTCCTTCCCATTTCTTATAAGTGCTTTGCAATTCTTAAAGTGTGAAATATTAACTGAGATTATTACAAAAGTAAGGTGAAAGGAGATGAGCAATCATAACATTCCTTGAAAGGAGAGACACTAGACAAATCAGTTTATGATTACCGTGTTCGTTGACTTTTGAAATGCATGATATTGTATGGCACTTCTCTTGTATGAACATTCCCCGTTTTGTCCTGTCACTTATAGTTCATCTAAACCAGTAGAAACTGAAAAAGGGTTCTGAGGCCAAAACTGAGCTTATCATAGTTGTGTATTGACTGTGTATGTGAGAACTAGCCCTAAGAACTTGAGTGTTTTAAGTGAGGTCACTGTGAAATGACAGAAAATGACTGAGGAAAACACAGGTAACTTCTTCACTGCTGCGCTGACCATCAGTGTTAGATGAAGCCTAAGGCAAAGACGTCTGCCACGGCCACCACTTTCCTAGCCAGGCCTTCTAATAATTATCTTAGCTCTTCTCCCATAGTCCTTCCTTCCCACAGCTGCCAAATCACTTTCATCACTCACAGATCTGGCCGTATCACCCTTCTGCTCACAGTTTTTTAGAAGCTCCCCATTGCCCACCAACTCGTTTAATTCCACAGGCTTTGTGGCATCCTACTTTTTCAGACTGTTGCTTCCACATAAGCTGTATTCTGGCCATACAGGCCTATTCTGTATTCTGCTCTTTTGTCACTGTTAATCTTTATACCTAGAATCCTTATCCCTCTTTAGCCATTAAATTCCTATCCCTCTTTAAAAGTCCAGGTATAATGTCACTTCTTTCATGAGGCCTGTCCTGATTGTCAAATTTTACCCCCTCCTTCCCTGCGCCTCCCCCCCATCCTGGCTGTATATCTACACTGTAGTAATGAGTCCCCCCCCCCCCCCATCCTGCACAGCACTCAGTTTGTATCTCTCTAATGTACTGATGTATTATGTTCTATTGTTATGTGTTATTACCCCTAGTAGACTCTGTGGAGTCAGGGGACTTAGAAAAAAAAAAACTTTTTTACCTGTAACTTTTATCTCTACCAGCCTAACATTAGTGTTCTGTGTATTTCTTTAATATTTCAATTGATGAGTGATCTCAACAATGTCCATAGTTACAGAGGTGTATGTGGCCTTCTCAACTGTGCTCTTGTCTTTATCTTCTTATGAGTTCTCCATAGATGAAATTCTCAACATGCCCCAAATTCTTTAAGTTCTGTAGGTACCAACCAGTACAGCTAACTCTGGACTATCCAGTCTCTTGCTCTGTAACCATCTCACTTCCCTTTCTGATCATATATTTCCTGAATGATCTCTTTTATGCAACTTTTTGTGTACAAGTCTATTAATTATTAATGCCCATCAATGTCCTTTGGGTTACCTCTACGATTTTAATCCTTTGGAGAGTTTGATACTTCATGATTCATAGCCTTTCAGTAATGCTGGAAGAATATTGATAATTAAAGAGATAGGTGTTTTTTGTTTTTGTTTTGTATCAGGGAGCAGTTTAGACAAAATCTCTCAAAATCCAGTTTGCTTTTCTCCTCCTAGTGATTTCATTTCTGGATCTAGTTCAGGGTCCAGTTGTAGTGTCCCTCCAAGAAAGGTGCTGAAGGACCATGTCATGGGAGATAATTTGAAAGGAACTAAGGATGTTTTAGCTTGGAGAAAAGAAGATTCACTGGGGACATGATAGCATTCTTCAGTATTTGAGGGCTTATCCTGTGGAAGGAGGGCTTAGACTCTTTGTCTTTGGCTCCAGACCTGGAGTTCTTAACCATTTTTGTGTCATGGACTCCTTTAGCATTGTGAAGCCTGTGGACCCCCTTCTTAGAATGATGTACTTAATGCATAAAATAAAATACATAGAATTGCAAAGGAAACCAGTTATATTGAAATGTATTTATCTTTCTATATTTATATCTGTATTTATATTTCATTGACCTGAGGTAGGAACTTCTGCTCTAGTGGGTAGAACTAGAAGCCCACAGGAGGAAGTTATCCAGAAGTGGGAAATGGTGGGTTCCAGCTCCTTGCAGTCTTCAAACAGAGTCCAGATGGTCTAGTTGAATAATTGTAGTGGAGAATCTTTGTTGCTAGAATTTGAATGAGTGGCTGTTGAGGGCCCTTCTAACAACTCTAACATTCTCTGATATGTATTGACAGACTAACCATAGCCTGGACAGTAGGCATGCTTTAGTTTTTCCTCTGTTGAGTATTAGACTGATTCCTTTTCAATGATCCTAAGATCTTATTTAGGAAGCTCTATAATATTCTGAGAATTGATGTTATCAATATAGTACCATATGCAAACCAAGAGAATTTGGAGAACCTTGTTATCCTTAGGGAATCCCTTGCATTTCAACTTTGTATGGGACATTCTCCATGACTATGGCAAATGACCTTTGGTGAGCAGTTTATCTTCCTGTTTCAGGCCTTGCTTGATACTGATAATCAGAGGGTATTTAAATAAAGCTGTCTGTGTGGTTGTGCCTATCAGGTAACCTTGGATGAGCTTAACTTATAGGTGGGACACTCTTTGTTGTTGCTGTTGTGAATGGGTGGTAAAAAACTTCCTTACCTGGTTGGTGCTTAATGGATATTTGTTGAATGAATATGAGAGAATGGATAATATGCATTTTATCTGGGGTGCTAGGTGGTACAAGTCCACAGAGTACAGGATCTGGCTCCAGGAAGACCTGACTTCAAATCCAGTCTCAGACACTTTCTAGCTGTGTGACCTTGGATTAGTTTGCTCAGCTGTAAAATGGGGACAGTAATACTTAAACTTCGCGGGGTTGTTGTGAGGATGGTTTAGAATAGTATTGTTAAAGTGCTTAGCACAGTCCCTGAA
The DNA here is from genome assembly GCA_028646575.1 of Pseudocheirus occidentalis. Lineage (NCBI taxonomy): Eukaryota > Metazoa > Chordata > Mammalia > Diprotodontia > Pseudocheiridae > Pseudocheirus > Pseudocheirus occidentalis. The sequence goes on along the minus strand of CM053597.1, from coordinate 200,052,000 downwards.
GTAGAGTAGACACTTAAAAAATGCTTATTCCCTTCCTTTAACACAATCTTTGTGTCTTGACTGTACTAATTGTCTATAGGTAGAATTTTGGTTTTACATTTTTTGCAAATAGCTTGACCGCGTGTATGTTGATTGCAAACAGCAATAGATTATTGCCCATTTTCTCAAGTTAGTTTTATGAATTATGTTATCTTAAGCATTTATGTTGAATGAACAATTGATTTTTAACTGCATGATTTCCAGTAAAGAAAATGATACATTTTTATAGTCAGTTTTGTGATATATAGGGTATCCCGACTTTCTTTAGTAAAATGGTCATTTAAAGCTCTGCATATGTCTTTCTGTTGAAAATAATATTATAAACAAGTCATCCAGGCGGGTTGAAGCAGCAAGGCGCAGCAAGGCACAGCAAGGGAGAAACAGAAGCACCAAGTGCTAGCTAGGCAAGTTAGAGCACTACCCCTCAGATCACTATTATCCCGTAGTCCCTGATGGGAATGTCCCAGGGCTCTGAACCCCAGAGCCTTGGGAAGAGCAGTGTTTCTAGCCCAGAACCCTCAGCAGTCATGACAGTAATGCACCTGTAGACTGGATCCCTGCAGACCAGACCTGCTCCTGTAGAGGCTGCAGCCACAGTGACTTGAAGACCCAGAAAAGAAAGCTCTTGCCAGCAGACTCCTTGGCCCTGTCAAATAGTTTTACAAGAAAAACTGATCTGACTCTTGTCAGTGGAAATGACTATAAAGAAGAGGCATTAACATCCACTTCACTCTTGTACCCTAAGGACCATGGGACCTTTCTCTCTGACTTGGAGCTGAAACATCCCATTTGTGTCATATTCCCCACATGAACTTCTTGAAGGGGCTAGGGGGAGGGTTACTTTTCTCTTTGGTATCCCTGAGCTTAGCATAATGCTTTCAGTATTAGAAGTCCAAAATTATTATTTCATTAACTCAAACAGTGGTCAAGCTCTTAGGCTAGTTTCTCAGAGCTCTGTTTAACCCCTTGTATGCCAGACTAAAATCCTACTATGTCTCATCATGCATGATGTGTGTGGGTTTGACTCTGGTTTCTTGAAGGCTGTGCCTACAGACCCCTGACTTTAGCAAACCAAGGTTTTGGTTTTCTGGAAAAGCTTTGAGTTCTGGTCAGGATGTTTATAGTCTAAGGACCAGTCTAACCAATTTGGGAGAGGCTCATCACCATATTGATTTCAGGATGATGGCTGTTTTGGCCACAACAGCTCTCAAACACCATATTCTAAGTTATAGAGGGGTTGTGATCTTCTGGCAGGGGAATTAATAAAATCTTAGGTACTTAGCATATTGGCAGACCTGAAATTGTATACAGTAGTCCTATAGAATCTTATCATTTCTAATACTGTTTTTATGGGAAAATTCATTAAGAGCTTCAAATTAGGATATAAGGAATGCCTTTTTATTCCATTGCAGCCTTAGGAGGTGGATTAGAATTAGGTTATTAGTTGCAATGACCCCATTTACAAAATCAGAATTGAAATTCATGGTTCAAATAAGAATACTTTCTAATTTGTGCATGGGACAGAATATTTGTAACTCAAAATGTCCTTGTTTCTATATTTATGACCTGCCAAGCAGGCCAAAGCTATTGCTGGTAGCTCCCTTGTCCTGAGATAAGATCTTTATCTGGAGTGGCCAACAACAGTAGGAACAAGAGTTTCCTGTCTTGTTGATGTTAATAGTAGGGATGAGGGTTCCAGATGGTATGGGGCTTTTAGACCTTATGATAATTGAAGGACAAGTTACAAATAGCATTGGAGAGGGTAAGTAGCTAAGGGTCTGGCACATAGGCGGTGAGAAACAAGGTTCAGTAGTCAGGGGAGAGGGGTGGTGTGGAGTGTGATACTTCAGCAGTTTAAATTAAAATTTGATAAGTGCCTACTGGGTACTGGTGGGAGGCAGGGGGCAGGGGGATTGTAAGTGGAACTTGTTAGACAACCTCGCAATAAAAGGGCTTCCATAATATTTAGAGCTGGAAGGGACAGGAAATTATTTGATCCAGCCTCCCTCTTTTTACAGATGAGGAATTAAGATGCAGAGAGGTTAAATGATATATCCAGTTCTACTAAACAGCAGGCATGGAATTTGAATGAGCTTTATTATTCCAAATCTAATGAGGAGACTAGTTCTTATCAGCTATAGGTGGGGAAGGATCATTTCTTGGGCTGAGGTGTTGGGGGGGCAGTTCATAACTCACTGACTGACCTTTTTCCCTCCACCCTTTCTCATTCTCATTCTTTTTCTTCCTTATCATTTTTTTTTTGCTTTTTTTTTGAGGGCAATTGGGGGTTAAGTGACTTGCCCAAGGTCACACAGCTAGTTTTTGTGTCAAGTGTCTGAGACTGGATTTGAACTCAGGTCCTCCTGACTCCAGGGCTGGTGCTCTATTCACTGCACCACCTAGCCGCCCTGTTCCTTATCATTTTTGAGAAATTTAAAGAATTACCTTATTTAGGGGACAGTAACATCTTGATCCCATGTGGAATTTTAGTTTGTAAAAATGAGTACTCTTGTTAGGCTCCCTTGAAATGAAAAATTCATTTATATATGTATGTGTGTGTATATAAAACTTTTGTTTTCCAAAAATACTCCATTTCAGTTTAAATTTATCTGATGTTGCACTTACTTGAATTGGCAGCAGTAATTCTTTTTCTATTTCATTGCATAGCAGAGCAAAACAGAGTTGACTGTACAGCAGTTGTCTTTCAGACGTGTCTAAATTTCTCAGTCTATTTATGAGCATCAACAAACACTTTGTACATACTTTTGCCATGGGTTGAATGCTTCTATTTTCCTTTAATTTCGTTTAAAACTAGTAATGGAATTTTTGAGGTTTTGAGAGGAATAGTGTTGGCAAGCTTACTTTTGAAACCAAAGGCAAATTAAGATACCAAGCAAACATAGAGAGACTACTACTTTAGAAAGGGACCTGAGAACACTGCTGACATTTGCAAAGACCGTGTCTTGTATTTATATAAGTTTCAGGTAAAAACTTCTGTTTTTCTAAAGTAGTTATGTTTAAAAGTGCACAAATATCATAATTATTTTAAAAGTTGATTCTAACACTTCAGTTTGTAGAAGTTTTAGTCTTTCTGGTATTGAATCTATTGGACACCAATGGTTTTGGTCTTTTTCTTCCTGTGATTTATTTAAGGTAATTCAGATGTATTCTAGATGCCAAGAATTTGACAAGTTCACATTAAAAGCTAAATCATTCTTTCAAATTGCTTTACATGACTTCTGAAGCTGTTAAAATATGCTACCAGCATCTGTCATTATGTCATTTAACTGGGCATTGCAAAACATGACAAATAATAGCACTTGTCACTTTGATGCTTGGTTCTCTTAGTGTAATAATAATAATACATTACATTTGGAGGATATCAGTTACATTTACTCTAATTATTTATTTAAAAATATACCTTTCATTGACTTGCATTTACTGAAGATGCCTTATCTATAGTTTCCTTAGCATTTGTGAATGCTGTTTTAATTATAGTTGTATCAAAATAAATATACCCACCATTGACTTTCTTTTTTAAAAAGTAAATTTTTAGTGCAGCTTTTAAAAATATTCCTTATATTTTCTGATGTCTCCCTTTTCTTGCATTTTCCCAGATAGCAATCCTTTATAACAAAGAATGAAAAAGAGGGAACAAAAGTTTAGCAGAAGTAACCAACTTTTAAAAAAGGCTGTGCTCATACTCACCTTTTCAGAGAAGTGAGGGTGGGGGGCAGAGGGGGAGGAAGGTACCTTTTCATGTCTCCTCTATGGTTCTAAGCTTGGTCATTATACCTTTGCAGCATTCAGTTTTGATCAGTATTTTAAAAATAGTGTCAGTAGAACACCACCCACATCATCTTTAAGGTCACATGATTTCATTGTAGCAGCCTTAGTCAAGTCAGTTGGGGCTAATTTATCTGTGTTTACTGTTTTCCTTGTGGGATCTTAGATCTTGAGTAAGAATGAATCTTGGAGACAATCCAATCCAACCTTCTGATTTTGCAGATGAGGCAGCTGAGGCTGAGAGAGGGTCACTGACCTGCCTCAAGTCTCTAGGGTAGAGGCAGGATTTGAATCCAGGCTACCAGTATTCTTTTCGCTGTCATATACCGC
>CM053597.1:200037117-200047745 GCA_028646575.1 Pseudocheirus occidentalis | reverse complement strand
AGAAAGTCTTATGCATTCCTCTTTATTTCATAGATGGTGAAACTAAGCAGAGAGATGAGGTGACTTGTCTATGGCACTGACCTAATGCTTTATTTTTTCAAATTTGTTTGAAATCAAGAATGCTTTTTCCTACTGAAATGATAGTATAAACAAGAATTCATTTTGCCTACCTGAGTACTTTTAGAATTGTACCATAAGACACTGATCATTTATAGCAGTGTTTCTATTAAAAGGCCATTGGTCTACAAACAGACTTTGGAAATTCAACCTGTGTGTAAGTTACATGGCATACTTCTAGTGAATATGGACAGGGATTCAAGATCAGCCCATCAACATACATTGATTATGGGCTGACTGTTCTAGGCTCCGTGCTAGTTTCTGGTGACACAGAAACAAAAATTAAATACTCTGCCCTCAAGGAATGAAATGGAAGAAAGAATATACACATGGATAATAGGTATTGGAAAAGATACATACTAACTTTAGAGGAGAATATACTCAGTGTTGGGTGATTAGCTGTAAGCTAAGTCAACTGATTAATCATTAAGTATTTGTTAAGTGCCTCCTAGGTGCCTTTCACTGTGCTAAGTTCTGGGGATACAAAAAGGCAGAAGACAATCCCTGACCTTAAAGAGCTTCTTATCTAATGGGGGAGACACCATGCAAAAAATATAGATTAAGCAAACTATGTCCAGGATAAATAGGAAATAATTAACAGAGGGAGGGCATTGGAATTGAGGGGGTGGAGAAGGCTTGAGGCTTAAGCCCGGGAGATGAGGAGTTGGGAATAGAGGAGGGAGAGCATCCCATGGTTGGAGGAGAGTCAGAGAGAATGTTTGGAGCTAAGAAATAGATTGTGTTGTTCATGAGGCCGCCAGAAGGCCAGTGTCACTGGATTGAAGAGTATACAGCCGGGAGTAAGGTGTAAAAGGGTGGTAAAATAGGAGGAAGCTAGGTTGTGAAGGGCTTTGAACGCCAAACAGAGCATTTTATATTTGCTCCTGGAGGAAATGGGGCGGTGGGAGATCATGAAAGATGAAGGTTTTTAAGGAACAGTATCCCAGGCATGGGAAATAGACATAGCATAGCTGTGGATTCTGAGGATGAAGTGTGATTTGGTTCTTCTAGTTTTGTGGTGCTAATTTGAAGTATTGGAGAGATAATCATGCTCCCATATCCGTTCTCCAACATTCAGCAGCTAATGTTTTCTTTTTTTTTAATAACACATTTATTTTCAATTCAGGGAACAAAACAAGCACTTCCATAACACAGTAAAATAAAGAAGATGATTGCATGTGAAACTGCAAATCTGCCATGTATAAATTACTATTCCCTCCAAATATACAGCAGAGTCATCATGTCGGTTTCTTTTTTTCCCTTTTTTTGCCTCCCACACTCTACCCTAGGGATGGCTACCATTAGGCACAAAAACGTTGTGTGTGTGTGTATACATATATATATATATATATATATATATATATATATATATGTATGTAAAATTAATTCCATAATACTTCTGTTTATCACTTCTTTCTCTGGAAGTAGATAATATCTTTTTCACATGTCCTTTATTTCCAACTTGCATGTTTTTAATAGTCAGAATGATTTAATTGCTCAAAGTCATTCTTGAAATAATATTGCAGTTCCTATATACAGTGTTCTCTTATTTCTCTTGACCTTGCTCTTCATCATTTTGTGCATATCCTTCCACGCTTTCTGAGATCATTGAGCTCCTCATTTCTTGTAGCACATTAGTATTCCATCACAACTTGTTCAGCCATTCCTTAGTGATAGGGATCCCTGCAATTTCAAATTCTTTGCCACCACAAAGAGAGCTGCTGTAAACGTCCCATTCACATTCGAAGTTATAATTACTGTTTGTGAATTTACCTCCATCTCATTTTTACTCAGTATTTTCTTTCTTAGCCTCTCGTTTTACTCTATCCCTGATAACTTATTTTTTCCCTCCACCCTTCCACTTCACCCCCCTCCAGGAGTTTCCCCATCCCCTTCCCCCACCTTCCCAAATCCCAATCCACACTCTAAAAGTCCCTCTTCTATCATGTCCCCCATTTTTCTCACTTCTCTACATGTTCAGAAGACTTCTACACCCTTCCACATGTACACATTTCCTCTTCAACCCAGATGAGAGTAAGGTTCCTGCATTACCAGCCATCCACCCCCACCTGCTTCCTTTGTAGTACTTCTTCCTTTCAAGTTCCATTTTTATAATATAGTTCTTCCCTTTTACCTTTTCTTACCCAATTTTGGAGATTTATTTAGTGGCTAAAACTAGTCCCTCACCTTGTGAAGGAAATTTGGGGTTTTGGTTCAGTCTTGTGGTGGATCAGTTTAGGCCTTTACTTTTTCTTTTTCGTTCTTGTTCTGAATGCTAAGGTGTCCCTATCCCTTTTTGTGAGCTTGATAAGCTCCACTCAGATCTTGTTGATGGCACTATTAGCGGGCCTCCAATGAAGTCCCATGTGCTTTTTTTTCCAAGGGCTGCCATGGCTCTTTTTCTTGCTCTGGTTTGTCCATGGGTTGACTAGCTTCTGGGTTACCTGGTTGCTGAACTACTTAGACCTGATTGCTGAGCTGCCTGGGGATTGTTCCATCCATGTTTACTGCTGTAGTGTCTGGATGCTGGGTGACCTTGTCTTTGCTGTCCCTTCTGAGAAGTTTCTATGAAGTAAGCTGTTTGAGGGCTGCTTGGTAGAATCCTATATCCTATTGTGCCTCCAGAAAGTCCCCCTGGGTCGTGAGCGTCCTGTGCACTGTCTCTGGCTCTTGCTCTGGCTCTTCAGTTTTCCTGCCACCTCCCTGGACTTGTGTCTGCTCACATCTTCTACAGTATTCTGGCCACCATTTTATGCATTCCTGAACTAGATAGAGGAGTTGATAGCTATTTCTCTTTGGTTTTCTTTGTTGTTGTTCCTTCTGGTTCATTTTTAGAATTTTACTGGGGCATTGTGGGAGGATCTAGGCTCCTCTAGATTCTAACACTCTGCCGTCTTCCCATAATTTTTGAAGCGATTGTTTCAGTTAAGTTTCCTTTCTGATTCCCAATAATTCTGTGAACTGAATTTGAATAGGATTTACACTATAGAAAATGTATTCTTTTAGTAGTCTATATTTTACTGGTTCTAATTTTATTCAAGAAAGATAGAATTTCTGAACTATATATGTATGTAGAAGGAGGGAATATTTAAATTGATGAATCCACTTCTTCAGCAGAAAAAAAAATGCCATCTTACAAATCTTTGTAGGTTATGAGATCATAAATACTGAATTCATTATCATATTCTTTATTAGAGATATTTATGTTCTTCCTGGTATTCTTAGTATCCTATAACACATGTACAAATGAATAACAGTAATATAGTCGTGAATTATTTCACAATAAGAAACCACTGGCTTTTTTTGTCTGCTTTTTATTCAAAGAGAGCTCTGTATAAACACAGTGGTTTTTTTTTCTTTTTGGTTAAATGTCCCTGGTTCTGTAAATAATGGAATCATTCTAAGAATTTCTACGAACATTTTACAATTGTATGTATGAAATTGGATTTAGAACAGAACCTCATGGCTTCCAAATGGGTACCTACCTGACCTAGATATAAAAAGTCACATCATTAACAAATAAGATAAGTGATTGGAGGTACAGAAATGACTTACATTTTTGTATATAACCATTAAGAGATTTTGTTTTGCTTGACTGAGTTTTTCTTACAGAAATTTCTTTTTTTTTCTAATGTGGTTAGAAGTAAGAGAGAAAATAGATTTCTGTTAATAAAAAAATATGGGTAGGATGATGCTACAGATTTGAAATGCTGCATACATGATTTCAGATGAAGTTATCATATTACTAGTTTTACTAAAGTGTTTTACTTTATTACAGTACACCTTCACAATGTAAAACACACCAATAAACTTTAAATAAATAATTTTTATGAGGTCATAGTACAGTGGAAAGAGGACTACCTCTGTCAGCAGGGTACCTAAGTTTAAATCCCAACTCTGATCTCCAGTCTTGCATCACCAGTTGCCTCTTGGACACTTTGAACTGAACGTCCAGTACACTTCTTCAACTCTGTATGTCCAAAACAGAACTCATTATCTTTGCCCCGAAACCTGTCCTCTGCTAGTCCATCTATTTCATTTGATGAAACTGAGAACCTAAAGAGAAAATGACTTCTCCAAGGTTGTATGACCTGTTAATAGCTAAGCCAGTACCCGAACTCGGATTTCTTTACTCCTGGTCCAAGACTCCGCTCTTTCATTCTCATATCATTTCAGATGTCTTAGTAGCATTTAATTATATCTGTGAGGAACCAGAAGTCAGAGGGGTTAAATCCTTCTTTGTTAGAAATTTTAAACATAATCGTTTGAGGTTCTTGAACTTAGAAGACATCTCTGATCTTACAGTGGAAGACAGGGAGGGGGACAAAATAGAATTCCTTTTTTACAAGAAATTTTGAATCATAGCAGTCTCTTAAAATTAAAGGTACTGGTAATTCAAATCAGTATAGTAACTGCATTCAGAAAAAAATGTTTTTTTCCTACACTAGCCTTTAACTCTTAGGCTGGGTAAAAATTAGATTAAATAAATTACTGAATAATATAGCAAACACTTTTATAAAGTATACAGGTGATCTTGGTTATATTGTTGAAATGAGCACAACTTAAAAGATAGAGTGGAGTATGGAAGTTCTGTTTGATATGGAGCTTCTGCCAATAGCGTGGTATTTTGAGGACTGATATTATCCAATTTCCAAATGGAGATTGCATACAGAAATACCCTGGGACTGGTAATAAGCATAGAAAATCGCTCCATCAAAAGGCCTTTGTGTATTTATGATGGCAGAAAAAGTAATTTGATTTGAATGCAGAAAATGTTGTGATATAATTCCTTAGTATTTTGGCTAAATTAGTAGAAACCTCTGTCAAAATCAATCTTCGCACGCTTGTGGCTGTTATTGTGTATGGTGTTCTCTTGGTTCTGCTCCCCTCACTCAGCATCAGTTCATATGAGTCTTTCTGGGTTTCTCTGAAGTCTGCCTGTTCATCATTTCTTATAGCATGTGGATCCTCTTCCCATTTGTTTGATCTCTTTGGGATACAGCCTTAGAAGTGGTATTGCTGCCTCAAAGGGTATGCACGTTTTTATAGCCCTTTGGACATGGTGTAAACTTATATTTTTAAAAAATATTTTGATGACTGAATTTTGATATATTTGATTTCCTTTGTAATCCTATGACTTTTATGCATTTAAACATTTTTTTCAGAGGAGTCCATAATATTCATCCTGTTATCAGAGGGTCTATGATACAAATAAGCTTAAGCACTTTTCCTCTAGCAGAATTTAGGCTGAGCTGTCTGTGACAGAGTGGAATGAGAAGTGCATTGAGAGCCAGAGGACTTGTGCTGGGGGCAAATAAGTTCCTTTACCTCTCTCCCCTTCATTTTGCTCTTACAGCGGTGGTATGGGAGAATGGAATGGACGTTAGACCTAGGTTCAAGCCTTTGCCAGTTGTGCGACTATTAGCAATCTTGTAAAAAGGGATACTTGCCTCAGTAGTGTTTCAAAGATCAGGAGAGCCAGCGTGGTTTCCTGGGAGGGACACTGGTTGGAAAAGAAAAAACTTGGCATCTAATTTCACTGCTGGACCTTATTTTCTTCTATGAATGAGGAATGAGGGGGTTTGACTGGCATCAGGAGTGGGGAACCTGTGGCCTGAAGGCCACATGTGCCCTTCTAAGTTCTCAAATACAGCGCATTGACTCAGTCCAAACTTCACAGAACAAATGCTTTTATTAAGGGCCACACTTGAGGACTTCAAGGGCCACATGTGGTCTCGAGGCTGCAGATTCCCCACCCCTAGACTAAATGATCTCTGAGGTACATTACAGTTCTAGATCCTGTGGTGCTGCCCAGATCTATAGCTCAACACTATCCATTTCCCCCTAGAAACCTTCTTTTGGTTCTTTTAATATCCCCAAGGATATTCATTTTAGCACTGGGATTGCCCTTCTGTTGACTTTTAATTTGAATCCAGTACCAGCACATTTCCTTTTTAAACAGTAGATGTTCCTTTTCTGTCGTTTTTCATGAGCTGTCTTTGGTAATTTGCTAAATGTAACCTCATCTATGGCTGCCATGTTGATTTCATTTTAGTAGACATTTTATAAGAATCTTTTTAAGATGGTACTTAAAGTGTTGGTTATATAGAGATGAAAAATCAAAGTTTATTGCCTAAAGCAGCTTACTGCATATAGTGGAAAGGTGTAAGGCTTACAAATAAGCATGTTAAAAAGTAGGAAATGAAAAAGAAGTAACTAGACACGGTATTATTAGAAAAATTGAAAAAGCTGAAGTGATCCTTGTTCTCAGTTGGATTGGGTAAAGAAATCAGGAAAGGCCACATAGAGGAGGCTGGGGCTTGAAGGGAAGTCAAGAATGAATGAAAAAGGATTTTCTAAAAGCATGGATCATGTTACTGGCACAGTGCTAAATTCAAGGAACGCTAAGCAAAATAGATCCTGCCCTCAAGAAACTTCCATTGACACATCCAGGGGAGCTAGAATTGAAAGGGGTGGGGAGCAAGGTGGTACTGGGTGGTGGCCTGGATACAAGTGTTGTGTAACTTTGTGTTGCTCCTAAGGCTTCATCTGCTGTTTCCCCTTGAGATTCTAGTTTGACATGATCTGAGTGAACGTTGGTGTGAAGAGCTGGACTTTGTGGTAGCTTGAGGTCATTGCAATGTCTGTGGTTTCCTGAATACTCTTCAGGTGGATCTCCTTGTGTTAAATTTGGGGTCTACCTTGTCTTTGTAACACTGCTTTCCCTCTCTCCACCCAGCTTTGTATTTCATTTTTACTTCTCCCATTTTGCCTTGTGTACATTTTATTCTACCGTCTCAATTGGAAGCCACTTGCGGTGACAGATTGCTGGTTTTCATCTTTGTATTCCCAGGGAGAGTGTGTTAGACATGGGGGTCATCCAGGGCGAAGGCACAGAAGTGTGTTGGGTGCAAGGCTTGGGGGTTAGGGTGAGGGATAAGGTTGCCCCCCAAAAAAAGAAGGGAGAAGAAAAGAGTGAGGAACAGGAGGGCTAGAAGGAATCAAAGGTGAGCAGGACATCTTTGAAAATTGCAGGTTAAATGTTTTATATTATATTTAACCTCATTAGGACTTTTCCACTTCAGTATCTGTCAGGAATTGGTGCTGGTTGGTCAATCAGTTAGTGTTTGTTGAGCACCTACCGTTTGTGAGTCACTGCAAAATTGGAGAGACACAGAGAAGGGGAAACTGTTCTTGCACCCAAGGAACCCACAGTCCGATGAGGGAGAACAACATGTAAGCGACTGTGTCCAAACAAGATGCAGACAAGATAAGGTGAGGGAAGGGAGTCTCCTCAGGGGAGGCCCGAAGGATGAGAAGGTGAGACTTGAAGGAAGTCAGGGAAGATGAGGAGAGGGACTGTTTCAGGCATGGGGGAGAGCCAGGGAAAATACTCAGAACTAGGAATGTTGCTTGGGAGGAACAGCAAGGACACTGGTGCCCTGGACTCAAAGTATGAGACCGGAAATGTTGGAAGGGACCAGGTTATAAAGGGGTTTAAATGCCAAACAAATTTTATATTTAATCCCAGAGGAAAAAGAGAGCCATTGGAGTTTATGGCAAAGTAGGAGAGGGTTGTGGTATGGTCAGATGAGCTTTAGAAAGATCAATCTTGACAGTCCAGTCAAGGATGGATTGGAGTGGGGAGAGATTTGAGGCAAGGAAATAGTTCCTTGGGGCTATTGGGATAGTCCTGGCGTATGATCATAAAAGATCTGAATTTGCAAAGGTGAGTGTCAGAGGACAGAAGAGATATTAGAAAGATAGAAATGACAGGACATAACAGCTGATTGGGTCTGGGGGAGGCGAGAGAATGAGGAGTCCAAGATGACACATAAGTTGCAAGCCTGAGGGACTTGGGAGGATGCTGGTAACCATTAAGCCATTAAGATCAAAGAAGATCTAAATTTGACTTACTGTTTTTGACTTACTATATGTAGGGAAAAAATCTGAAATTCACAGTGAAAATTTAAAGAGACTTGGGAAATACTTTTCAAGATCCCCTCTCCTAGGAGGGAGAGATTCCAGAATAATGGAAAATATCTGAGAATCCCTCTAGTATACTACCGTTTTTGGTCATCTTTACCAATTTGTTGTAAGTGAATTTTGTCATCTCTGCCAGTTTGTTGGTGGTCTTTTGATTTGCATTTCTTTTATTAATTCTGATTTAGAGCATTCTTTCACATTGTTGCTTATAGTTTGCAATTCTTCTTTTGAGAGCTATTTGTTCATATCCTTTGAACATTTATCTGTTGGAATGGCTTTTGGTTTTAAATAGTTCTCTTAGTTATTTATATATCTTACATATCAGATCTGTATAAAAATTTTTTCTATAATCTTTTTTCCAAATCAACCATTTCCTGTTTATCCTTTGTAAATATTGTCCATGCAAGACTTTTCATTTCATATAACCAACATTCTCTTTTGTTTTTACTTCTAAAACCTCACAGAGTTAAGAATTCACTTTCTAGACAATGTTATGGAAAGTATTTGATGTTCTTTTCTGAGAACTTCTTTATGGTAAGACCTTTACTATTCAGGTTACATAACTGTTTTGAGTTTATTGTGGTATTGGTGTTTGACACATGATTTTTTAGAAATACTTTAAACTTGGCACTTAAGATCTTGTGAAATGAGGACAGCATTTATTTGATCTTTGGCACAAGCTTTCCAGAACTGGCATCATCATTTCTTTCTGATGCTTCTCAAGATATAGCTAGGTCCCAATGAAAGTTTTCTTGCCCTATTTTAAAAAAGGGGAGACCAGAAATCTCATATTTAGCCCATTTTGACTATATATTTGCTAATACTATTCTTCACATCCGTAATACATCAATATCAGTAAGCATTTATGTTGGCACTGTATCAGCCCTTGGGAATACAAGAAGTCAAAAGATAGTCCTTGCACTCAAGGAAGTTATAGTCCAGTGAGGGAGACAGCATGCTAAAATATGTAAAACAAGGTATTTACCGGATAAATGGGAAATGATTAACAGAGAGAAGGCATGAGAAAATGTTATACTTACCCTCTTCCTTCTACTTATCTAAGGCAAATCTGCACATCCTTGAGGGGACAGCTAAGGTCAGTCTCCTATATGAAACATTTTTCAACTGCTCTAGGCCTCTTTGATTTTCTTTTCTTAGCTCCCTCTTAAGTATTTTCTTTTCTGTCTTTTATTATTCACTATTACTTCATATATTAGAGGAAGCTGTGGAATAGTGGGAAAACTACAAGAGTTGAAATCACAAGATTTCAATTTGGGCCAAGATGGCGGCGTAGAAGCAGCAAAGTTTAGCAGCTCCCACACAGCCACCCTAAATACCCATAAAATATGACTCGTAACAAATTTTAGGGCTCCCAAACTCACAAAAATACAGAAAACACATCTCTCTCTGAAGGCAGCTCGGCAGGTGGGGCTCACCGTGGCAGGCTGGGAGCTGAGGCCAGCCCAGGCTGAAAATGAAACCGCGGCCAGGTCCCAGGGTGGTTGGGAGGAGCCAAGCTACAGCTTGAGTCTACAGGAGAGCAGATCTGCAGCGCCTGGAGCAATCTCCACATTTATCAAGCCATGAAAAATAAGGCTAAGAGAAAGGTCAGTGGAATTCAAGCTTTCAAGCTAAATTTGGGGGAGGGAAAGCAGTTTGGCCGAAATGCTCTCAGGGCAAGGAAGCAGCGGGAAGCGGCAGGATCTGCTGCAACCAGCGACTGCCTCCACTGGGCTGCTTCAGAGCTCCTGGCCTGCCAATTGCAGGGGGGCCAGGATGATTGATCAGAGCCAAGGGCTCTTGCGTTGAGCGGCCTGGATCCAGATTGTGGTCTTGGGTGGAGGTCCTGGGGTATGCTTTGAGCAAGCCAAAGCTGGTGGGGGCTGCATCACCCCCCAAATAGCTCCAGCAGCTGTGAAAACCCCAGGAATTTGGGACAGAGCTTCCCCCGCTGGAAGCTGAGTTCCACAGAGCTAAAAAAAATCAAGCAATTAATTGACTGGCCAACATGAGGAAAAGGAAGCAAAATAAGAACAGCAGTAAAACTCTAGAATCCCTTTTTGCAGACAAAAAGGATCAAAGCATGGAATGGGAGGAAGACAACACAGTCAGAACTCCCACACTAAATGCTTCCAAGAAGCATGAGGATTGCCTACAAGCTATAGATCAACCAGAAAAGGACTTTGAAAAACAAATTAGAGAAGTGGAGGAAAAATTGGGAAGAGAAATGAGGATGATGTGAGAAAATCATGAAAAGAGTGTCAACAACCTGACTGAAGAAAACAACACTTTAAAAAATAGATTAATTCAAATGGCAAAAGAGGCCCAGAAAGCCAGTGAGGAGAAGAGTGCCTTAAAAGGTCAAATTTGCCAGATGGAAAAAGAATCTCAAAAGCATTCTGAAGAGAATTAGAGTAGAGCAAGTGAAAGTTAATGACTTTATGAGAAACCAAGATACTATTAAATAGTTACAAACAAATGAAAAAAATAGAAAGCAATGTGAAATATCTCCTTGAAAAAACCAC
>CM053597.1:199968987-200036617 GCA_028646575.1 Pseudocheirus occidentalis | reverse complement strand
TCCCATATAGAAGAGGCAAGGGATAACTGTTACAACTTTACTTTCATTTGCTCTCATTGAATTTGGCTTAGGGAAGGAATGACATAAACTCTAAACTGGTATCATGCCACACAGGAGAGTAGGGGGCATGGGGATGAGAGGTGGGAAGACGGAGGGGAGAGGGGGGTCTGGGGAAAGGTTACTGGAAGCACACACTTCAGTATAGGGACAGGGAAAGGGTAGAGAACAGAACAAGGGGAGGGGCAGGATAGGACGGAGGGACATATGATCAGACTGTCATAATATGTCCACTGTGAAGATGTCCTGTGTAATTACACATGCACAGCCTGTATTGAATTGCTTGTCCTTCCAGTGGGGGTGGGTGCCAAGGGAGGAACCGAAGGAATCTAGAATTTAAAGCTCTGCAATACATCCAGCTAGGAATTAAGGTATACAGGGACTGGGATAGGGAGACCCTCCCTGCCCTACCAGAAAGTTAGAGGGTTGTTGGAGGAGGGCACAAAAGAGAGCAGATTGGGGGAGGGGCTTTACAGTGGGATCACTGTTTTGGGGTTGGGGGTAGGGGAAAGACAGTGAGAAAATTTGTAACTCAAAAATCTCATGGAAATGAATGATGTAAACAAGAAACTAAATTTAAAAAATTTATATTAAAAAAAGAAAACAAAGAACAAGATTTCAGTTTGAGTCTTTGCTTACCCAGCCAGCCACTCTGTGGCCTTGGGTGAGTCTTAGGGTCCAACTTTTTTCCTCATTTGTGAGATGAGGGTTATTGGTTGGGTACAATGATGTTTTTAGATCCCTTGTAGCTCTGTTGCTCTTGACTCATTCTGTGACTCAGCTGTTTTATGAACTTGGGCAAAGTTGTGTCTCTGGGCGCTTTAAAAATGGATGTAATGCTGTCTCTCTCTACCCTTCAGGATTGTTGAGGAGCAAATGAGATAATTTATAGAAAATACTTTGCAAACCATAAAACACTAGTATTTGGGGAAAGATGGACCTGTTAGAGTGCATATGCCTTGTATCACAACTTTGCATATCATAAGTCTGTAACAGACAGCTCCATAGGTGGTATTCATGAATCATTGTGGCAGGAAAATTCATTGCTTTGTGCCCAACCTTCTTTTGATGAGCTTCTTAAAACTTAAGTAGGCTAGTTTTTGGATGCTGATTATTATTTGCCTGTCCTTACATGAAACTTTCCCAGCTTGGTAGAGTATGCAAGTTTTTTGTACTCTTTTGAAATACGCTTTGAGAAATCAAGGGCCCCTGCATACCACCATAAGATACCGCATTGGGGCTTTTGTCAAAATAGAGAAATGTAAGTCTTTATAGTTGTTGCTCGTTCCCCAATTTAGATTTTAAGCCCCTTAATGGAGTAGAAACCATATCTTCTTCTTCTTCTGCTCCCCATGACACCAGGCTTAGGAGGCATTCAATAAATACTTGCTGCTGACCCACATAGATACATATTTAATGAGAACAAAGTAAAATATAGGCTGTGCTTTTGAGCCACTTAAAATAGCTGTCTGTATGTCAGGTGTGTACCTACTTATTTGCATTTTGTCAATCCATCAGAATGCCAGTTCCTTGAAAGCAGGGAGTATTTTGCCCTTTCTTTGTATCCCCATGGATCCCAATTCCTGTCTCTTATGCACTTGATAAATTCTTGTCGACTGACTTATAGGACACAAATAAGTGATGTGATCAAAAGGAGAGTTGGTCATTGGGAAATGTGATTTGATGAATTAGCAAAAACCTGTTGACATTAAAAGAAAACCAGTCCAAAGCACATGGGTAGGTCCGTAGCATCTTCATATTTTAAAAGCTAGCTTATCAAATTTATTTTTTTATTAGTCCAACACATTCTCACATAGATGGCTAAATGTTTGTCCTGTGATTTGACACATTAATTAGCAAGTCAACTTCTTTTTTATGCAGGAATGCTGTATCTTGGTTTTGCTTGTTTTGTAGGGTTATTAATTAGATTGTGGATTTGTATCGCAGGGTTTTCGCTTTTTTAAAGTTGCTACAGTTCATACAGATAAGATTTTCTATTTTCTTTTGTATATTTAGTACTTTTGTATATTTTTCCATGAAGTAGTTTTACAGTTTGTTCATTTGTATCATTTTGGCACATTCAGGCTTAAATATAGCTCAACTCTTCCATCACTAGTTTGTACAAATACTAGTCATTCAAAATGTCAAACTTTGGACTTAACCCAGGAGTTGTAAAGAATGTAAGCTTTTATATATTGAAAGATACTAAGCTCTCTTAGGGAGAGGGTTAAGTAAAATACTGTATTTATGGGGGTAGTTTAAAACAGTTAGGCTTTAGATTTCCTATGTGCCCAAAGTATTTCTCAAGTGTGTTCCATTCTATAACAGTTAATGAATTGGAGCAGCAAGAAGCAATTAGTAGTACTGACCTTTTTGCTGAAAGTTCTAGGAGTAAACATAAATCAGCAGAACATTTTGAGAGAGTTGGTAAAGCCATACCGAACTTTGAAAGTGTTCGTTCTTTTAACTCATTGGCAAAATATTGGAATATGTCTACGTTTTTTCTCTCAAACTGTTCATATTTTAGGCATTTGCAGTATTTCAGTGGATTATTTGCTAAAGGTATTCTTCCTTTAATATAAGGGGAGCATTACAGCCCTTGACTGGAAAATGAAATTCTATATAGCCCTGTTTTTCAGTTGATTTTTGTTTTAATAACTGCATTCTTTGAAAACTAGGAGCTCTTTGCATCCAGTACCATTGCTTATCCAGATGCGTCAGTGACTCTTTTCCCTTTTTACCCTTCATTTGTTGCCATGCCGTGTCCTACAGGTCCGGTGTATTTATCAAGGCCATTCAGCAAACATTTACTACATTATGTGTAAGACATTGTGCTAGATGGGAAGTAGAATACAAAGATGACTAAGGTCTGGTCTCTGTCTTCAAGGAATGAGAAGCCCTAACAGGGCAAACTGCTGTTTACTCCTGGGATCATAGTGGCATTAGCACAGCGAGGAGCTAAGCCTTCCATTGTCAGAGATATCAGGGAATAGACTCTATTGATTAAAGATTTCCTAATTTCAACATTATTTGAAGATTTCATTACCAATTTGTAAATTTGAAATTCCTCAGGGTAGCTTTCTGAATAGTCTGAAATTTATCTGTCCCCATGCTACAACTTCCGCTCGTTGAGTAAACATTTATTGAATGCACACCACGTACAATACATGCTAGGTGACAAGGGGAATTAGACCAAGCTGAAGAAGGGGAGATTGCCTCTGGCTTTGAGGAGTGTATAATGAAATAGGAAGACACGTGTACAAATACTTACAATAAAATTGAGTAGAGCATGATAAGTGCACAACAAGTATCAAATGCTTTGAAAATTTAGAGGAGGGAAAAGAGCGCTTTTGTTTTAAAGGGATAAGGGCTAAAACATCATGAAGGATATGGCATTTCAACACTCAGCTATGAAGAATGCTATAGCTATAGAAGTAATATTTCAGTGGGTAAGTATTGAGCAATATTTCATCCTAGGTTACCAGATGTATATGTAAAAAGAACATCAGGTGGCGTCTAGGTCCATCTTATTTTGTAGACCCTTGGTCAAGGTCAGTCACATGGAAGTAGGGCTTAGTGCTTCAGTTTTGCTGGAATTCAGTGTCTATGAATGGATGTGATATGAATCCAAAAGGATACACTTAAGGAAGAATAATAACCTAATGAAGTTTGACTTTATTTGCTAGACATTGGGGAACCATGGAAGGAAGACATTAGAGTAGATTAGAACCTGCTCTTCCATGTTACTAGAGGCTCACCTAAGTGTAGAGTTGGGTACATAGATGATATTCATATAATAATATGAAAGAAGGACTACGATCATCTCTAATTTTCAGATTCCACTTTAAAATAGCTACCTGAAGTTTGTGTGTATATACATACATATATATATGTCATGGACTCAAGGTCCGTCATCCTGCTGGTTTGCCCTTCTCTGCACCTCGTCTGGCTTATTCATGTCCTTCCTAAACTGCTGGACCTAGAACTATACGCAGTACTGCAGATAAGTCCTGACCATGCCAGAGTACAAATGGCCTTTCATCTCCTTACTCCTAGAAACTATGCTTCTTTTAAGGCAAATCACAAGCATATATACAGATTGAATCCTATTTGTAATTTGATATATAATAAAGTTTGTGACTTGTCCATGGTTACACAGTAAATAATAGAGACAAAGTTTGAATCTGGGTCCTTTTGGCTTCCAAGTTTATCTCTCTATCCATATTTATTTATTTATTTTTAACAGATTGCCTTTCAGTGTTCCCTTTTGTTTTTGTCAGAGGTCCTATTTCTGTTCCTTACCTTTCATTTTCCACCTTCTTGTTCGGTACATACATTTTGCTTCCTAACCCCTTACCTACATCTTCTTTCTATCCTCTTGTTTGCCCACAGTAGCCCAGAACCTTCTTGCTTGGGGCTGAGAAGCTGTCACAACAAAGATGGCTTTCTCATAAATTGTCTAGTCCTAAACACCCTGTCCTCTCACATGTACATCCTTGTATATGAAGTATGTCTCAGTGCTTTCAGAGAATTTCCTCTATGTGAGTGGGAGCTGACTTCTGGTCCCTTGCTCTTTGTGCTTTCTCCCAAAGGCTGCAATTGCAGGGCTAGAGAGCAAAAAAGCTGTAGGCCTATATCTCCTTTTGAGCCTGTTCCTCCTCTCTTTTCTCTGATGGAGTATTTTGCCTCTCTACTTTCCCACCCTAGCCCCCCGCCCCTAAATATTGACTCACTTATGAGAGAATGTGAGTTTTAGTCCAAGAAATATTCATTTACTTCTTCTTCTGTCCCTTCTCCTGACTTTTAAAAAACTCCCTTAGCTCCTTTGCCTTTTAGATTCTTTTGCTCATAGATATTTTCTCTTTGGTTGAGGGCCAATGAGATAATGAGCGTTTTTAAAAATTGCCTTGACTAGCTATAGACAATGAAAGCATTGATTTCACTGCATAGTCTTTTCTTGCTGTTACTCATCTAGTTTTCTCATGTTTCTTTTATTTGATATATTTTCACTTACTTGCCTATCTTTGGCTTCTTTTGGGGGAAAAAAGATTCAAACTTCTTCATTTAGTAAAATGTCCATCTTTTTTCATTGCTTGATTAGTTCCAGTTTTGTTGAATAAATATTATGGAAATTTTGAGCTGCAAACAAACCTTTGTTTTTTGGCATACCCATTCCAAAACATTCTTGGAATTTATGTACATAAACAGTGGTCTTGAGTAATTGGGACTAATTTTCTAAGGTAGGTGAAGAAATTTCTCTTATCTGCCAGAGATTGTTTGAGGTTAAAGGGCAGAAGTTTTTCTGCTACATTTTTTTTTTATCAATTAAGCTTGAGGTTTGTCTGTGTCCACTTCCTATGCATTCTCAATCTGTATTTTTCCCTCTGTTTCTCCTGGAATGAATTTTTTAAAATTTCACTGTGTTTTTTTCTGGAAGACCTATGATTCTTAGATTACTTCTATACATTTTATCTTTAAGATTGCCCTTTTTGTGTCTCCAGTGTTTAAGCACAGCACCTGGCACAAATTAGACACTTAATATATGTGTGTTGCAGTTTTCAGTCTTGTTCACTTATATTATCCTATGGCCTACACTTTGACTCCTCCCTTGATGAGAGATCCCTAGAAGGATAGGTCTCAAAGCTGCCTAATAATCTTTTCTCGGGAAATTCACTTTCCAGGAATTTTCCAGATTCTGACTTCCAGTGACTGCCCATTGTGACTTCTAGAGGGATAGACTCTATCCCAACTACATGTTATTCCTTTTTCTTTAATTTCTGGCATAGCATTCACTGCCATGGCAACCTGCCCTATTCCCTCCACCCCAGGCAGAGAATACTTGACTTTTCCTCTGCCTCCTGGGGTCTACATGGGGTTAGGCTGAGTTGAGATCTGCTGCTTCTTGCCACAGAATGGTGGAAGGAGAGTCCTGGCAGGATGAACTGGCAGCAGCCAAAGCAACAACAAGGAAATTGCTGAGTGGATGCTAGAGCACAAGCCTGTGGGTCAGGTTTTGCCACCCTGCTAGACCATGAGGCTTGAGGAGAAGATTGCTGAGTAAGCACCTCAAAGATTAGCCTATTCTAAGCCATACCTTTTTAGTTTATCTTACTGCCTTGCTCTTCAGTGATTGCTGCAATTATTTCACCTCTTTTGCATTATTTTAATTTGGGGGGAATTTCTAGAGTTCTAGAATACCATCTAGCTGATCACATGACCAATTGATCTCTTTAAATGTTTGATTTTATTCTGTACTGATAAATGGGGATACTCCTGATGTAGAGTAAAATATGGAAGTAGTAGAAAAAAAACCTAGTCATATAGTGGAGATATTAAAATATAACCAGTGGTTCTCAACCTTCCTAATGCCTCGACCCTTTAATACTTTATATGTGTGCGTATCTGCATGTGGGCGGACCTGCCTAGAGACTGATAGAGGAGCAGTGTCTTGGTTCCCAAGATCATCAGAAATATGTGTTTTCTGATAGTCTTAGGTGACCCCTGTGACCCCTGTGAAAGGGTCGTTCAACCCCCAAAGGGGATCGTGACCCATAGGTTGAGAACCACTGCAACCTAGCAATTTCCTTAGTTTCTCATTATCTCTAACACTCTCTACCCCCATCCAGTCTGTTGCAAAGGGCTGTCAGTCTCACCTTTGCAATATCTCTGCAATACAACGCCTTCTCTTCCCTGCTACTGGTGGCTCCACTCTTGTGCAGATCTATATTACCTCTGTCCTAGGCTGTTTGCAAAAGCCTCAAGTTTCTCCCCACTTCAGTCCATCCAGACACCAAAGTAGTTTCCTTAAGCATTTCAAAAGCATAAAGCAAAAAGCATAAAGCAGATCATGTTTACCCTTCCCTCCTCTCCTTTCCTCTCCTCTCCCCTCCCCTCACCTCCAGGCCCCCAGCTCAAATCCCTCTCCCCTCCAGGTTCAAATACAAAATCCTCTGTTTGGCATTCAGATTCTTGACCTAGGTCCCTCCTACCTTTCCAGTTTTCCTACACCTTGCTACCTTTCCTACACCTCTCCTGTACTCTTCATTCCAGTTACAATGACCTCTTGGATTGTTCCTCAAACAAGACATCTCATCTCTCAGCTATGGGCATTTTCTTTGGCTGCCTTCCATGCCTGGATTGCTCTGCCTCTTCATCTCTGGCTTCCTTTAAGTTCTAGCTAAAATCCTCTCTTCTACAGGAAGTCTTAACCAACACCTCTTAATTCTAGCATCTTTTCTCTGTTAATTATTTCCTATTTGTGTTTTGTCTAGCTTACATTTGTATATATTTGTTTGCATGCTGTCTCTTCCATTGGATTGTGAGCTCTTTGAGGGTGCTTTCTTTGTATCACCTTTCCTTAGCACAGTGCCTAGCACATTGTAAGTGTTTAATAAAGGTTTATTGGCTGACTGGGGTGTCTGAAGATGCCTGGGGAAAGGGAATTACATCATTAGGTTTCTTTTTTGTGTTTTGTTTACCAAAAATAAGCATGTAATTCATAATGACTGTTAAAGGGTTGCTAATTAATCTGGTCTATTAGTTGTCACTTAAAAATTATTATATTACTTATACTTAATTTTTAAGGGTCCTCATGAGATACAAGATTCAGTTCTCCTGCCTGTTTCATTAAAAATTCAACAGATATTTATTTTTTATTTAGTCAAATAATTGATGTGAAAGAATATATTTATATAGAATATTTTCTAAAGTCCAAGATAAATGTCAGTTATTATTATTACTGCTCAGTCTTCTCATCTTAGTGGTGTGAACTCCAAATGTGGGAATTCCTGTTACAACTGCAAATACTAACTTGCTTAGAATTTAATAAATTGGAGATAAGAGTTGCCCAAGTCTCACAGAGGTTAAGTTTCTTACCCTGGTTCTCTTGGCTAATAAATGGAAGGCCTGACTTTGAACTGACTTTCACTGGGTTCCTAAGTTATTTTCCTAAAATTCAGTTCTAACAAGTCTCTATTTTACTCAATGAACTCCAATGGTTGCCTGTTATGTAAGGTCTTTTCTTTAGTTTTTTAAAGCCCTTCCTAATTCTAAATGATCTTTCCAACCTTAATTATGCATCATTGTGCCTCTTCTGTGCCACACGCGCGCGCGCGCACACACACACACACACACACACACCCCCTTCGAATCCCTTCTTTCTTTTAAAACTGTGCTCATGCAACACCTTCTACATGCAGCTTCTTTTCTTTTGATTCCCACAGTGACTAGCACCTTATTCCACCCCTAGAATATATTACATAGACTTGATTATGTGCCTGTTATCTCCAATAGAGCGTAAATTCCTAAAGGGAAAATATTTTTTTGTTGTTGTTGTTGTATCCCCAGTGTTTGACACATGCTAGATGCTTGATAAATTCTAGTTGATTGATTTCTAACTCACATCCCAACACTTTTATCCATGATATCTGTTCTCTTCCTCATAGGATTTTTGAGAGGAAATTGCTTTGAAAATCTTAAAGTGCAAAAATTATTCCTTTAAGTACGGAGACACTGCTTTAGGTTTTATTTGGAATTCATAGATAAATAAAGCAGCCCTTGCCCTCAAGGAGTGAAATTTTAGTCCCTGTATTTAACTAGAGGAGGGGAAAAAGTATCATTGTAAAGTGTCTTGTGTACAATTATACATATATTTTTATAGTATATTTACCTTTCTAATTATGTTATAGTTGGACAAATTGAAATTTGTTAGTATGACTGTAGTATATGTTAAATCCACAGTGGAAAGAAGGTTATTCTGAAATACTGTATCTTAGGTAGCAAAATAAAAAGTTAGCAGGAGTAAACGAATCTAGTATTAAAGGTTTACCATTTAAAACCCACAGTTTTTATCCACAGGCAGTGATTGAGATGACTGTCAGTTCAGTGGCTGATGGTCTCTAAGTGACATCATCAGTCAGTGGGTAGAGACACTGAAGACTTGAGAGTTTGTTGGATCTCATACTAGGCATATGAACATGACAAATGCAATCCCTACCTATGATTTTTTTTTACCTGTGAGTTTATAATGCTTGTATGATGTTTTTATTTTTAAAGGTGGCCAAGGGAAATTTCAGTAATACTTAAGTAACTTTTAAAGTTCTATGAGTGTTGTAGTTAATGAAGGTCCAGTGATTATTATCTTTTTTACCAAACAGTTTCAGGGGTAACATTCTTCATATTGGCACCTTTGTTTCAGGAATGATAACAAGAAAGAGGGGAACCAGATGCAAAAGAGATGAAACTGTTCATTTGTGATGAAGTAAAATGCAACTGTGGCTTTTCAGTCATATTAGTAAGTATGGTCAGATACTGTTCATTCCTATTGGGAGTAAAGAGGCCTAATTTTATAAATAAAAATGTATCAAATATTTTTAAAGCAACTCACTTTGCATTATGATACTTGATTTGGCTCCTACCCAAGCTTATAGAGAGTATGCTTCCTGTAGAGTGTATTTGGTAATACTAATACTTGTTCAACATACTTTAGAATCTATATTTATTTTTCAAGTTTTTCTTGCAATCAGAAGTGACCTGGAAAATAGCAACTTCCATGTCAAGTAAAAGCCAGTGATTATGCAATACTGTCTATTAAGGTCTACCTTATAGACTTTCCCAATTTATTTATTATTCCCTGTTTAAGCAATGTTTAAATGTGAGCTATAAATAGATAATTCATGGGAACATAGCTTTAGAGCTAGAAGAGACCTTAGAGAGAGATTACATCATTCTATTGATTAGATGATATGATTTACTTAATGGCACACAGATGTCTGAATGTTGTAAAATGACATTAATTAATTAGCAATTAGTAGATAAAATAAATTTATATTATTAAATCTGCAATAATGGATATTATTTTTGCAGCTTATAGAAAAAAGATGGAGTCTAATAAGGGGTTAAAATTATTTAGTATAGTCAAAGATTTGCTATTTAGAAACTAATGTATCCAACTTTTCTATCTAATATTTTCTAGGAAGGAAACCACATCTGATTTTCTCAAAAGAGAAGTTTGCAAGGTAAGGAACATACTGTCTTTTCTTTTAAAAAATTTATTTATTTAGTGGCGGCTAGGTGGTGCAGTGAATAGAGCACTGACCTTGGAGTCAGGAGGACGTTAGTTCAAATCTGGCCTCAGACACTTGACACAAAAACTAGCTATGTGACTTTGGGCAAGTCACTTAACCCCAATTGCCCTCCAAAAAAAACCAAAAAAAATATTATTTATTTACTTTTAGTTTTCAGCATCTGCTTTTATGAGATCTTGAGTTCTAAATTTATCTCCCTTCCTCAACACTCCCTTCCCCAAGATGGCATGAAATCTGATATAGGCTATACGTGTATGATCATATTAAACATATTTCCACATTTGTCATAGGAACACATTTTATAGCAGATAAAAGAAAACATATTGGAATGCATTTAATTGATAACCTAAATTTCAAATTGTCTTTTTTCTTTTCTCACTTTTTATTAACATCCAAAATCCTTTATTGATTTTTATTAAATCAGTCAGCAAGTGATTATTAAGTGTCTGTTGTGTGTCAGCCATTGTGCTAACAGATATTAATGCAAATACAAAGGTCAGGCAGTCCTTGCCCTTAAGGAGTTTATGTTCTGTGGGATGAATATTTAATATGTTTACAAATAAGTAAATATAGGATTTATATAAAGTGATTTGATGGTAAAGTATGTGTATATATGTTGGGGGAAGAAGCAGCTAAAAACTGAGGGAAATGAGAAAAGGCTCTTTAGATAGAAAGCTCTTGAGTTGAGCCTTGGAGGAGAGCTTAAGGGTTCCCAAAAGTGAGGAGGGAGAGCATTCTATGCATGGGAGACTTCTTGTTCAAATGCAGGGAGATGGGAGCTAGAAAGTCACATACAGGGAGTGGCAAGCAGGCCAGTTTGGATGGTGTATAGAATATATGAGGAGAGCAAAGTATAATCATCCTGAGAAGACTGACTAGAGCCAGATTATTTAGAGCCTTAAATGCCAAACAGCAGCAATTTTTAAAATTTTATCATAAAGGCAATGGGAAACTACCAAAGCTTCTTAAATATGGAAGTTACATGGCCAGACCAATGCTTTAGAGAGTGGGGAGATAGAATGAAGGGAGTCCTATTAGGAGCCTGTTGCATTAAGCTAGGTAAGAGATAATGAGGGCTAGGGAAGCTGTGGTGGGAATAGGGAGGTGAAGAGCTTTAGGGGCATGTCAGATTTGAGATGTCAAGTGAAGATGTCCATTAGGTGGTTGTAAATGTAGGACTGGTGCCCAGGAGAGAGCTAAAGTCTGGAAAGTCAAAAAGGACATGGGTTGGTTTTACAGGGAGAAAAAGAACCCTGGCAGAGCAATGTCCGGAAAAACCAGGGAGAAAACAATTTTAAAAAGTAGAGAGAGGTCAGAATTGTTACATTTTACAGAGAAGTAAAGAAGGTTGAGGCTTGAGTAAAGCCCTTGGATTTATCAATAAAGAGATAATTTGTAACCTTGGAGAAGAGCAGTTTTCAGGGTTTGAGAGGTGAGTGGGATATAAGGAAGCAAAAGCAAGGAGAGAGAGACAGAGAGAGAGAGTGAGAGTGAGAGAGACAGAGAGTTTGTGTGTGTGTAGTGGACTAAGGCTGTGAAAGGAAAGGAAAGACAAAGGACGGTTGTTACAGATAAATTACCACCTTAAAAGTTTTTGCTAAGTCAGGAAAGAAACATTTTTGGATCTCATTTTTAGAATTCATTGGTAATGATTATTTATCTTAAAGATGTTGTCCTAAAAAGAGAACCACATATCCTTTTTTTTTTTAATTCAAAGCAAAGTCATTTAGTGAAATAGCATAGTCAGAAAAGTAGCACTGGAATATTTTCCCATATAAAATTGGGACATCCTCTCTTACAAAAACACCCGCTGTCATTGAGAAGAGTAGACACGTATAGGACACGCACATGTGGTAGGATATGACATTCATATTTAAAAAACAAATTACCACTAGCACGATTAGCTGAGATGATGGTGTTTAAGGGTGCAGAGGAGTGTAGCTTAATAACATATATTCCATCAATGATTTAAAAGCTAGAATGACCTCAAACATTTATTTATTAAGTGCCTGCTGTGTTTTTGTACAATTTGAGAAAATGAAAAATATAAGATACTTTTCTGTTAGCAATTGATCCGGAAAAGAAGTCAGAGAGACATAATTTAAGAATTGTGAGACTCCCTGAACATCCTGACCCTCTATGTCTTGGCCTCTCTCCCTTCCCCCCCTCCACAAACTTTTGATCGTCAGTTTCAAGAAATCATTAATGAAAATTGTTCAGATTTGCTAGAATGATAATAATTAATATTTACATGGTGCTTACTATGTGACAGACACTGTACTAAGTGTTTTACAGTTACCGTCTCATTGATCCTCACAACAACCCTGGATGGGGAGGTATTATTGTTCTATTTTACAAATAAGGAAACTAAGGCAAACCGATTAAGTGATTTGCCCAGGGTCATACAACTAGTAAATGTCTGAGGCCAGATTTGAACACTGGTACCTCTGGACAAATTGAAAATAGAGTGTACCAGTTAACCTGAAGAAATCCCAAAATGAACAGTCCCAGGAATGTTATAACCCAAACCCACAGCTTCCAGAAGCCAGAAAAGAAGAATTCAAACTCTAAGGAACCACAGCCTAAGACTTGGCAGCAATTGTCTAAAAGAGAGAATTGGCTTACAGCCAAAAATAAATTACCCTGCAAGTCTCTGTATAACCTTGTAGGAAAAGAAATAGACTTTTAATCTAATAAAGAACTTTAAAGTGTTCCTGATGAAAACACCAGAGCTGGGTAGAAACTTTGAAGTGCAAGCACAGTAGTGAAGAGGAACCTTGAAATGGGAATAAATTTGAACGATTTTAGGGGTCTAACTAATGATGAAATGCTTATATTCTATATAGAGAGAAGAGACAACAAACTTCTGAAGTTCTAATATCTTTCCTAAAGTGTCACAGAGGGAGTTAATTAAGATAAACAAGTTATGGGAATTGTTTTGTTTCAAGTTTATAGTCTTAAGCACAGAAAAAAAAAAAAGAGGGGGGAAAAGGTAGGGAATAGTCACTAGCAGAAAAACCTTTCCCTTTGTGTGTGAGTGTGGGTGAATTGTAAAGGTGGTACTGAGAGTCTGGACAAAAGAAAGAGTGAGTGAGGTGTGGTCAGCAGGAAGCAGATCATTTCAGTTATAGATGACTATTGTTGATCCCATTCCTTCAAATTATCTTACATTCTTCCTATTTGAAGAGTCAGGTTGGAGGCAAAGAGAAGAAAATCTATATGGCTTAGAGGGAAATACATAACTCTCATAACCATGAATATGAATGGGATGTGCTCATGCAAAAAGTGGAAGAGAACATCCTAATGAGTTATAATTCATAGTCTAACAATGTGTTGTTTTATGAGAAACAATTGAATCACAAAGATTCACACAAAGTTAAGATGAAGGACTGGAGTCGAATTTGATACATGTCAGAGGCGCTCAGAAAAGCAGATGTGGTGATCATGAGTTCAGACAAGGCAATAGTAAAAATAGAAATGGTTAAAAAGAAATAAAAAGAAAAAGCCTTTATTACACTTAAATACAAAGGTAATGAAATAATATCAGTATTCATTACACATGCACTGTATAGCATAGCATCTCTTAAGGGAAAATTTTGTGACAAAGGAGAAAAAAGACTAAAACTGTATTTCAGGATCTCAGGGTATACCTTTTAGTCTCAGATAAATCTAGTTAGGGTAGGGACTGCACCTAATTTCAGTGGTATAGAAGTCTTCCAGGTGAGGAGCTGCCCTTTACCAGGGCAGGTTGGCATCTTCTCTGTAACACAGTTTTAATAGTAACATTAACTAGCATTTATGTAGGATGTTAAGGTTTTTGCAAAGCACTTTACATGTTATCTCACTTAATCCTTATAACAGCCTTGTGAAGTAGTGACTTGCCCAGGATTACACAGCCAGTAAATTCAGAGACAAGATTTGAATTCACATCTCCTTGACTCCAGCGTCAGCATTTCACCCATTCTGCTACCTAACTGCCTCTTAGAGAGCTGCTTAGAAAATGAAGGGTTAGTTGACTCATAAGGGAGAATAGGAACTCACATCTTTCTAGCTTCAAGATCCACTCTTATCTTCTATACTCTTCTACTTCTGTATCTAATTTTTCTAAAGTTCTGTTCATGTCTTTATTTTTTTGTTTAAATTTACCTAAAATTTAAGCTATCCACTAATTTAATATTTATTCTAAAATTTAGGGAACCCACTGAATTTACCGTAGGACTCTGAATGGAACTTTTAAAAAGTTAAGATGAGGGGCGGCTAGGTAGCACCGTGAATAGAGCACTGGCCCTGGAGTCAGGAGGACCTGAGTTCAAATGTGACCTCAGACATTTGACAAAAAAAACTAGCCGTGTGACTTTGGGCAAGTCACTTAACCCCAATTGCCCTCCAAAAAGCAAAAATAAAATAAAATAAATAAAAAGTTAGATGTAATAGTGATTACTGAATGAGCATAGATAGGAATGCATATGTTCCATATAGCCTTCCTTCTATATATTTTTATGGCACTCTTAGTATTTGGTTTGACAATATCAAAAACTTTTTTCTTGTAATTGTATGGATCATTCTTATATCTGAATGATTAGAGCATCAGTTCAGTTCGTGATAATGGTCCAGCTCCAAGACAGTTTATTGTTAGAAATCTCTAGGATATTTTGAGATCTTTATTTATAGTATGGGGATTTGTTATATCTCAGCCCATAAAATATAGTAAGCTTCTGAGCTATCATTCTAGTCACCAGGGCATGTCTAAATGTTTACAGTTTGCCACAGTGTTGTTTTATAGTTTTTCCATTTTCCTTTTATGGTATACAATACTCACTGAGTCTCGGTTTCCTGATGACAGTCTTTCTATAATTTTTGATAGCAGTGACTTGGTGGTCTTGCATTGCCAGCATGACCTTTCCATTTTCATAAACAAATTGTTATGACTTAGTTATGTTCTTTTTATGCTTTTTTGTGAAACATGTATTGTATTAATGATTGTGTTATATATTATCGGATATTTCATAATAATTATGACTGAATTAATATAGATGTTACTTTTTTATTCTGTTTTTGGATCTCATCTGTTTTCATGATCTCTGTCAGGAGGTAAACAATTGTCGATTATAGTCTATATGTACCTGTGGCATATACCTGTAGCCACCACGAGTATTATTCAGAGGAGTGATATCTTCTTGATTCAAAAATATTTCTCTGCTTTTTTTTTACCCGTTTTTAAATATTCTCTAATGATTATTTTGTCTAATAATGCTTGTCCTTTTGGTAAGAGTGTTTTTGTTTTGTTTTTAGGATGGTGACCCTGTGTTTTCTTAATATTAGATGGTTTTTTTTGTTAGAATACCTTCCAAATCTGATCCATTTTATAACTTTACATGTTTAGATTAGTATTGTATAGGTGTTGGTTATTTTAAAATATTTTTCCACATTTAGATTTTGATTTCAAGAAAACAGTAAATCTCAACATAATTAGCATAGCCTTCTTGATATTCTTAGGCTTAATATATGTTGGAAGAAAACAATTTATTTGTGAATATCACTTTCATCTACTACTTCAGTGTGTCTTCTCTTCAGTCTTGAAGCTTTCAGTCTCTGTCTTTCTTGGATGTGCATAAAGAATCTTAAACTTAAGAATTTTATGTTGTTCAAATGACATTTTGATCACATAGATGAAAGATTACACAAGTTGAAGCTGTTTAATGTGTTGTTATTTTTTTTATGGAACCCTGTGGATGTATGTTATGCATATATATCTGTTGACCAGTGAGATGTTTTATTTCAGCCGTTTTTAATTTGAATGCTATACTTCTCTCTTGGATAGATGATAATGGGTTTAAACTGTCTTCCTGAGGAATATTGCATTTTTTATCAATTATTCTTGACATGTTATTGATAATATGTCTTAAATAGAGAATAATTTTCTGTGTAGATTTCAAATACTGTAGTGCTCTAGCTATACTTGGGTCTCTTTTATATATTTTATTGATTATGAAAATGGGTTAAAGGCTTTGTGATCAACAAAAATAGCATAAATATTTCTAGCACTTCCCAGTAGGTTATTGACTAAATTGCCAAATTTTCCTTTGTATCCCTTAGGACTATTAGGTGGCTTCTCTTTTCTTTTTAGCCAAGTTGTTGCTTTTTTATATATATTCATAAATTTTTTTGAGTGATAAAAGCACTGAAGGCTTTATGCGTAAAGTACATAAATATGTAATTTGCCTCTATTTGTAGAAGTTGCTGGTGTTTTCAGTCTTGAGGTACTTAGTTTCATGTTGCTCTTGGATAGGATCAGGTTTTACAATATGAGAAAAAATTAGTACAATGCCTTGATAGTAGTTTATGTTTCATTATTTGAGCCCCAAATTATGAATTTTATCTAATTGTAGCATTTTATAGTTTTGCAGAGATGTTAGTTTTTACCTCTTTTGACATAGCTAACTCTTGGAGTACAAGATTTCTGTTTCTCCTTACTCCAACTTGTGTTTTTGTTGTGTTGGGTTTCTTGTGACCAGATGAAGAACAGGAATTTTCCACATCCTCCTGCAGAGATCCTCTATCTCCCTTCTGACTTCTTTACTTATAGATCTCTTTAGTAAAGTTTTTTTGTTGATGCTAAAATTGCTTTGACTGCTCATATTGCCTATACCTTTTGACTTTGACCTTCAGTTGCCAATTAAGGAAATCCAGAATTTTTATTTTGCTTTTATTTTCCAAATTGTTTTTTTTTTTTAATTTTCAGTTGGACCATGTGGCATTCAACTTTTTGTTTATAGCACCCCTAATTTTTATTATCAGAGAATCACTGAACAGGGTTATTTTTCCCAAGGAATCCTGGATAATCTTGGAGGCACCTTGCTGTAAAAAAAGCTCATGAGACTTAGTTTTGTTTTGCCAAATCAAATATTCCTTCCAAATCATCACCAATAAATCTTGCACTCTTGTGATATTAGGACATAGAGTGCTACTCAGACCCAGTATGCCACTCAGTGCCATCCCTCCTCTCCCTGCAGCTGTCTCTTTTACACTTAGAATAGTTGTATCAGACAGAATAGAGCAAAGACCAGACTAGTGGTATCACTAAAGCCCATTTCCATCCTGCCAGGACTTCATCAAGACTGTAGCAGTTTGAGGGAACATGAAGTCCTTAAATTACCCTCACCCTAGCTGGCATCCCCTTACTTTGCCATTGTCCACCCTGCCTTCATTTCATGACATAGATGGTGTTGGACTTCGAGGGAGTTGTGATTATTGTTATTGTGAAAGGATAATAGGT
Organism: Pseudocheirus occidentalis; assembly: GCA_028646575.1. Lineage (NCBI taxonomy): Eukaryota > Metazoa > Chordata > Mammalia > Diprotodontia > Pseudocheiridae > Pseudocheirus > Pseudocheirus occidentalis. Next base: position 200,019,199 of record CM053597.1, on the reverse strand, counting down.
GTTCAGTGCCCTCTCATAAAATGGGGAGAAGTAGTGAGAGGTAAAATCTAAAGGAAGTTTGGTCAGATATCCAACAAAACAAAGTCTTTATCTCTAGGGAAATTGTCAATAAAAATGAAAGAAAGAAAAAGAGAAGAAAAATGGAAAAAATTTTCAAAGCATGTGAGCAAATTATTTTCTTCATTAAGGACCCTGCCATTACAGTCTTGAATGTACTTATAGAGAAAGCAGAAATGGCACTAACGAGAATAAAAATGAGAAAACCTGCCCAATTCAACCAAGTATTATAAAGACAAGATAAGTACTAGAGCTGATACAATTGGTAGGGTTTTGAGGGACTAAAGCACAACGTCTGAAAGAGCAGGAGATACAGCTGTGGACAAAATCTTGGACTTTTTTTAACACAAGAGAAAAGTGTCCAAGAGACTACTATACCTACTGGTATATACATAATGTTTTCCCATCTATAAAAAATATTTGAGAGTCATCTATACCTGAATTGAGGACATCTTCAGCGAAGGTATTAATAGTCATCCAGCAAGAATTTATTAAGCACTTACGTACTAGACTTTCACAGGCAATATTCAATACTGAAACACATCTTTTGCATTTCGCAGTCAACTGAAAAATGTAGCAAATACAAGATTTTACTTTTCCTTGTTTTTTACAATAATGGAAAAAATGTATGATTTGGTAGAGCAAAACTGAGCCTCATAGGCTATTTAATAGCAAGGAGTCTACAACATCATCCAAGATTCTTTGGAAGAAATAGCACTGTTAAATGATCCCTTAATAATAAAAATTAGGGGTTCCACAAAACAAGGAACTATATGATTGATTAACACTGTCATTAAGGAGATGTAATACTGAATACAGTTCAGAGAGGGATTCCCTATGTCTGGTGAGATCCTCAAGGTATTCTTAGAACATTTCAGAGAATCCTGAAAGAGATTTATAATCGCTAAGGAATTTATCTTGTACATCTACACAGAAAAGGAATGGATGAAAAATGTCTATTGCTTAGATTTCCACTTGTATTTGGTTGTAAATCTACAGAGTTTATCCACTAGTAGTATATCTGGTACATACAGTACAGATGGATAGCTAATGGGTTCAGAGTTGAATAGGAGGATAAGAGGGCTGGATTGCTTTCAGAAAAGTGCAAAGCTCTTTAACTGATCCATGAAAGCGAAAGCCTATTTTTTCAATACTAACATTTTACAAGTTGTTACATGACAGTGGGACATGGAGCACTATTGCCTCTGAAGATTAAATACCACCCAGTAAAAAGTGTCATTAGGAAACTATATGACAGAAAGAGAAGATAGTCTGTCCCGTGGCAAGAGCAAGGGGGGATGTTGAACAGCCACAGTACTCCACTGGTGCCCTCATACAGTGAGTAGAAAGTAAGAAGGCCTTCTGAGATGTCATGTGGACACTCCATCCCCCTCCCCACCTTGCCATGGTGAACTTGGAGAGGGTATGGAAGAGCATTACTGAGTGGGGCAGCCTTGGATGCATTCTGATCTGTATCCTCGGAGGGAATGCCAGAATCATTGAGATCATGCATCCTTTTGAGTATTTGAAACCATTTTGAAAGTGTTTATAGTGAGTAGGAAATGTGCAAAGTGATTAAGTAAAAATTCTGTGAAATACTTAGGGACTTGCTATGATGATATAGAATATATATATATATATATATACATATAAATATAAATTGTTAACTTATTCTATATCATATATATAGTGATATAGAATAAGTTAAGTTTGATTTTTATTTGGCTTTTACCTTATGCTAATTTGTTAGATAATTTAAATTGGGAGTGCAATTTGTCAAAGATTTCGCTTGTGCATAGATATCTGATGAAGCAGAGGAATGTATTTTTACTGGCTAAGCCTGTGGGTTGGGAATTATTGAACTTTCGACTTTTAGAAATGTTTTCAGTGTTCAGAAACTTGTTGCTTTATAGGAACAGGCTCCTTTGCTATTGATGTGACTTCTTAGGATGCTTTAGAATTTGAAGTTCTATTTTTTTAATCTTTGGGTAAAGTTATTCTTTTGGGAGTTGTAGGACTTTTTTTTTTTAAATGCAGTGATTTTTAGCTTTCTTTATGTTTCACTTTATATAATTTTCCAGAGTACTGGAATTAAGCTAGTTTAATTTTATTCTAGTCAGCCCTTTGCTTTAGATTTTTCAAAACAAGCTCAGAATAGGTTGAAACTCTACACAAATTGCTGCCGCAGGACAAAAGTGCTGATCAAGTTAAATCAACCCCTGTAATGTGTATTGAAAAGAAAACCTCTCCTCTCTACCCCCCCAATTTGAAGAACAAGCATTTTAGTTGCCAACCAGAGCTGACTTTAAATGGACCAGCTGTCTGTATTAGGAGGATAGGGTTGCTAGGGTTACCATGGCTGTTTGAAGAAGAATGCAGCTGAGATGGCAAGTTCTTGATGTGTGAGCTGAGGGAAGGAATTTAGTGTGATCATGCATCAGCCTTCCTAATCACATGCTCCCAGAGTGCTGTGTGGGCGGCATGTAAAAACTACAAGTCTGCACTGGGACTTGTGTGTGGTTACAATAATTTTGTTTTTGTGGGAGCCAGAGGGTTTATAGTTTAGATCGAAAATGCCAAAGTTGTGCCAGTGGTTTTTGTTTTTAAAGGATCCTTCTGAAATATAAAAAAAATTGAGCTAAATTTATCATTGTACATAATGGTCAAATAAATCATTATTTTTAAAAAGTATACCCTTGTTAATTTTGTTATGCTATAACATTATTCCTCCAGTTTTTTTCCCTCATGGTCACTCAGTCTTGTTAACATTTACATTTCTCTGCATTTCCTGAAGAAAGCACATTTTCCATGTAATACACACAGTCCTATTTAATGCATTGACACAAAGTTATATTGGGCAAGGTTCTGAAAGCAGTAGAGTTAGTCTGCTCCATGGCTTCATTTGAAATCTCTCCTTTCCTGAGTAGATAAGATTGGGTTTTTTTTCCCCTGAAGCCTTCAAGTGGAGATCTGGCATCACATCTGAGAAATACATGGCTCATTCAGGGAAACAAACTTCATTAAGAGAAAGGTAGAGAAAATATAAGTCATTTTATGCATGTGAAACATTAGTTTTTTGCCATAAACTTAATTTCGAGCTTGGAAAATACCTGTTTATACATCATTTTATTTATACTTGATCCTTTTTCTTTTTGTTTTCCAAAATTCAATAAGGCTTTGATGGTCACGCATGAGACCTTAATTGACTATAGCACACATATGAAATAAATATTTTGGGCTTTGGCAACGACACATTCCACTGAAACGAAATTGATTTCACAGAAAGCAAATAGGTTATCTGTGGTAGTTTTTAAAGTGGTTGTTTTTTTTTTAATCTAATTTTTGACCTTTATAGTTTAATTATCATCTCAATTGCTTAACATTTTATTAAGCATCAGGATTAATTTGATTTTTTGGTTTGGCATCTTGGAATAAAGTATAGTGAAGTCATTAAGCATTAATTAAGTGCCTACTATGTGCCAGGCCCTATGCTAAGCACTGGAGATAAAAAGAAAGGCAAAAACACTCAAGGAGATAATATGAAAGCAAATTATTTACAAACAAAATATGTACAGAGTGAGTTAGATACAATCTCAGGAAGAAGGCATTAGATTAAATAAAATGGAGGACATTTTCAAATAAGTCTGTCTTCTCCTGTTTTTAGTGTTTTCAGTGAATTTAGCTATGTTAGAAATAGTTTCAGTTACAGTTGCAATGAGTGAGAGATGCATTTCCAAGGAACACTGATACAGAAATAAATCATGTATCCAGATCCTTTTAAACTGGTAATACTTAGAGATCTTGGAACAGGAATTAGGAGACAGGTACCTAGGTGTGGTAGTGGGTAGAGCATTGGATTTGAAGTGAGGAAGACCCAGGTTAAAATCCCACCTCAGACATGGAACTCACTGTCTTAACCTCTGTGAGTCTCAGTTTCTTTTTTTTTCTTTTTAGAGAGGGAAGGCAGGGTAATTGGGATTAAGTGACATGCTCCAAGGTCACATAGCTAGTTTTTGTGTTAAGTGTCTGAGTCCAGATCCTCCTGACTCCAGGGCCGGTGCTTTATTCATTGCACCATCTAGCTGCCTCAAGTCTCAGTTTCTTTATAAAAAGGTAAGTGGTAGTAGTATCTGTCTTAGGGAACCCAATGAGATAACTTGTAAAGCACTTTGCAAATCTTAAAGTGCCATATAAATAATAATAATAATTAGCATTTTATGATTTGCAAAGCTTTGCATAGTTGTCATTATTTTTATTTTAGGTTAATTGTTCTGATGTCTGTGCCACTAAAAAGTTGTTACCTGTAGGAGCTGGCCCCATTTCCTTTCCCTCGCCCCCAGTTACACATTTCTTAGGCCTATCTTAATATAGGCTCTTCAGTTTACAAAGCAGGTGTTCACAAAGTTTACAGGAAAGTCTAAGCTGATAAGTACCTGGTCCTTTTCAGAACCAAGGAAAACAAATTGAGAGACGTAGCCTTTAATATGAAAAGGAATGGTCACTTGGGGTTTTAATTATCAGATTGCTCAGCACTCCCTCTTGACAGGTTAAGAAAGACTTGATAGTGTTTCTCTTATCTGGAGGCTAGAGAATTTGTTTGAATGTGAAGTGAAACATCCTCTTCTAAATGTTAACCATGGCTCCTTCCTTACCTTTGTCAGTCTTGTGTTGCTTCTGCAGTACCTGTGCACAATGTCCCCATGCCCCTCAGATGCAGTTCAGTTGGATTTGATGTTATACATGTGAGTTGCATGTTTACAGTGTCTTTTTTAGGGCAATTGGGATTAAGTGACTTGTCCTAGGTCACACAACTAGGTTTTTGTGTTCAGTGTCTGAGGCTGGATTTGAACTCGGGTCCTCCTGACTCCAGGGCTGGTACTCTACTCACTGCGCCACCTAGTGGCCCCGCGTGTTTACAATGTCAATGTATATGTTACGTATTTATTACTTTGGAAATTGTCGTGGTCATTCCTCAGCTTAAGAATTGTAAACACAGTTTTGGGCATGGCTGATGTAGGAATTTGTTTCCCTTGATCAAGCAGTTTTGTTATCAGACTGTTTTTAGTGGGTGGTGGAAAGGAGAAGGGGTCTAGGCATAGGGTTATCTTCCCTCTTTCCCCTGCCACCTTTCCCAAAGGAGCAGAGAACAGAAGGAAGGCCTGAAGAAATCACGTACAAGCAGGAAAGTTACATGTTAAATTTATTATACACTTTAAAAGAAAATGGAGCTCTACATAGTAGAGCATAACTGTTTCATATACAGTCCTCCCCTTCTGTCCTTTAATATATAAAGAAATATTCATTATTTAGTATATTAAATTCAGATTTTTAAAAAAAAAAAGAAAGAAAAACCACTGTGGAAATTTGCTTTCCAAAAGCTGCTGCTGGCCCCTGATACTGTCTCCCCACTTCTCATTATAAGGAACCCTTTCTAGTTATCTTCTCTCTTCCTGAGCCCTAGGCAAGCCATGATAAATCCATACCTGCCTCAGCAGGAACCTGTATTAAAGCACTAAACCTTATGGAAGGAACTTTCTGATATCTGCTGTCCAGTCGTGTCTGTCATTTGTTATGACCTTTGATACCTGTTTGATTCTTTAAACTTTGCCTTAAATACTTAATTGCACTTCTCATTTGCTTGTGTATTTAAATGTTAGTTTTGTCTTCAATCTTGGCTGCTGTCTAGTTCCAGACCCTTAATTCCACCTGCATATACTTTTCCCTTTGGTTAGGGTACAGTTTTCCTCGAGCTGCTTGTGTTTTCCCTATCTCTAGGGAGTTAGATATTTTTATGAATTACCTGAATTTCCCAAAACAAATTTCGCCATCTTGAATATTTGTTAAAGTTCACATCTACAATCTGCCTTTACTGGAGCCTCAACCAGATCACACCCTCTATCCATAGACATCCCACTAGGTTCTTATCCTAGGTACATTCCTCTTTTGTCTATACTGCTTCACTTGGTGATCTCATCAGCTCCCACTCTGGCCAACAACAGGTTCCCAGCTAACCCCTACTTGATCTTAATTCCAACCCTGATTGACTCAGAATGAATGTAAATAGCAACTGTCCAGGTAAAGAGCCCTGTTCTCTGCCTCATTTCTTATTAAACCTTAATTACTGAATGGGTGTTGGCTCAGTCAACCTGTTAAGGTTAAAGTTAAAGACCTTAGCTTGAAAAGGCCAAGGTCCCCTTTGCACCCCGGGCCATCTCTAGTCAACCTGATCTCAGTCTGGCCACTGAACCTGGATGACTCTGGAGGAGAAAGTGAGGCTGGTGACTCTGCACAGCCCTGCCTCACTTAAATCCACTTCACTCGCACATCATGGCATCAGCTTCCTGATGTCATGGTCCTCTTCGAGAATAAAGGGCGAACAACAACAGCTTATACCAGTCATTCTCCCATTTCCCTATCCTGCCCCTAACCTTTCTGCTGACCTTCAGTCTTGCCTCTCCAACTGCTTTTCAGACATCTCAGACTGGATATCTAGTAGACATCTTAAATGAACCATGCCCCAAATGGAATTCATTATCTTTTCCCCCAAACCCTCTCCTTCTGTTTCCCTTATTACGGTAGAGGGCAGCACCTGTCCTCCCAGTTCATGGGGCTAGAGCTCTAGGAGTTATTCTCAGCTCCCCTGTGTCTCTCATTGGTGCCCCTTTTATCCAGTCTTTTGCCAAGGTCTGTTGATTTTACCTTTGCAACGTCTGTAGAATGCTCCCCTTTCTTTCCTCTGATGCTGCTGCCTCACACCTGAACTACTGTAATAGCTGCTGGTGGGTCTGTCTTCCTCAGGTTTTTCGTCACGCTAATCCATCCTCCATTAAGGTGCCAAAGCACCTTTCTAAAGCACAAGTCTGACTCCCCCTGTTCAATGTCAGCGCCCCCTTTTCCCCTCTAGGATCAGATAGAAAGCCCCCTGTTTGGTATTCACAGCTCTTCATAATCCAGCCCCTTGCTTCTTTCTGTTCCCCTTATACCTTCTCACTCTTCAGTCCAGTGTCACAGGCCTCCTCGCTTTTCCATCTCACCTCACCAAGCATTTTTTTTTTTTTGGCTCTCCCCCATGCCAGGAACATTTGAGTTTTTAAATCCAACAAGGTGTCATGAGCAGTTATTCTTGGTCTTTGGATGCTGTTAGTTATCTTTGATCTTCCTTAAGGTAGAAAATTCATTAGACCCCTTGTTTCAAATGGTCACCAGAAGGCTTTAAAAGCTGCATTCAGTAATAGGAAGGAGGGCGACAACGGGTTCAACAATGATTTTTAGAAAAGGAGTTGGAGGTGGATCTGGACATCTAAAAGGATCTCCGAAATGTGAGGAGGAGAAGCTCCCTGTGGTTCATCGCTCTGAAGTGCTGATATTGCATCTTAGGATGTAATATGAGATTCTGGGATCTTTGAATATTATAATTTTGTAACTTCTTAGATCTGCCAGTACTTGTACCTTCCCTCCTATCACAATAAGCCATAGGTCTGACCGGGTTCTTCTTTACTTGAACTCCGGTGGCTTCTGATTGTCTCCAAAGTCCAATTTACGCTCCTGTTCTTGGCATTTAAACCCCATCATAGTATGCCTTTTATTTCCATCCAGTTTATCTAGTAGGTCCCTTCACACAGCAGTATTTTACTCTCCATGAACTACTGTTCTGGAGTGAGCAGCCTTCCTCTCTCCCCCTCCCCTCCCTCGCCCCATTGCTGCATAGCTAGCACGAATTAGAAACTGTTCATATACAAAAAGGGAAATCTGAAAAGCCATTTTGGAAGCTGCTACACAATTGGCCCATTTCAGTGCAATTTTGGAGGCCGGCAGTATCCTACTCCCGTATCTGCTGGCTGTGAAAATAACTGTTAATAAATCTCTTTTGGACATATATGTCTTATGTATGAGTTTCCTTCCCTACTCTAGACACAGGATTATCACGTTTCATACCGCTTAGTGCTATTATTTCTTCCTGATTCCTAGTGGCCAAGTCCAGTGATCTTTTCTCAGTTCTTATCCTTGATTTCTTATAAGCTCTGACATGTTGACCATCCTTTCTTCCTGGATTTGCTTCTCTGGGTCTTCATGACACTGGTTTCTCTTGGCTTTCTTCTGTCAGTCTACTCCTTTTCCTGGATCATCATTTGTTAGAGTTGGGGCATGCCTCAGGCCAGTCTGATAGTTCAGTCTTGAGATGTGAATAAAATGAAACCTTTAATAGCATCTCACAGTTGACCCAAAGAGGTTTGTTCAGAGGAGGGAAGGTGGTTAGCATTTATATAACTCCTGCTGTGTGCTGGGCACTGTGCTAAGCACTTCACACACATCTCATTGGGTCTTTAAAACACTGAGCTAAGTGTTGCGATTTACCCATTTTATGTTTGAGGAAACTGAGGCACTGGGGGATCAAAGAAGAAGCATTTGTCATCAAATGTGTAGGAGAAGTGCTGTCTCCTTTTTTAAAACTCAAACTAGTGAAAATCTTATTAAAATTGCTGCAGTGAATTGCCTTAGTTTACACCAACTGTTGACCATTCTTGGAATATATTCCTACCTTGTAGGATACCTAGCTTCCTTCAAGGTGCAAAGAAAATAATACCTTCTATTTATAAAGCCTTTCCTAATTCCCATTCCCATTTCCCCTTCAGGTTCCTTCCTCTTCTCCGTTGCCTTTTATTGGCTTTATTTGTATTTTATATATATACTTTGGGGTATATGTGTTTTTGTGCAATAGAATGAAGCTGACTAATTTTTTCTTTTATATCTCTTGTACTTACTGTAGATGTTTTAATACATGCCTGTTGATTGATTTATGTATTGTTTAGATTCATAATCTGTGTGGCCAAACATGGGTTGACTACTTAACCATACTTGAAAAAGAGTAAGGGCAAGAATACATCACACAGCATTCATCCAAGAAAGTCTCTTCTTGTACACTTGATAGGGAATGAACCTCAGCTCTGTTTGCTTAATAACTGTGCAGTGTCAGATGGTGAACATTGAAGGAATGGCAGTGTCAGGGAGAGCGGCCAATCCACGGAGAAGGCCCAGTAAAAAGAGTTACAACTTTGAGATTGTGGTGACCAGTTCTGGCAGGTCCACACAGTAGACTGGTTTTTGACTCAGTATGCACCTAAAAGGCTGAGGATATACACGTGTGTAGATGGGTAAGAAGTCTTGGAGTGACAAATTGTAAATTGCAGAAACACTAGAACTGAGAGAGTTTTAAAACGGAGAGAGTTTTTCTGCTCAGTTTGTTTGGATAAGACAATCGAACATCTTAAAATCTTTCTGTGAGAGTAATATGCTCTTAAACATTTCAAAATCATATTCTTTGAAAAATGGTATAAAAAGCATGCTCTCTCAATAAGTCTAGTAATTGGATAAAACCGGGGTTCTATCTTATTTTTAGTATATATTTAGAAGTAATGATACTTTAGCTACCCTGGCCTGTTTGGCTGTTCTTTGCACACAGCACTCTGCCTCTTGGCTCCTTCACATATGTGTATACTCACTCACAAGCTTTTCCATAGAGATCCAGCCATTCAGGATGTGTTTTATATGTATATGTACATGTACATGTTTTTGCATGTTTGGGGTATATCTATATGTGGTTTTCTCTCTCATTAAAATGTGAGCTCCTCAAAGCCAGGAATTTTTTCCCCCTATTTTGTGTCTCTAGGGCTTTAAGTATACTGCCTGTATCATAGAAAGAGCTTTATAAATGCTTTTTGACTGTTGTGGAAAGGGAATTCATAGAAGTCACGTTTTTCTAAAATGAAATTACTGCTGCAGTATAAAAAGTAAACAGAATACAAACAAGTTCTGACAGCAGGGAGTGCCAATTTTTAAAATTTTCTCTCTCTACTCCCTAGTACTGTGCCTTTTACATTATGGCTATTCACTAATATTTGTTAATTAGCTAGCGTAAGATGCAATGAAAACAAAACTCTTGTCAGAATTTGAGTTTTTCTACTTCCTGTTGCAAAGTTCTTTCTAGATTTCAGCTTCAAGTACGGACTTTCCTGTTCCAACCTATGGGATAGTTTTTTAAATCGATGGGAAGTTTATACTTTTATTTGGGGCTGTTAGTTTCTTGTTAGCATGCCAAATTTGTATTATTCTGTATGCCTTATCAATCAGTAAGAGTAGCTCTCATACAAATGATAAAAGTATCTCTGTACTACGTACTTAACTACTTTTTATCCTCAGACTTAAACTTGTTTGCAGTATTATTTAAAAGTAATAATATGAATAACTCATATGGCTTATATCTAGTACAATCGGCACCCAAGTGGAGATGTTGTATAGTTTTAGTATGACATAGGTCTATTTGTGTTAGGCTCTAGCTCTGATTCTAGTACCAAAGTGATACTTTTCATCTTTTCCAGTTCAATTTAGCTAGGATAGATTTTATTTAATTTAAAAATATTTAAATCATTGGTGAGAGAAACAGTTTAATTATTTTTTTCTGCCCCAAAATGGAACATTTTCACAACTCAAAGGTAGATGTCGTAGGTTTCCTCTATAGAAGATATAAGCTATCCTTGGCATTGAGTTACTTTTGCTTTTCAGAAAGTTACACATGAAATCTGAAAGATGATTTGGTTGTTTTACTACCACAGTTAAGTGAAGCTCATACTTGTGAAATGACTGGACATTATACATCAGGTCAGTCCTGGACATTTACCATACTTTATTGTGAAAACAGTAACCATTATCCACAGAAATATGAATTTTAATAGTTCCTTCAAACAAAAGGTATTTAATTGTCTTATTTAATAAAAGATATTTTAGAATTCTTTTATTTTCAGCTTATTTTAATTTTTTATTGTGAATTAGAAACCATCAGCAAAGATTTCTGTGTACAAAAGGTAAGAAAAAGAAGATTGTATCTGGAATTGCACTTCTGTCACACTGTGTGTATCTGTGTGTGAGTGTATGAAATTTAACATGGCGGTGGCTAAGTGGACTAGTGAATAAAACACCGGCCCTGGAGTCAGGAGGACATGACTTCAAATCTGGCCTCAGATACTTTAACACTTACTAGCCGTGTGACCTTGGGCAAGTCTCTTAACTCCAGTTGCCCCACCTTCCCCCCTCCAAAAAGAAAAAAAAGGAATTTAACATGGTACTACCAACATTGCCCTACAACAAAAACAAATTTGTGTTGTCTTGAAATGTATGTCACATTCTATACTTACAGATTATTACTTCATCAAGAAGTTGGAGGCATGCTTCATTATCAGTCTACTAGAATCATGGTTGGCCATTGCATTGATCAATGTCTTTTAGAATTGTTTCATTGTACAGTGTTGTGGTCAGTATATAAAAAGCTTGCCTGGTTTTCCTCACTTCATTCTGTATAACAAGTTTATACAAGTATTATACTTTATATATATATATATACATACACACATACTATATATTTATGTGAATGTATAATATGTATATATACAAGTTTTCCTTAAGAATCTTTGAATCTTTTTCATAATTTTGATTTTTTTTTTGGACTGGTGAAGAAGCCATTCTCTGCCTCATTTTTTTACTAAGCCTTAAACACTAAATAGACATTGCCCCAGTCAACTTGATACCTGTTATAGACCTTAAATTGAGAAAGCCAAGGTCCCCCACTGCCTCCAGGGCTATCTCCAGTCGTCCTGATCTATGTCTGGTCACTGGACCCCGATGGTTCCAGAGGAAAAAGTGAGGCTGGTGACTCAGCACAGCTTCCCTCACTTAAATCCAATTCACTCGCATGTCATGACATCATCTCCCTGATGTCATGGTCCTTTTTGAGAATGAAGGACAGACAACAACAACAACAACAATTTCTCATAGGACAGTAATAGTCCATTACATTCTTGTACCATAATTTGTTTAAACATTTCCCAGCCAACGGGCAAATCCCTTTATGTCCAGGACTTTATTAAAATAAAAAGTGATACTGTTTTGTATGAGTCCTTTTCATCTTTCTTTAACTCTGAGTATCATGTGATTTTTATTCTTCAAGTTGTTAATGTAATCTATTATGCTTATAATTTCTAAAACTGAACCAATCCTGGTCTGAATGCAGACTGTTTGCTGTAACCTCTTATATTTTGTTTAATATTCCTATATATGTTGACTGAATATATTAGTTTATAGCTTTCTTTCTTGTGTTGTCTCTCCCTCATTTAGTTATCAGGACCATATTTGTCTTATAGAATGTTGGATACGATACCATTTTCCCCTGTTTTTGCAAATCATGCAGGTATAATTAGAGTTAATTGTTATTTCAATGTTTGGTATGATTCATTTGTAAATCCATTTGGGCCTAGAGTATTTTTCCCCCCCTATGGGGAGTTCATTTATGGGTTGTTCAATTGTGTTTCTCTGAGGTTGGATTCTGTTCACCTAGGTATTTTATATTTTTGCTAATACTCATCCATTTCTTTTCTGGCATTATAATTGAACAAAATATTAGTTATGTCCAACTCTTCACAATCCCATTTGGGGTTTTCTTGGCAAAGATGCTGGAATGATTTGTTTTTCCTTCTCCAGCTTATTTTACAGATGAGAAAACTAAGTCAAGCAAGGTTAAGTGACTTATCCAGGGTAACACAGTTAATAAGTGTCTGAGGCAGGATTTGAATTCCAGTCTTCTCTGTGTCACTTAACAGCCTCTGGGATATAAGCAAGCAAGTTTCAAAAGAAGAAATGTGATCAGTCAACAGTTATATGAAAAAAATTCTTCAAATCACTAATAATAAGAGAAATATAAATTAAATTAATTCCTTGTTTTTACCTCATACTTGTAAGATTGACAAAGATAGTTAAAATGGAAAATTACAATCACTAGCAGGAATAACCACTAATACGTTGTTGGTGATCTGAATTGCTGCAACAGTTTTAGAAATCAATTTGAAACTAAGTCCCAAAAGTCACTTACCTTTTACCTACCCTTTCACCCTGTGATACCAGGATTACCTACAAAAAGATCAGGAAAAAAGGGAAAGGATCCCTTTGTTCCAAAATATTCATTGCAGTGCTTTTCTTTAAAAAAAAAAACCACATACACACAAAAAACAACAAAAAACCAAAACCCAGAACAATGAAACACTGAAAAGCTAAACATCAGAGGGATGCCCATCTGTTGGGGAATGACTGTAGAGATTATGGTGTATAAGCATAATAGAATACTGTTGTACCATACGAAATGACAATTTAAAGAAACCTTGAGATTTGCATAAATTGGTTTAGAGTGAAACAGTGAACATCATCAGAATAGTGATTTATACAGTGATGACAGCAGTGCAAAGAAAAACAACTTCCAAAGACTTAATCATTCTGAGCTTGGAAATGACCAACCATCTGTCCAAAGGACTCAAGATGAAGCACACTTCTCACCTCTTGACAAAGAGGTGTGATAACACATACATTTGGGGTTTATTCAATATGTGGATCAGTTTTTTGAGACTGTGATAACTAGTTTACAAAATGGCTTTTTTTCCCTTCTGGTCAAAGATTGAGGGAGACGGGATAGGGAAAGGCCAGTGATAATGGTAGCATAACACACACCAGGACATTGAAAGACATGAACAAAAAAGCGAAATAGAAGAAAAGGAAATTCAGAGGGAAACAAATAAGTAGAATAACTTTAAAATTAATTTAACTTTTTTTTTTTTAAAGAAAACTGATGGAGATTTTTCTTTTCATATGCAGTCCTGTTTTCCTGGTATATACAAATGTTTAAACAAGATGTTTGTCGAATTCAGAGTAATAAAACATAAAGTTGCAACCTTGAAAAATAATTCAAAACTCAAATTATTAGCCTGACTTTTTTTTCCAAAGCAGCCTGTGAAATTTATGCAGTTAGGTTATGCAGGCCAGTTTACACCTTCTTCTGGTTTATTCACAGATTAGGGGAGGTGGAAAATGGGCCCACCATTTTAATTTCCCAGATAACTAATCTATAATTAATCAGTCTAAAGGAATAAAACCAAAGATAATTACTTGTAATATGTAATTTTCTCTTTCAAATTCCAAAAAAAATTTTGATAGCTTTTAAAAAATAATATCCTCTTCATTTCTAAATATATACCTTCCCCCTTGAGCATTCCTTGAAACAAAAAATTAAAAAGAAGGCAGATAAAATAAAGCTGCATAATTAGCTCACATCACCCAAGCCTGATGGCATATGCAATGTTCTGTGTCTGTCTGACCCCACCCCAGTTCTCCACTACCACCTCTGCAGAGAAAGCAGGGAGATTCCTTTTCTTATTTCTTTAGGGCTGTGTTCAGTTTCATTCTTTTATTTGTTTTCTTTTATGCTGTCATTCCCATTGTTTTCCTGATGCTGCATACTTCCTTTTGAATCAGTTCGTGTTCCTGTCTTTTTCTCACTTTCTCATATTCCTTCTCAATTTCTTCCTATTCATATTACTTCACATTAGTGTAATCACTCGCAATCAGACACACTGTACTCCAACATAGTAATGTCATTTTGGGCCTCTTCCTAGGGATGTCCACATAAACGATGAGGTTTGCGCACACGTTGCTAGAGCTAGCTCAGTGTTTGGGAGGCTCTGAAGGAAAGGGTGGGAGAGAAGAGGTACTGGACCGATCACCAAACTGAAAGTCTACAGAGCCATCGTGCTGGCCTCAGTATTGTATGCCTGTGAAACTTGGACAGTCTTCAGTGCCAGGAAACGGAATTGTTTCCATTGGAGTTGTCTTGGGAATATTCTGAAGATCACCTGGCAAGATAAGATACTAGACACTGAAGTCCTTTCTTGAGCTGAACTGCCGAGCATTCAAAGTCTGCTGGAGAGAGCACAACTTTGGTGGACTGACCACGCTGTTTAAATGCCAAATGTATGTTTGCCTAAAAGACTATTTTATGGAGAACTCACACAAGGCAAGTGCTCACATGGAGGTCAGAAGAGATACAAGGACGCTCTTAAGGTCTCTGAAGAACTTTGAAATTGACTGTGTGACATGAGAGGCACTGGCACAGGACCGCCCAGCGTGGCGTGCTCACATCAAAGAAGGCACTGTGCTCTTTGAATGAAGCAGAATTGCAGTAGCTCAAAAGAAATGTGAGACGCACAAATTTAAAGGCATCTCCACTCCAAATGTTCATATGGACTCTTTGTGCCAGACCTGTGGTAGAGTCTTCCAAGCTTGTGTTGACCTATCAGCCACAGTCGGAGACACTCTACCTTGACCCCAATATAGTGATGTCATTTTGGTCCTCTTCAAGAACAAAGGACAACAACCAAATCCAGCTTCTTAGGATTAGTAAAATTCCACTACGTTCATGAACTATATTTTATTCTCCAGTTTATAAACATCTGCTTTTTTTTCCCAGTGTTTTTTGCTATCACAAAAAGTGCTACTGTAAACATTTTGGTGTATTTGCAACCTTTATTTCTGCCTTAAACCTCTTTTGGGTGTATGTTTAGCATTGAGATCTTTTAATCAAAGGATATGGACATTTTTCTCTTTTTTAAATATCTCAGATTACCTTCCAAAAGGTTTGAATCACTTCATTGTTCCTCTAAGAGTATTAATGTGCCTGCCTTTTCATTGCCCCTTCATCATCAGCTATTGTCATTTTTTGTCTTCTTTGCCAGTTTGCTGTGAGTGAAAACTTGCGAGTTGGAACACATTTCTCTTACTCTTAGTAATGTGTAGGCAGTCCTTCATTGGGTTGTTCATAGTTTGGAATTCTTTTGGGAATCCGTTTGTTCATGTGCTTTGATCATTTATCCATTGGGAATTGCTCTTAGTCTTATGTATTTGTTAGTGTAGCACTATTTTCCTAGACAGTAATGAATTCAGATGCTTAAGTAGTTCTGCCCATTCACAGGTATGACTTTCTTTAATACTTAGCCAGTCAACATGTGCAGTAAAAAGTGATTTTATTTTTCACTTATTCCAATAATACTGACATTTTTCAAAATATTGCTTAGAACATGACTTTTAGAATTGCTTTCTGAACTAATCCACTGTCTATATAAGAAAACCAGTTCTGCTGCATTCCACAACAGTCAAACCTTGCTTTTGAGCCCAAGTTGTATTAATCATCATATCATAATCAACTTCCCTTTCCCTCCACTGCTTCTGCCCCTCCTCCTCCTTCCCCGTTACTTACCTCGTTTGGCTCCAAATGATTTTTTTCTCTTTCATATACTCAGAGTGATGTGAAAATTTTCGTTGAGGATATTCAGACCGATGCTCTGTGTATTCTTACAGCCACTCCAAAAAGAGGAAATGCAAAATGCCTTGAAAAAAATAATAGCATCTTTGGAATAAGTGTATAGTCTTCCAAGGTCTATACTTTGAAAGCATTTATACTTTGTATAAATTCATTCTGATGTAATTGTTGCAATAGTAAGTTGACCAAATGTTTTTGTTCTGCACTTTTGCACATCAACATTATTCCTTGTTTAATTGAGAGATTTCTTTTGATTTAATCTTTAAGGGCAATGTGTTGAAGTAATATATGGCAGAAATTTTTTAGATCCCTATGACATGAAGCAATCAGATGTAGGTGACTGATTTTGAGCGAAAGTGTTGTATTACACAACCTTCAAGATTAAAAATAAAAAGTAAATCAGTGGGTGTAAGTTCAGAGATCCAGCACAGAAAGGGACTCAGGAGCAGCAGTAATTTCTGGATCCAGCAAGAATTTGGAATAGCTTTAGAAAACAATGTAGATTTCATAGCTTGGGAGCATGCCACTTTTATTGGATGGAACTCTTTTCCCTGTTGGTTTATTAGCATAAACAGCCACAAAGCAAACACCCTATATATGTGTCTTTTATAGGAAGGAGTGCTGATTGTCCATCAGTTTTTGCAAATACACCTTTTCCCAGTGCTGCCATGGAAGCATTTTCACAGAATCACAGATTTGAGTTCGTTTTTATTATGGAAAAGTAAAAGTTCTTTGTACCAAATTGTAGTTAGAAATTCAGGGTAGAGGGGTGGCTGGGTGGCACTGGCCCTGGAGTCAAGAGGACCTGAGTTCAAATGCAGCCTCAGACACTTGACACACTTACTAGCTGTGTGACTTTGGACAAGCCACTTGATCCCAATTGCCCTCCAGAAAGCAAAAACAAAAAACAAAAAAAGAAATTCAGGGTAGAGAAAATATTGCCCAGTCTTCTCTCAGTGGGAACTTTCTTTACTTTTACCAGCAGCAAAGAAAAATGGAGCACGTCAGTAACCAGATCATAATTTAAAAATTCAAATAAGTTGTTTGGATATTCATTTCTTCATACTCAGGAATTGTATGAGTGAGCCCATTGCTATTCTTCAAAAACATACAACCTCTGAATTGCTAATAACAACCCTAATCAGTCTTTAAATAGGTGGAGCAGGTATTTTCATTGCCTGTCATTTTTTAGACTTGAATATGATTCATCAAATCTGATTGATTGGAGGTTAATTTGTTTGAATTCAGGATATTTCAACAAATATTAAGGAGTATGTTCAAATGTACTGTACTGGGTTCTGGGGATATAAAGACTGAAATTCTCCTTGCATTCTCAAGGAGCTTCTGCTCTAATGGGAGAGGTCTGCCCACTATCGAGTGTGAGGTTAGCACTAGGAGAGTTTCAAGCAGTGTGGGCAATCTGGAGATGGAGTGATCTTTCATGTTTTGGGAGGAATTGAAATAACATTATGAACATCTCTGTGGAAGTGTTGGCACCTGAGTTCAGCCTTGATGGAAAAAAAAGTACTTCACCAGACTGAGTTGGGGGTCAGGATGGGATAAAGAGAATAAATGTATTTTTGGCATAGGAGAGGATGAGATCAAAGACTCAGCAGATGGCAGGATGAGAAAGCAAAAGTGGGGAACCTGCAGCCTTGAGGCTACATGTGGTTCTCTAGGTCCTCAAGTGGGGCCCTTTGACTGAATCCAAACTTCACAGAACAAATCCCCTTAATAAAAGGATTGTTCTGTAAAACTTGGACTCAAGTCAAAAGGCCACACCCAAGGACCTCCAAGGCCACATGTGGCCTGGAGACTATATGTTCCCCACCCCTGGATAGGGCATGGACAGTAGTACAGGTATAGGTGTAATATAAAATATTTGAAGGTAAATAGTGTGAGGTAGACCAGGAAAAGATAGGCTAGAGCCAGACTGTAGAGGGCTTTGAATGCTAGGATCAGACAGTTATATAGTTTTCAGTGGATAGTGGAAAGCAACCGAAAGTTTTCAGAGAGAAATGATGTGGTTTGAGGCATTTGGAAGATTATTTGAGGGACAACATGAAGGGTAGATTGTAGAAGAAGCCCCATACTGGAGGCAGGGAAATAAAACTGAAGCAAGCATAGAAGAGCCTGAGTAAGGGTTTTTGTAATGAAGGTAAGAAGTGGGGGTAGAAGGGAGGGTAAAGAGAGAAGATGGAGATGTGGTCAAGATAGAGAACAGAAGGAGTGGAATACAGTTACGGGGAAGAGTTGCTGTGGTTTTGAGCTGGTTAAGTTCATTTGGGAGGGTTCCCAATTGTGATATCCAGTTGGTAACTGGGAACAGGGCAGTTGAGTTCTCAGAGAATTTAAAATCTTATTACAGTTAGTTAACTTCTTTTGGTGATGTTGGAACCTATTGGAAATAAATTGCTAAATAGACTTATCCAAAATATCAATGTAATGTTAGCTTGAATAGCCTCTTAGGTAGATACCGTTATTGATCCAGATGCAAGACTTAAAAAGTGCTGTATAAATGTTAGTTGTTACTATAACGGTGTGAAATGGGGAGCAGAATCTCGGGAGAAGGACAGTTTAACTGTCTTCTGGGTTCAGTTAGCTGTCGTGTGGAGGGACTGTGTGAATCATAAAAAGGGCTTAGAGAATGTCCTTAAAATACGGACTGAGTTAACTAACCCCTGGATTCTTCAAGAATGACTCAGGAATTCCTGAGAAACCTGAATTACCACCATAAGAAAACCATGTTTCCAAAGTTAAGGAAGAATTAATGGTTGCATAGGTGAGAGTATTTTATACCATGTCTCTTTTTGTTTTTTAAGCATCATCAAAGTGTTGCTAGCTGTGTGACCCTGGGCAAGTCACTTAACCCCAATTGCTTCACCCATCCACCCCTCAAGAAAACTCCAGAGTACCGTGATGTCTCTGGCTGTAAATATTACTCACTGTGATACATTGTAAATAATTAATTATGTCATTTATTGTTTGCTTTTGTAATAAATTGCATGGGAAAATAATATTTAAGTCTATGTATGAAACCTAGAGGTTTGAAATGGAAAAAACACTGACAGATTAAAAAAAAATTGGGACGAGCTCTCAGAGCTCATTGATTAATAAGAGACATGTATTATTTCTATTAATTGATAAGGAAATATATAAATATGTCCGTCTTTTTGACATCTTAAATGACAGTAGTAGCTAGAAAAGAATTATTTGTAGTTGTTGACTAGTGCATGTATCAGACAGCCCACCTGACCTCTCATTAGGCTACATAGGGGATCTCCATCCCTAAACCTTACTGTCATAGTGCTCTCAACTCTTTAGCAATTATTTAAATGACATTTAAGGATTGTTTTGTTTGTTTAAGAGGCAGAGACTTGTAATCAACTTCCAGAATGCTGATTAACATGGCTCTGGATTGTTCTGCAGTAGAATTTTTACTGACTTGAATAACTTAACATGTTTTTCCAGATAAAAGTCCTTGAAACAGTAGGAATTTAGGGGCAGGCTATAAAATATAGCAGTCTTCAATTTGCATCTTTCATTTTATAACTGAATATCACTTAACACTGCTTGCTATCAGAAATGATGGTGAAATATCTACTACCATATGGTATTTTTAAAAGTATGTGCTTCTAATTCACTTTTAAATATATTTTGAAAGCCATTTGAAAAAAATCATTTAAGCAGCTGAAAAGATTAAAGATCAAAATTCTTTATTATAAAAAGGGAGGAACAAAATAATGTTGATTTCATGGGTAACAAATGAGCTTGAAAGTCTAAGAAAAATAGTTGATTTCTGCATTATTTTGGTTGGATGATATGTAATAATTTTTAAAATCATTTCAGATTTTGTTTAGTAATTAGTGTTTGAAATTAAGATTAATTAGAGAATCTTAGAGTTAAGAAAAATTTTCAAAGTCATCGTTGAAAGGAAGTGTGATGTTTTAGGAAAGAATATTAAACTTGGAGTTTGGGCATGTGAGTTTGAATGAAACCTGCCTCAGATCCTTGTTAGCTGGGTGATCACGGGCAAAGATGCCTGACCTCTCAGAGAAGTTGTCCGTAAAATGGGCAGAATAAGACTTTGCACTGCTTCACAAGAGGGTTGTGATGAAAGTGTTTTCCAAACTTCATAGTGCTGCAATACTACGGGTTAACTTCTACTGCCAGAGAGCCATTTTTTTGTTAGTGTTTTAATTCTATTTATTAAAAAGTTATTCCTTATATGGAATTATAGTCTTTTTCCTTAGAACTGTGACTTTTTCATCCTTTTCCCTAGAACTTTACCTTGGCCTAATTTTTGCCTTGTTGAGCTGAGACTTTGTTTTCCAGGTAAAATTTTTTCATATATTTGATGATGTTAATTGTGTCTCCCTTCTTACCACCTCCCCCGTCTTATTCTTCAGCCTTCGGGAAGTCTTTTCTTCTATGGTTCTCATATAACAAGTTGCATGCCCCTTTAATCATCCTGGTTGTGTTTCTTTGGATGAATTCTAATTTTCCAGTCCCTCCTAAAATGTGGTACTTAGTGTAGAGTGGTGACTCATGCCTGTAATCTGAGCTGCTGAGGAGATTGGGCTGGCCAAACTCTTGAGTTCACGACTTCTAAGCTGCCATGAGTGATGCCAGTCTGGTATTGGCACTAAATGTGACATCAGTACATCAGTACGGTGAGACCCTGGAATTGATTGGGCTACCAACCGAACCAGTTAAAGTTCCTGTATAATTGACTTGTGGAGCCAGGCCTGTGAGTAGCCCCTATGCTTCCAGTCTGGACCAGATAAAGAGATCCAGTTTGTATTTTTGTTTTTAAAATGTGATGGTTGGAATTGGGACTGGTCTCACTGGGAGAATGCTCTTGCCTTGCTGTCTCATTTTGGGGTTTTAGTCATGAAATTTAGATGCCTCCAGTGATGGCCTAGTATTGAAGGACCCAGGTACATCTGCACCGTTTTAGCAAACTAGATAAGGCAATTCTGGGGTGGGAGTCGGTTGGGTGTGGGAACCTGATGGGAGCAATTGTGGGGTGGGACCAATATCTGAGTGCCCCAGTGTTCACATAAATCAGGTATGTTCTTACTATTATGGAAATAGAAAATGATACATCCTTTGATCTAGACCTTATATTACTGTTTAGCCTAAGATTATCTCAGCTCTTTTCACTACCATGTCAACACCATTGGCTTATACTCAGTTTGTACTCAGCCAAAACTTTTAATTCTCCTTTTTTTAAAATATGTTGTGCCAAATTGCCAATATCCCAAAGTTAACTTACTGAATCTAATTGCCAGCCTTCATATTTTTCCCTGTTAGATTTCATTTGTTTTTATTCTGTCATCTTAGCCGTTAGAATTGTCTTTGAAACCTAATTGTCATGTAGTGCCATTTCTAGTTTTTTCTTATCTTTAAATTTGATAAGCATGCTTTCTAAATTTCTGTCCAGGTTTCTACTGTACCTATACCCCAGAGAGTTCAGAGACTGAAGAAAGAGACCATATCATATGTATTTATCAGTCAGTTAATAAACATTTATTAAGTACCTACTATGTGCCAGACACCTTGCTGAACACTGGGGATAACAACCAAAAAAAGACAAAAGATGGCCCCTGCCGTCAAGGAGCTTACAATCTGAAGGACAATATTTTGTACAAAAATATTCCTTTTTTATTTTCCTTGCAGATATTGATGGGTGTGAGGTGTAACCTTAGGATTAATTAATAGTTTAGAATAACAGTTCATATTATAAGTGATTTAGAACCCTTTTTTTTTATATGGTTACTGTAATCTTAGATTTCTGCCCTTAAAAATTGCTTTTGAACATTCACCTGTGCTATGGGAGATTCTCCCCAACCTACTCCCTTTTCCCAATCAAATGAGCATCTTATTAATTTTGCTTAATTCTTCACTCTGTTTTTGTGCCTTCTCTCTCATTTCCTATTTATCCTGTGCATAACTTCTTCGTACATATTTGTTTGCTTGTTTCCTGCTCCTCGAGGGACTGACTCGGCCCTTTTTTGTATCCCCAGTGTTGAGTACAGTGTATATAGTAAGAACTTAATGCAGCGTTTATTGACTGTCTGACCAAGAATCTGACAGTCATCGACAAACACAAACATTTCCATGTACCAAAGACAGAAAAAGAAAATTGCATAGGGGGGACGGGGATAGTGTCGGGCATTTAGTCAGGATGGCCTGAGTTCAAATGTGTGTGCAGCCACTAGCAGCATGATGCTAGGCAAGTCACTTACCCCTGTTTGCCTATTTCCTTATAAAATGGAGATAATAGCAGCACCTCCCTCCCACAATTGTGAGGAACAAAGGAAATCATTGGAAAGTGCTTCGTTCAGTCCTTGTCCCAAAGTAGGAGCTATATAAATGTTAGCTGTCTATTAAGGTTTATTTTATTAATTTATTATTAATTTGTTTTCTATGAAACGAGTCTTCCATATGTAGCTTAGTTTTTTTAAGTATGCATAAATGTTATTATGGTAATACTAATACTACCCTTCTGAATTTCTGCTCTTTTTTTGGTGAATTTTGTGTTTTGTTGATTTCTGTCCTGTTGTTTTGGGTTTCCTCTGTCCCTGAGTAAAAGCCTTCTATAATGGATAAGTATAGTTCAGTAAAACAAATTGTATCTTATTCTTGTCAGAAAAAGTTTCATTCTATAGCTGCACCTCCTGCCAACAGGTGGGAAGCTCGTTTCTTGCTCTGTTTCCTGTGGTTATTAGATTTCTTAACATTGGGGTCCTATAAATTGTTTTTCTGGTGCTGCTCTTTTCCATCTTCTTAAGCCCATAATCTCTTCCTAGGTTTCTATAAATCTGTTCCTTTTGTCATTTCTTATGGAGCAGTAAAATTCTGTTACAATTCATAAGCTATCATTGTGCGTCTGTTTTTCAGCTGATGGGCACTTCCTTAGCTTCTAGTTTGTAAAGAACAAGAGAGGTTTTTGTGTAAAAAACTTTTAAGTGTTTCTATACCTGTGGATCCTTTCCCTCTGTCTTTGGTCTTTTTGGGGTATATTCTCAATAGTGGTGTTGCTTAGTCAAAAGAATATTGTAACTGTAACATTTCATGACTTTTTGGGTTAATTCTGAATTGCTTTCTAGAATTGTTGGGCCACTTCACAGTTGTCACCAATAGCACATTAGTGTGCTCATCCTCACAGCCCCTCTAACAAATGGAATTTTGGTTTTTTTCCTCCATTATTTCAGATCTGATGGGTATGAAGTATAGCTTCAGACTTTAAAATGGGCATTTCTCTTCTTTTTGCTGATTTGGCAATAGGTTCGGGTCCTAGGCCAACTTGGTCTTTCTTTGGGCCCTGATTGGCTCAGAATGAATGTAAACAGCAATTGTTTTTGTTTGGGCCAGAAACCTCTAAGGGTCTTCGCCTCCCGGGCTGATTTTTTTTTTTTTAAACTAGGTAAAGAGGCCATTTTCTTCCTTAATCACTGAATGGGCATTACCTCAGTCAGCCTAAGACCAGTTAAAGACCTTAGCTTGAAAAGACCAAAGTCTCCTACTGTGTCCTGGGCCATCTCCACTTGTTCTGATCTCTCTCTCTCTCTCTCTCTCTCTCTCTCTCTCTCTCTCTCTCTCTCTCTCTCTCTCTCTCTCTCTCTCTCTCTCTCTCTCTCCCTCCCTCCCTCCCCCCCCACACACACACATACACACACACACACGCACGCACGCACATTGGGTAACTGTATCCTGATGGCTCTGGAGGAGAAAGTGAGAATGATGACTTTGCACAGCCCTCCCTTCCTCAGATCCAGTTCACTCGCATGTCACAGCATCACCTCCCTGATGTCATGGTCTTCTTCAAGAACGAAGGACAAGCAACACTAACAACTGATTTGGAGAATTTTCCTTTGACTTGTTTAAGCTTGTATTTTCTCTTTTGAAAATTATTTATTCATATCCTCCCATCAGCTGTCGGATATGATTCTTATTCTCACCTATTTCTTTCAGTTTTCTAAATACCTTGGATATCTCAGACCTTTATTAGGAAAAATGTCTTTCCATTGATTGCTACTTCATTGATCTTGTTTGTACAAATGCTTTCCAATTTTCTGTTGTCAAAATGACAAGTTTGATCACCTGTGATCTTTTCTCTTTTGTTTGGTAAAGAACTCTTTCTCTGTACATAGTTGTGAGAGCTCCTCTGCCCCTCCTATTTCTTTATGCTGTATGCTTTTACATCTAGGTCATGTGTCCATTTGGAACTTATCTTGGTATATAGCATAACATGTTGGTGGAAACCCGATTTCTGCCAGACTTTTCCAGTGTTCCAAACAGTTTTTCTCAACTAATGAGTATTTATCCCAGTAATTGGAGCCTTTGGATTGATTAAACACTATTTTACTATGTTCTTTTTGTTTTCTCTCTTTTGTACCTAATCTATCCCATTGATGAAGTTCTTAATTTTTTTCTCCCCAGCACTAAATACTTTTGAGAATTGTTGTTTGATTGTATAGGGTGACATCTGATATTGCTAAATCCTCTTCCTTCTATTATTTTCCCCATTATTTTCCTGGAAATTCTTGACTTTTTGTTCCTTTAGTTGAATGACTTTATTCTGGTCCTAAAAATTAACTCCCTAATTGATTTATAAAATTCTTGTATGTGTCTTAGCAAAATTCATAGTTATTTTTGCATTTATTTTAATTTTATTTTTTCTCAGTTACATGTAAACAAAAAATTTTAACATTCTTTTAAAAAAAAAGTTTTGGGTTCCCTATTCTCTTTTTCCCTTCCTCTCCTTTCCCCTCCTTGAGAAAGTAAGCAATTTGATATAGATTACATTTCATAGTTATTTTGAACAGAAATTGTCCTTTCCATGTTATGTTTTGTGGTAACTATACAAAGCAAATGACTTAGGAGTTTATTTTTATAAAGTCCTACTTCACTAAAATTCTTGTCTCAACACATTTTTTGGTTGAATCTTTGAGGTTATCAAAGTAGAATGTCTATCTGTAAAAAGTCATAATTTGTTTCGCCTTTGTGCTTATTCCCTTAATTTCTTTCTCTTGTCTTATTGCTTTAACTAGCACCAAATGAAATTGGGAGCTAGCTGGTGTAGTGGATAGAGGGCTAAGCCTGAAGTCAGGAAGACCCAAGTTCGAATTTGTCCTTAGGCACTTACTAGCTGTGTGGCCTTGGGCAAGTGATTTAACCTATGTTTGCCTCAGTGGTGATCATAATAGCACCTGCACTCCCAGAGTTGTTGTGAGGATCAGATGAAATCATTATCAGAAAGTGTTAGCACAGTGTCTGCCACACAGGAAGTGCTTCATACATGTTAGCGATTATTGTTGTTAATAGTAGTGCTAATAGACAATTGTGCTTTATCACTGACTTTTTGGCAAGATCTCTAGAATTTCTCCTTTATGTATAATAGTACTGTTTCTTCTTTTAGTTAGATACCGTGTTCTGTTGTGTTCATCTACTCACTAAAATGTATTTATTGCCCTTTTTTTTTTTTTTTGGAGGAGGGAAGGTTGGGCACTTGGGGTTAAGTGACTTGCCCAGGGTCACATGGCTAGTTTTTGTGTTAAGTGTCTGAGGCTGGATTTGAACTCAGGTCCTCTGCGCTATTCACTGTGCCACCTACCTGCCCCTAAAATGCGTCTGTTA
Source organism: Pseudocheirus occidentalis (assembly GCA_028646575.1). Classification (NCBI taxonomy): domain Eukaryota; kingdom Metazoa; phylum Chordata; class Mammalia; order Diprotodontia; family Pseudocheiridae; genus Pseudocheirus; species Pseudocheirus occidentalis. The sequence goes on along the minus strand of CM053597.1, from coordinate 199,993,311 downwards.
ACCCCAAAATATAATTTGTGGTGCTTTCAAGGTTATTCATGGACATGTATAGAGTGATGAAAAATTTGAGTTGGCCATGGCATTGAATGAGATGACACTGCTTTCGTGTTTCATCTCTTATACTGTAAACACAAATTCTTGCTTATTTAGTGACATGTTTGCATTTTTTATGCTTTTTTACTGGTGATTTCATTGTTTAGAATTGCCTCTAGTTGCTATTTAGTATTCTAAGAGCAAGAAGAGAGAAAATACCTGTGGTAGATAAACTTCATTCAGGCATGAGTTAAGAGTGCTGTTGGTCTTGAATTCAGCCTCGATGAATCAACAGTAGTGTACAAGGTAGGGGGAGGCAGGGAGGAAATCCAAGACTGTGCATGAGGCTGCTCTGGAGAGTGTTGAGCTAGGTGTTGAGACCAGACAGTCACAGGAACTTAACTCTGTATTTTCCATAGGAGCAGTGGTTCTGTATTTGCTATTTCTGTGTTTGTGGTGACTTCATAGAACATAAGTACCATGAATTACAAGTATTTTACTGTATATTTATAGATACACACATCAATGTATGTGCAAAAAGTGAGTTTGTGAGTTACACTAGATTTCTTGAACAGATAATTTTATTAGTTAATTCTAATTCTCCATCCTTGTCTAAGTCCACTATGATTTTGCTTCTAACCTCATCATTGTTCACAGTTTCTCCCTCTATAGTTATTAATGAACTCTATTGCTGATATTCTGTCACTTTGGTTGTGTCTGATTCTTCGGGACCCCATTTGGGATTTCTTGGCAGATACTGGGGTGATTTGCCATTTCCTTCTCCAGCTCATTTTGCAGATGAGGGAATCAAGGCAAACAGGGTTAAGACCAGGGTCACACAGCTAGTTCGTATCTGAGGCCAGATTTGAATTAAGGAAGATGAGTCTTCCTGCCTCCAGGTGCAGCCCTCCATTCACAGTGCCACCCCACAGCTGCCCCAAATATTTTCTCGGTCTTTATCCATCTTGACCTCCTCCCCCAACCTTTTCCCTTTCTCTCTCTTGTTGATCCCTTTCTCCTGTAGGATATTTGTGATATTGCTCTCTGGATTTTCCTTTCTCTGATGACTTCCCTTCAGTCTCATTTTTTGGTTCCTCTTCCTTGTTATACTCGGTAACCCTGAGCATCTCCCAATGCTCTCTGTTCCTGGGCCCTCTTACCTTGCCTTTCTGTGCTATCTCCTTTGGCTGTCTCATCATTTCTCATGAGGTTAATTATCATCTCTATGCAGAAAATCTCCAGACCTAAAATATCCAGCCCTAATCTCTCTCCTGAATTCTAGTCCCATCTCTTCATTTGTCTATTTGAGTATTTTGAACTGGATACACTATATACATCTCATGCAACATGTTCAGAATGGAACTGTTATCTTTCTCTCCAAACCTTCCCCTATTCCAGATGTCCCCGTTATTTTGAAGATGCTGCCATCGCTCAGTCTCCCTGGTGCCTTCCTCTACTTTTTTCTTTTACTCGGTTCAATTGGCAGATCTTGGTATTTCTAGCCTTACAAAATCTCTTTAAGGAAAGGAGTCATCAGTAGCTACTCTTGTGTGATGTACAGTGCTGATTGAGACACGGGACTGTGGCAGTGAAATCAGTGTTGTCCTTAATATCCTTTCTATTGTTAAATCAAACTTCTGTTAAATGTTATATGGCTCACAAGAGTCTCAGCTCATTGTAATTCTCAGCTACTTCTATTTCCTCACTCTTACAAATGCATTTGATATTGCATTCACCCTCTTCTTTGATCCAGAGCTGCTTCCTTTCTTAATTGCCAAAATGTCACCTTTCTACAATAAATAAGTCAGCTTCCCTGTTTAGACTGAAAGTCACAGACAGTTCATGTATTTCAAATGAATGCAACTGACTATAGACGGCTTGTGTCAGACTTAGCCTAGACCACTCTCAGTATAGAAAATCACCTCCAAATCCTTTATTATATATTTTTTTCTCTTTAGTTCTTAAATTGCCATATTCGACACTGTCTTTATATCAGTCAGTAACAGTTCAGTTTACTAGGTTCTGTAACACAGCTAACTACTATTCACATTTACAATAGCCATTTCTAGTTACTTTTTCCAAGAGTTGCTATACTCAAAGTACTGCAATCTGTGTAAAGTTTTTCTTGTTGCTCTCAACTGCTAGTGCTCTCTGAAAGCTACATTGTATTGGTTTTGTATCTATTACATGTAGTCTCCATTAGCTACATTGTGCTGCTTATTTTATACATACATACATGCACACACATATATAAAATGTGTAGTCTCCATTGGCTACATTTTACTGATTTTGTATATATTATGTATAGACTCCTCCATTAGCTGCATTAGATTGTTTTTGCTTATATTATGTGTAGTCTCCTCCATTAGAAGGTATATCTGCTTGGGAAGTAGACACTCTTAACTTTTTCCCCCCTCCAACACTTACCATAGTGTCAGGCACAAAGTAGGTCCTTACTAAATGCTTATTGATGAATCGAAGCAGTCGAGTGGACAGTTTTGAATTTGATCTCTTTCCTCCTTCTCAATCTTTGGTAAAATAACTGGAAAATAACCAGATGGCAAGACTTCAGGATTATTGTTACAGAATAATGTAGTTAACTTCTTGTCTAAGAGTGAACTTCTGTATGGTATGGGGACTTAGAATCATCCTTTTGTTCATCCCTTGTCTCTCTAGCACTTCTTAGCTGTGCCACCTTAAGATAAGTCCTTTAACCTTTCAATCTTGGTCCTATAAATGTGGGGAATGTAAGGAATGTGCTCTGTAAATCTTTATAAAGGTAGATGTGGCATATAAATGTGTTACCCACAGTGCTCTGGATAGAGGCAAGCACCTCATTGTGGTTTGTAATCCAAGTGTCCTATTAACTCAGGGCAGGTAGGTGACAGAACGCCAGTCCTGGAATCAGGAAGACGTCTCTTCCACAGTTTGTCTGGCCTCAGACACTGGGTGTGTGAACCTGGGTCTGTTTGCCTCAGTCATCGTAAAATGAACTAGAGGAAGAAATGGCAAACCCTTTCCATTATCTTTGCCAAGAAAACCTCAGATGTAACTGAAAATGACTGAATTAGCCTAGTATTGTACCTGTGAAGGTAACTAATGTTACATGTACCATTGAAAGGCCTGTGGCGGGGCAGAGAAGAAGAGGGAAAGGAAAGTGAGACAAACACTGAAAAACAGGAGTGAGAAAGTGAATCAGGTCAATACACACTTATTAAGAGCTTATTGAGTACCAGGACAGAGAAAGAAAGTCCGTGCCCTCGAGGAGCTTAAATTCTAATAGCAGGTGTTGCTGTGAATTGAGCTGGGAGCCTGGAGCCCGGAGCCTGGAGTCTGGAGTCTTGAGTTTAAGTAACAGGCACTTAGGAGCTGTTTGACCCTGGGGAGTCACTTAACCTCTGCTTGCCTCCGTTTTCTCACTTGTAGAATAGGGATGATAACTGCATCCACCTCTCTGGCTTGTGTGAGGATCATGTGAGGTGGTACTTGGGGGAGTGTGGCATGCTGCCCAACTTGTTTCCTTCTCTTCCCCTCTTTCCACTGAAAGAAGAAGACAACACATAAAAGGGAGGGACAAGCTTCTCTCAGGAGGCTATCTAGGGGCAATCTGGAATGTAGCCTGGAGAGGAAAGAATACAGGCCTTTCCTGGATATTTCCTTAAAACGGAGGTTTTAGGAGGAAGCCTCCAGTCAGAGGAGGGGGCTTGCCGGAGTGGAGATGCTGATGGTGTAAGAAGTCCAGAGGGTGGAGTGAACTTGAAGGTTCAGGAGGTGTCTTTGGCATTGTAGAGAAAGGCAGGACAGTAGCCTGGGCAGAGGAACGAAGGCAGAGAAGGGAGGTTGGGGAAGGCAGTGCCTCACTCTTGGGATTGATGAATGCCACCAGCATTTTTAGATAGCATTTCTGTTCTGTTGCCTACCTTTGCTCCAGTTGCATATTTATATAATTTTTATGAATTAGCTTAATCTTTCAGTCTCAGGAGATCCTCTAACATGAAATTTCGATGCCAATGGGTCCATTTCTCGAGGCAGTAGATAGTGTATTATCAATGTTTCAGTTTTCACGATTTGATTCTACATATTGGCATTCTCTCTGCCATTTCCTTTGGGAGCTGTTTTTTTTTTAATCGTCTTTAAATTGTGTTGTACTGTGCTCTTTGCTCTGCTTAGAAACCTGTGTGAAGAGTATCATATTTTGATCCAGAAGATCTGCACTCAAAGCTTTATTTTTCCTTTCTGATAGTCACAAGTTGTGAGATTTGGGGGAAGTCCTAATCTCTGTTTCCTCATGTAAAATGGAAAGAAATGATGTACCTTTCATGGTGGTTGTGGGGCAAGTATTTTATAGATTGTAAAACTCTTATCTCACTAAGTCCTAGTTTAAGTAATTTGGATGTTTTGTGTTTGTTTCTATTTAGGACTGACAGAAAAGTATATTTAAAGGGAATTTTTATTGTTAGAATGATACTGGGCCAGCAATGAATAGATTTAGAGCTAAAAATGAACATAGCAGTCTTAGTCAAACCTCTTCATTATATAGGTTGAGAAAAATGAGACCCATATCAATTGAGTGACTTGCCTAACCTCACATATGATAATTGGTGATGCTGGCATTCAAACTTGGGATCGTGACTCTTAAAGAGCATAGTCAGGCCGGAATATTTAGTCAGCAATAGTAATTCTCTAAATATCACTAAGAGTAGAAAAAAAAGCAATTATTTTCCTTTGTGGTTTGGTCTGAATGCTGACAAACTTAAACTATTCATGAGGCAATTTGGTTGGTATCGGGGAAGGGGGAGGGGGGAATCCAGAGTCAATGAGTAGAACTGCAGTCTTAAATCAGTGGATCATTTAAACATTCTTAAGTATACACACACCTAAAGTAATCGAACTTTTTTTAGCCTAGCATAAAAACAATCTGAGTTTGGAAATAGAACAGGTTCTTGTGGATGCTTTCTTTTTATACATATTTGATTTAGAAAATTATTCACTGTAGTTACTCTTCAGGATGTTTTTATTGATACCTATTTCAGTGTACTGTGTTAAAAATAAAGCTTTTGTCTAAAACTTTCTTTTGACTGTCAGTGGACTGGTTTATTGATGTTTGTGGCTAGAGTTATTCAGTATTTTGTATTTTTTGCAAGGTGATACTCATAATTTATATGACTGCATTTAGTTTTTGCTATATATAAAAAAATGTAGGTAAATAACTTTAAAGAACTGTTAGATGTGTAGCTAGATGATACAGTGGATCAGACTCTGGGTCTGGAATAGGAAAGACCTAAGTTCAAATCTAGCCTCTTACACACCTGCTTATCTGTGTGACACCAGGCAAGTCATTTAACCTCAGTGTGCCTGTTAGGCATTAATATAAAAACCCAAAAATAAAAGAATCACTGCCTTCAAAGAATTTTATAATCTCTTGAGGAAAAAGGGATAGGGGAAAGTAGTTTACGGAGACTGATCTCAACACATCATCCACGTTGGACAGTACATGCAGTGATCTGACCCCAAAGATGATCATTTCCAGAGTATTGTCTCTAAATAATTTGAGATAGAAGGATACTGGATTTAGAGTCAAAGGGCTAGATTGAAATCCCAGCTCTGGTTTTTATTGCTTGTATCTCCTGTATGAGAGGTATTTGGGCATAATGGACAAGAGATTGGACTTAGGAGGCATCCAATCTCTTGTCCATTGATGTTTGTGGCTAGAGTTATTCAATATTTTGTATTTTTTGCAAGGTGATACTCATAATTTATATGACTGCATTTAGTTTTTGCTATATATAAAAAATGTAGGTAAATAACTTTAAAGAACTGTTAGATGTGTAGCTAGATGATACAGGTGCAGTCCTTGGATCCAACTCCAGCATCTCCGAGCTCCCAGGAAGTGCATCCTCCTGCTCTGCATGAGCTTGGGGACTCACCTTGTTGGTGCCCTCAATGAACTCTGCCTTCTGATTGCAGCTTTTCAGCTCCCTTTTGTGTTTCAAGTCTTCCCCCATTAGATTGTAAACTCATTGAGAACAAGGACTGTCTCTATTTTTCTTATTTGTATCTCCAGCCTTAGCACAGACATATAAATAATAAGTGCTTAATACATGTTTATTGAATTGAACCTGGGCTCCACTCCCTGCTTTGGGAGAGGGAGCTCCCTCCCTGTACCAATGAAATTACAGATATGGTCTTTATCCCTATCCTTATAACGTTGGGGAAGGCTCTCAACTTCTCTGGGCCTCAGTTTTTACTAAATAAGAAGATCATTTCCAGCTCTTTTTATCAATTTTGTAGTAAAACTGTGTGTTTTATCCCAGGTCAGTATGTATGTCAAAGTATGTAGCATATATGTGGAGAGGAGCTGATTTTTGACCAGTACGCAGGATCTTAATGGAATTTGGAATTTTCCTTTGAGATGGGGCATATCCGCATCTCTGTCCTGTGCTTTGTGCTGTAAGAGCCAGCTCATTAAATCCAGGTGAAGCACTGGGGTTTCAGACTGGTCAGACGGTTGTCTGGGGTGTGCACAAGTAGTGAGGGGGAGGATGGCAATCCAGGTTTGTGTGAACATTTTATTCCTTCCCTAATAAAGAGTAACAGTGTTATGTTTGTTACGTGATTTCTGTTTTTAAGGAAAATTCACATGAATTGTTTTATCTTCATAACAGCCTTGTGAAGTAAGCCAGGCAGCAATTACAGTCTGTCAGCTCGCTCAGTGAGGTACAGAACAGTGGCCTGAGGCCACATAGCAGGGGCATCTTGTAATGAGGAGTCGTGACAGAAGCAGCATTGGACAATAGAAGCGGCTCTGGGTTTGGAGTCTGAGGACCTGACTGCAGGTTGTCTCCCCAAATTTCTATGAGGATTAAAGAAGAAAATATTCAAAAAGCACTTTGCAAACCATAAAGTACAAAGTAAATATTAGCTATTCTTATTTTTATTATAGCCACAAATAACATTATATACAGTGTGATGTGTTAACTTATATTAATCATATAATACATAACAATGAGCAAAGGAAGGGAAAAATACAAAGGACAATACGGATGAAAATAAATTAATACTCATAACTATTAATTTGAATGGGATGAGCTTTCCCTTAATAAGTGGAAGCAGAATAGATTAGAAAACAGAATCCATATGATATATCATTTATAATAAACACACTTCAAACTTTTAAAATTTATAGGGTTACAGGAAATAGGAAATAGAAGTAAAATCTGTTATACTTCAGGCAAACTCAAAAAAATTAGAACTAGCTAGCAAACCTGATTTTACCCAAGGCTTACACAAGGCAACAGTAAAAAGAGATGTGATTAAAAGAAATAATCAGGGAAACTACAGTTAAAACTTTTTTTAAAGTGATAAAATAAAAAGAAATGAGCAGGAAAGCTCTAGTTTATCCTGGTTGTATCTTGTATGAATATAGTTGTTTACATGTCTCTCTCATTAGAATGTGAACTCCTTGAGGCCAGAGATGGTTTTTGCTTTTCCTCATATCTTCAGCACTTAGCAAAGTACATGGCATATAGTAGGCATTTAATAAATGCTTGTTGGGGTAGCTAAGTGGTACAGTGAATAGAATACCAGCCCTGGAGTCAGGAGGACCTGAGTTCAAATCCAGCCTCAGACACTTAACACAAAACCTAGCCTTGTGACCTTTAGCAAGTCAATTAACCCCAGTTGCCCTCCAAAAAGCAAAAATAAATAAATAAATAAATGCTTATTGACTTGATGTGATAAAGGTTTAATTTTCAATATAATAGAATGACCTGATTCAAATTTAAAAGAGTAAGAGCTGTTACCCAGTTGATAAATGGTCAAGAGGATATGTGAACAGGCGGTTCTCAAGGGAAGAAATCTTAAGTCATCAAAAGCCATATCAACAAATTCTTCACATTGCTGATAATTAGAGAAATTCAGATTAAATCAGTTCTGAGGTTCTGCCTCATATATATATCAGCTTAATAAAGTGACCAAAGGAAAAAAAGGGCAAATGTTGTAGGAACAGTGGTGAAAATGGGCGCCATTAATACAGTATTAGTGGTACTATGAATTGGTCCAGCCATTCTGGAAAGCAATTTGTAACTCTTCCTAAAAATTACCAAACTATGCATATCCTTTGATCCAGCAATACCACTCCTAAGTCTCTATCCCACAGAGATCAAAGATAGAGGAAAAGGGCCGATATGTACAAAAACATTTAATCTCTTTTTTTTTTAATCTTTTTTTTTTGTGGTGACCAGATACTGGAAACTAAGGGAGTATAAGGGAGTTCCATAATTTGGAAAATTGCTGAACAAATTATGATATATGGCATATATTTTAATGTAATGCTATTATGATAAAAGAAATGGAGATATAAAGACAAAAATGAAACAGAACCAGCTATCAAGGATCCTACATTATAAGGTAGACAAAATGTACGTATATAAGCACATACAGATGAAATATGTGTTTATTTGTCAGGGTTGGGGAGAGACAGTAGCAAGTAGTGGGGCCTTATGAAAGGAGGTGACATTTGAACTGAGATTTGCACGAAGGTAGAAATTCTGAGCTTCTGAGGAGAAGTATATCCAAGTATGAAAGACAGTGTGTACAGAATCCCTTAAGCAGAAAACAGGATGTAATTATGAGGGAGCAGCAAGGCCAATTTACCCAGACTATAGTTTGTGAACAGCCTAATAACCCTAGAAAGATAACGCTGTGCCTGGTCATGGAGTCTTTCAAGTGCTATGAAAAGAAGTTTCTATGTAATCCTATAAGTAATGGGGAACCAGTGATGTTTATTCAGTAGGGGAATGTGCGGTCAGACCTGTGCTTTCAGAAAATCACTGTACTAGCAGTGAAGATGGATTGTAGAAGAGAAGGAGTGAATACTGAGGGATCAGTTAGGAAGCCATTGCAGTAGCCGTGGGAAAGGTGACCAGGAGCTGAACGAGGGGGCTGGAGTGTGACTGGAAACGAGACTGATTAAATCAGAGCTTCGTAGACGTGGGCATTATAGAGATAAGGAGGGGCCTTGAGAGAGGGTACAGTGAGAAAGCAAAGGGAAAGGGCAAAGAGAATAAGCATTTATAGAGGGTCTTATTATATGCCAAGTATCTTCTACTAAACACTTTAAAAAAATATTGCATTTGATCTTCATAACAACCCTATGGGGTAGGTACTGTTACTATCCCATTTTGCACTTGAGGAAACTGAGGCAGACAGATTAAGTGACTTGTCCAGGGTCATACAGCCAATAAGTGTCTGAGGCCTGATTTGAACTTAGGACTTTTATTCCAGGCCCAGCATTCTAGCCACTGTGTCAGACATGAGAAGAGGGCTCAGGGAAGAGCCTCAGAAAACTCTCAAATTTAGGGGGTTGTATATGGATAGTGATGATCTAGCAAAGGGATACATGAAAGAGCTGCAGAATAGCTAAGAAGAGCACCGGGAGAGAAGAGTGACCAAAAAGCTGAGCAAAGAGAGTCTGAGGTCGGCTGTGTTAGGAGGTGAGGACTGAGAAAAGATGGGCATTTAGTAATGAAAAGAACATCGATACCTGGAAGGAAAAGTGGGCCAGCAGTCAAGCAGAAGCCATGCTGCAAGTGACTGAAAAATTACAAGATGGAAAAGCCAAACAGCAAATGAGAATTATTTGACTTTGAAAGAGAGGAAGGATCTAAGGTGTTAAATTGAGGAGATTATTGGGTCAAGTAAACTTTTTATAAGGATGGAGAAAAACCTGGGAAGGAACTCTGATAAGAAGAAAGAAATTAAGGTTGAACAAGAGGGAGGGAGAAAAAGCACGGACCCCTTGAGAAGTCAGGAAGGCCTGGGCCAGGGTCAAGGGCCTGGGATCTGCTTGTAGAGGTGCTGGACTTCCACTTGGCAAATAGAAAGAGCTCCTTTTTCTCAAAGATTGAGAGAGAGGACAAGGAATAGGAGAACCGGGGAGGAGCATTGAAATACAGAGTAGGGGAGAAGAGTAAGTGACCTTTACTTTTTCAGTCAAATAGGAGACTTCCTTAGAGGCAGAGTGTCTGAGGAACAATATCTACCCTATTCAGACTAGGCTAGTTTTTCCTTAAATAAAGTACTGAATCTGCTCCAAAACAAAGAAAAAAATGAAACTCAGGGAGTTTCTCAAGGACCTCATTTTCAACCAATTGAAACACGTTCACTTATGAATAAATAGAGAATAGAAAGTAATTTCAAAGGAGGGAGGGCATTAGCAGCCAGAATAATCAGGAATGTCTGATATGGGAGATGGTATTTGACCTGATCTCTGAAGGAAACCATCAGTTTTAAGAGGTTAGAAGAAACAAGATGGAAATACATTTCTAAGCATCAGAGACAGCTTTTGCAAAAGCATGGAGGTGGGGGATGGAATATTGTGTATGAGGAAGATCAAGTAGGGGAGTTTGATTGAAATGGAGAGTATGTGTCAATAATATGCAATAAGTTGAGAAAAGGGGGCTAGAGCTATTAAATATGTTTATATTTGACCTTAGAGATAATAGGGGAACTGTTAGAATTTCTGGAATTGGGGAAAAGGCATGGTCCTGTGCTTTAGAAATATCACTTTGGTAGTTGTGAAGGATGGGGGTAAGAGAAATGGTGGTAGCTAAAGATAAATTATAAGGACACTGTCACAATAGCCTGGGCCAGACCTATTGGAACCTAAACTAATAAAGTAACTCTTAGATCATCTAGTCCAGAGCTCCTTAAGCTGTGGGTCGAGAAAAAAATTGGCAACGGCAGAAGGTTTCTGAACATACAACGACCACGAATTAATTAAAACTCAAACACATGTAACGTGTCTGAGATGTTTCTGGCAGTGCTTGCCTGTGTTGCATCGGGTCACTGTAGCCTTGAATCTGGACACGAATCATGCACTCTTTGCACTGGACACGCTCACAGGCCACACAACTCAGTGAACACTGCCTAAATGAGAAACTAGACAAGGGGGTGGTGTGTAAAGCAGTCTCAAGCGGAAAAAGTTTAAGAAGCCCTGATCTAGTCCAATGGTTCTCTAAGTTTTTGCTTGTATTTGATGTAAGGAATTGTTTCTAGGCAAGTGAAATCTATATTGATTATTTATAAATTTTGTTTTATCTGTAGTAACTTAGGGGAAACTGCCACGACATACTCTTTGAGAATAACTAATCTGGGGAGGCTAGGTGGCCCAGTGAGAATAGTCCACTGGCCCTGGAGTCAGGAGGACCTGAGTTCAAATGCGGCCTCAGACACTTGACACACTTGCTAGCCGTGTGACTTTGGGCAAGTCACTTAACCCCAATTGCCCTCCAAAAAGCCAAAAAAAAAAAAAAGAAAAGAAAAGAAAAACTGATCCCCGATGCTGCTTAGCTAGTTAGTGGCAAATGGAAATATAACTTAGTCCTTAGCACCTCATATATTTGACTTTATTTTTTTCACTTTGGGAAAGGCTGACTTTCATGTTGATAGGCATATATAATGTAATAGAAAAATGGGAAAGAATCAGAAATTTTCACAAAGACATTTGGTGTATAATTATTTTTGCTCCTCCCCCCATTGTATTTTTTTATTTTGGCACTGACCTGGTATCGAAATAAGATTGATAGAATTTCCAATGTGTTCTCATAAATTAGAGAAAATTTTGACATCTCTTTATTTTTTAATATTCCTAGGTTATGTAAGCAAGCAAACAAAGCATGGTATTTTGAAGTATGATTAAAGTCCTGATGTTGCAGCAGAGGTTAAGCATATTAATGGCCAGATCTAGGTAAGTTGAAGGTTGGTTTTTTTTAAATGGCTTCATATAAAAGTATCTAATTTAGACTTCTTATTTCTTTAATGCAACTGCCCTTTAGGATATTGGTAGCCCTCTTTTACAAATGCCACAACTAGCTTTTCAGGATTTTCTTAAAATTTTTTTTAACTTTAAAGTATTTATTGTATTCCATTATCTTAAGATTCTTCAGAAACAAAGACTAATTTTTCTTAGTTACTTTCACATTATTTACCATGATCAAAATACCTAACTTATGGCATTATTTTGGTGAATTCTATGGTGAGAGGAGTGGCAAGAGGGAAGCTATGTGCATTTTCTGGTAGTGTGTTTAGGGAAGTAGTCCTTTATTGATGTGTGGAGATTCCTCAAATAGGCCTGTGGTGGACTGAAATGTGGTAGATCTTTTCCAGGAGGCCCTTTACTACCCCATTCCCATCTCTCCTCTGCTCCTCTCCTTCCTTCCCCCCCCCCCCCCCAAATAATGAAAATACCTAAATTTGGAAGACTGTGTAACTTCATGATACAGGTTCTTAGCCTTAAGTTTGTGAACCACATTCCTAACAGTAGTACAGGGTTCTTGGTGCTTTTTGAAGGAGTGACAGATGTAAGAACTTTTGCTTCTGAAAAAGAGTTTGAGAGCCCTCTGCTGGTAGCAACTTAAGTGGTAGAATAACTGATATTTTGTGGTACTGATATGTCTTTTCTCATATTGTGGCTTAAGCTTATTAAACTCCCAGTGTATCAATTACCTTCATGTTGTCTTTATTTTTTCTTTCAAACTCTGAGCTTAAACATCAGGAGAAAAAGATAATTTCCATATACAAAGCTGAATACAAAAAGGTTATATATATATCAAGAAGTTTATGGTCCATCTTCTACGATGATCTAACTATAGCTTTCAACAAATTAGTCATTTCCAAGTTATAATAGATTGTGTCTGCCTCACAGGCAGTCACCCAAAGACAGTCTTGACCTAGAAGCAACAAGGGTGGCACACCTCTTAGAACATACTACTAAACTGACGTTATATTCATTCCTTAACCCCAAAATTGTATGAGATACATAGCAAGAGAGAGCATGATGGGCCAGAAAGAACACTGAACCTGGATCCAGGAGGCCTGGGTTCAGATCTCAGCTTTGACATTTAATAGCTATGGGACCATGATTAAAGCATTTTAACCGTGCACCTCAGTTCCCTCCTCCTGTCTGTAAAATGAGCATCATCATAACATTTGTACTGCCTCACATGGTAGTTGTTTGGAGGAAACTATTTATAAACTATATAAAATAATATATCTATAACATATATGTTATATATATAAACATATATATATAAAAGTTTATAAACTTTAGAATACCATATAAATAGCTTTTTTCCCTCATATCTTAATATATGATTTGTGCTCTCTTAAGTTTGTTTATCCCTAATTATAAATGGTTGTACTTGCCTCCGATGAACTTCATCCTATTACAGTTAATCATTTCTTTCTTTTGTCACTGACGTGCTGAATTTTTGTCTTCTACAGGATGTTTCATAAATCTTTACAAAATCTGGGAATTGGCCATCACCTATTTTTGTGGGAAAAGGGTTTTAGAGAAATAGTGAATTCATTTTGGCAAAATTCATTATGTATAAACTGTTAAGTTCCAGAAGTGATTGTGTTTCACCATTTTTGTTACTTGATTAAAAGTTGTTTTTAGATAGTTTCAGAATGAGGAAAACATTATAATGAAACTGCGTTATTATAAGTATGAGTTTTCTCTGAATTTTAAAACAAAACAGTGATCAAATGAAACAAAGTTAAAATTAGGACTAGCATATAATATTAATTATTCTGTAAATCATCTTTTTTATATAGAGATCACATGGTCTTCTAAAGAAGTCATGGGTAGCTGTTGTAGCTGTCCAGATAAAGAAACTGTCCCAGATAATCATCGAAGCAAGTTTAAGGTAAGTAAGAATTCTAACCTTGTTTTTTTTTTTTAATTTTGTCTTTTATTTATTTATTTTAAGCTTTTAACATTCATTTCCACAAGATTTTGAGTTATAAATTTTCTCCCCATCTTTCCTCTACCCCCACCCCAAGATAGTGAGCCTGCTGAATATCCCTTCCCCCAGTCTGCTCTCTCTTATATCCTTCCCCATTTCCTCCCTACCCCTAACTTTCTAGTAGGGCAGGATGGACTAATGTACCCCAGTGCCTGAATATCTTATTTCCCAGTTGCATGTAAAAACAATTTTTTAAAAAAACTTTGATTTCCAGATTATTAACCTTCTTCCCTCCTTATCCCCACTGGAAAGACAAAAAAGTCAGTATAGGTTATACATGTGTAGTTACGCAAAAGGTTTCCATAGTAGTTATATTGTGAAAGACTTACTATATTTCCCTCCATCCTATCTCACCCCCCACTTATTCTGTTTTCTCCTTTAACCCTCTAACCCTAACTTTAAATTTTATTTATGCAATAATAGACAGATGTCATTTATTTGGCAATATTAACCTTATGGAACCAGGAAGTAAACAAAAAAAGCCTGTCTTTCACAAAGACCTTTTATGTAGTATATATGGTTGGAGAGCCTTTTACTTACAGAGTATAAGTCATTTTTAACAGGCCTAACTATCAGTTCTGTTAACCTAGAGTTGATTAGAGCCAACACTTAAAAAAAAAAAAACTTGAAGGGAGTTGAAAATAGAAGAAAAAACTATTTGTAGGTACCTTTAAAATCCTCCAGTACAACCTTCTGTCCAAATGAATCAGTCCCTTCTATAAAATCTCCTTTAGGAAAAGGAGAAGAATACCCTGGGAATTAATTTTTTAAATTATAAAACAATGGGGGTGGCTAAGGGGTACAGTGAATAGAACACCAGCCCTGGAGTCAGGAAGACTGAGTTCAAATCTGGCCTCAGACACTTAACACAAGAACTAGCTGTGTGATCTTGGGCAAGTCACTTAACCCCAACTGCCCTACCTTCCCCCCTCCAAAAAAGCAAAAAAAATATTATAAAACGTGTGTGTGTATGTGTGTGTGTGTGTGTGTGTGTGTGTGTGTGTGTGTGTGTGTGTGTGTACTCACACATATGCTCACACACAACATTTTGTTTTAAACAACTTTTCAGGAGCATAATATTAAATCAGATGTCCTCAGTCATGTACTAAGGTTGCTGGCATAGTTTCACTTAACTAGCATTTCCAAGTCTGGGGTTTTTTTTTCTCTTTAGATCAGGCACTGTTTTTTTTTTTTTTCCAAACCAAAAAAGTTTTGGTTCATTAGCTGGGCTTTGAAAAGGTACCACATCGTGAATTTCTCCCAATGGATTTGTGTTTCTTCTGCCTACTGGGCCTTTCCATTTGGGTGTCCCTCTCTCTGCTCATTTATTTCACACTAAACTCAACATCTCTTTTCTGAAACCAGCTCTCCCTTTCCCTTTTCTTCTCCAATCCTGATTTTCCTGCTTTTGTTCATGGTGCTGTTTTCTCGTTCTCCCAAGACCGAAATCTGGAGTCATCTGTAGTTGATTCCTCTTCCCTGGCCTCACTAACACTCCCTGTTCCCACCTCCACCCCTCCCTGCTGTCCACTCAGTTACCAAGCCCTGCTGGTTTTTTTCATGTTAGTTGTGTGTTTTCTTTTCTTTTAGTCTATAGTGTTATTACTCCCTAAGCACTTTGTGGCTACACTCTCATGGTAGCATCTGAACTAGCTTTCCTGCCTCCAGTATCACTGCCCTCTAATCTGTCTCACATATAACCATCAATTTAATTGTTCTAAAATAGTATTTTAATTGTTTCTATGACACTTTTGCTGATGGCATAAAATCATTTCTCCTTATCTGGTTTTCTCCCTCCTTAAGCTTGAGCTCCTTGAGGTCCAGGATGCCTTTTGCCCTCTTTGTAGCCTCAGTGCTCAGCGCATACTGAGTGTTTAATAAGAGCTTGTTCACTTTTCTTAGGCATGCACTTTACTTTTGGCTTTTTATATTTATCATTTCCCTTTCTGAGTCCTCTCAGTTCATTTGTTAATCTGTTGTAGAATTTCACAATGGATTTTCATCAAGATTTTAAGTTAATAGTTATGCAATCAATTGTTTTTCTTGTTTTAAAAATCAGGCAACTATTTTCCTGCCTCTGTTTTTCTAGCATTTTCTCTACGCCCTATGTTTCTTAAACAGTGGTTTAGGGACCATACCTGCAAGCTCATTATGGATTTCTTCATCTATCTTGGAGTTCTCATCCCTTTTAAGCAGGTTTATTTGACCCACACCACCTTGAAGATCATTTTCTGTGCTAGGAAATATGTAGATGTTCATGTGGTAATTTTTGTAAAGCACTATGTAATTTGGATCATTACTGTAAACAAAACACGAGGTAAGAACTTCTGCTTGGTTTGAGTCATATGCCATTATACCATTTTCCCCAGGCAATGAAATTATCCCTTTCTTGATTTACTCCGTACTCCTAGTATGACCTTGCCTCCCCCCCCCCCTTTTTTTAAACACTTTTCACGAGTCTTAATCTATTTTGGGGACTTTAATTTTTGACATTAGTCACATAGTATATGACTCATCCCCCATTTTTACATATTCTTAAAAATCTGAGGTCATCAGAATATTCCCTATGAAATAATATTGATTTCTTAAGATACCTTCCTTTTTTCTTCCCTATTAGTATAAATTGTAATTACATTGTTAGAGTTTTGTTTTTGTGACTTCGTCTCCTTTTTTGGATCATCATTTATACTCCTTCTCAGACCTGTGGGCCTAGGGCTCTGGGTCAGACCTTCCAGATATATTCTCTAGCTGTCCATCATACCTGGAACATTCTCCACGTTCCACTCTGATGATTGCCCTCCCTGGTTTCCTTCACATCACAATTAGAATTGCATCTTTTGCTGGAAGCCTTCCCCAGCCCCTCTTAGTTTCAGTGCCTTCCCTCTATTAATTATTTTCAACTTCTCTATATACAACTTGCTTCTTGTATATTTGTTTGTATGTTGTCTCCCCCTTAGATTCTAAGCTCCTTGAGCCAGGCACTGCCCTTTGCCTTCTCTTGTGCATTTAGCACAGTGCCTAATGAATAGTGATTGATGACTCTCCTAAGCACAGATCTGACTCACTCAGAAACCTCCATCGGCTCCCTCTTATTTCTAGGAGCAGGCACAAACTTCTGCTTCACACAGGAAACTTTTCGCAGCTTGACTGCAGCCCACATTTGTAGGCTTATTGTATTTTGTATACTCCTTATTTTGTATGGCCTGGTTCTACCATTCTCCTTCATGTTCCTCATACATAGCACCTGTGCGTCCCATCTCTGTGCCTCGGCACATGTTCTCCTCTCCTGCTTGGAATGTGTGCCTTTTTCAGCTTCATCTTTTAGAATCTCTAGTTTCCTTCAAACTCAAGCATCTCCTACATAAGACCTTCCTCTCCCCCCAAGTGCTTCTTCCTTCTCCTCCAAAATCATTTATTTATTTATTTATTCATTTATTCATCTATTTATTTATCTATTTATTTATTTGCTTGTTTGTTTTGTGTGCATTTTAAAAAATATTCATATACAAGCTACTAGGTGATGCAGAGAATAGAGTGCTGGACCTGGAGTCAGGAAAACCTGAGTTCAAATCTAGCTTCAGATACTTAGCTGTGTGATGATCTGGGCAGATCACCAAACCTCTGTCTGTCTGGCTCAGTTTCCTCAGCTATACAATGGGGATAATAATAGTATCTGGCTCACAGTGTTGTTGTGAGGGTGACACATGGTGGGTGTTTGAGAAATACTTTTTCCTTCCCCTTCCCATGTCTCCTCTGACTGTTCTTCTTATTAAAATAATTAAATATTTAATCAAATTATTAAATATTTAATTAAAATATTTTTTTCTTTTTATTTTCTGTGCCTGGCCCATTATAGATATTTAATTAAATTCTGGTTGATTAATTGAGAGCTTCCTACTCCTGTTGGGCCTTCATTTTGAGTCCCATTTGATTGGATCATGCTGCCATAGTTGTCAGCTTTCTAAAGTCTTTCCTGAAGTTCACCAAACTATGCTCAGTGTTTCCTTCTTTGTTACTTACTGGCCCTTAAGATGACATCATTTTCCCCATCACTTGCTTTTCTAATTTGTCCCTCCTTTTGTTCACAGTTGGGGTCAGATGAAATGTTTCATAGGGATGAAATGATTGGCAAAGCAAATCAGGAATTTATCAGATGCTTTGTTTTTAGCAGAGAGAGATTTCACATAAATATGCAGATTAACTGAGACACTTCCCCGATCCCCTCACTCCTTGTCTGGCGCAGTCAGGCCTCTGTCTGTCTTTGAGAGAGAGAGTTATGACAGAGTAGACACATTCTGCATGTCATTCAGGAGACCTGGGTTTAGATCTTACCCCTGACATTTACAAGCCGTGTGGCTGTGGTCAAAAACTATCAGAATTGGAGGTATCATCATCACCTTGCTGCCTTCCAGTGTGTGCTTTCGGTCAACAGTGGCGTCCTCAGGCCCAGGCTGTCTAATATTCTCCCGCAGTGACATCAGTGCTGTTTTCCCCTTGATTCCTTGATGCCCTCTGCCACACTTCCTTTCATGGGTTTGTGGAGAAATATACTTTAACATGCCGTTACATTCTTGCCCTCTTTTGAATCAGTTTCTTTAGAAAAAGATAGGTGTTTTCATTGCTGTCTTTAGTTGTGAGTCCCATGCCATCAAAGCTTAGATAAGATTTGTAAAGCCATGTTTTTTAAGTTGTATTAAAATCTCAAGTTCATTATATGCCTATTGCAGCATCTGAGATCATACCTATTATTGTGCCCATACCTTCCTGCTTGGTTCTACCTGAAGCGGACGCATCTTCCCCATTCCTACCTTCGGTTATTTGTTTGTTGTCAGTCCATCGTTCTGTCCCCTTTCTCTATACCCTGACCTCCCTGCCTTCCCCAGTGTCCACCCTCACCTTTCCAGTGGATCTCAGTCCCTGCCTGTCCCACCAAGCAGGCCAAGCAGCAATGCCCCAGCACCTTTGAGTCCTTCTCCTGGTCCTCCTCTGGGATGATGATCTTCCCACTTCTGATCCCCCGCACTGCTCACTTTGGGCATTTACCCACATATTCCTTTACATTATTTAACTTCCCATGTTTGTAGGTACTTTTTTGCCTGTACTTCCTAGTAGGATGATAAACTCAGGACTAGATCTTTAACCTGCTTCTAGCCCCTCATAAGTGCCATGTTTTCATAATGCTTTCCATGTACTAGCTGTGTGCTATTGTCTGTAGTCCTGTATACATATTGATCATGCAGTAAATATTAGTTGAATGAATGAATCAACTGAAGCCTTTTTTTCCTTCTGTTGAATTGACATTCGTGTGTGCGCGCGTGCGCGCGCGTGTGTGTGTGTGTGTGTGTGAGATATGTCATTTGGGAGAATAATTATGTTTCGCTAATGTGCCTGAAAATTGTAAATGCTATATAAATACTTGCTATTATTAACTTTTGCTTTGTATTTCCTTTTTAAAGGTCATTAATGTGGATGATGACGGCAATGAGCTGGGTTCTGGCGTGATGGAGCTCACAGACACAGAGCTGATTTTACACACCCGTAAGCGAGATGCTGTAAAATGGCATTACCTTTGTCTGCGTCGCTATGGCTATGACTCAAATCTCTTCTCTTTTGAAAGTGGCCGGAGGTGTCAGACTGGACAAGGTATGTGAGATCTGTTTACTTAATTCCAAGAAAAAGCTGGATAACATTTTTTTGGAGAAAGTCATTTGGTATCCTTTTAGCAATAGTTAAATACTCAAGATTAAAAAAAAAATGTGCCTACTGATCCTAAACAATCACTTTTTCAGATAATAACTCAGACATTAACCATCCTTTTCAACAAGAAAATAGTAAAAGCACTTGACTTTCTTATCTAAGTTCTTGAAGTATGTTTCTTACAGAAGCTTCAGAAAATATCCACACATGGACAGTTGTCTGAATAGCAGCTGGTGGCTTAATCTCCATATTGTTTGAGCCTATTTGATGCAGTACAGAAATTTGAGTGTTGTCACATTCGTAATTTAAATTCTTAAATATAAATTAGATTAAATATAAAAATAAATTAATGTCCAATTGTTGTACTATAAATTGGTGTCATTTTGTCACTGCCCGTGTTGGAATTCATTAAGCCTGGCCACATAGCATTTGAGGAGCATCTCTTTTTATGCCCATAGCCATACCTAGCATGTTATATGTTCTCAATAAATATGAAATACTGGCAGTTCAAGATAGAAATAGACAATAGGATAAAGATCCAGATTTTAAAATAGATAAGAACTAAGGGAGAGTAATCATTTGCATTATTGAAAGGACACAGCATATAAGCTTTTAAAACGACCATATTCCTATATATATATGTTCGATTTACAGTATATTGTCTTTCAACTTTTCAGCAATATGCCTGTTATCTGAAGTGTTGCTGTGCTTGAACTTTCCTTAGTAGTTTCATTTTCATATGTGCACAAGAAAATATATGATATTTGTGCTACCCTGTATTGAAATCATTTTCAAGAGAAAAAAATAAAAAAAACTAAGCATCATGTATGTAATATATTAAATTCTTCCATGGAATACTTCTTGTATAATTTTTCTTGACTGGCTTTAACAACTTACATTTGTTGTTAGCATGTGGTGTCTAAAAATTATTACTGCCTTAATAATTTCCTTTACATTTATTAGCACCTTACCAGGCACTTGGCACCTCATTGAGTATCTCAAGTCTTGAGTAATTCCCTTTATTTTTATCTTTTGTTTTATCCTGTCAGCCCCTGGTTTTAAAACTCAAATTGTATTCATTTGTAAGCCCAATAAATTGGGTTCATTTGAAATCTGGATTAGGTGGCTGATTTATCTTACCTGTAAATTGTCATTTTAAAATATTCAGAAAAATGTGTTAGTTTGTGGATTTATTAAAATTTTATCCAAAATATTTGGATTCTTTTATTCAGTTCAGTGAGCACTAATTAAGAGCCTACTATATGGGTAGGTACAGAGGATACAAAGACAAAAATGAAGCAGTCACTTCTTGCTCTCAAGGACTTTACATTCCACTAGAGGAATAAATATCCATAGAAAATTAAATATACAGTAAGGTCAGACCTCAGCATTTGTGTGTTTAACTTTTGCAGCTTCAAGCATTTGTGTGATTTTATTAGTAGCCTCATTTTCACTTTCACGTTGATAACTGTGTATTCGCAGTTATTCACAGTAGAGAAAAAAATGAGAAGCACAGTGCACACTAGTTTGTAGAACAGAACACCCATTCCTGTTAAAAACACTAGAGAGCATAGGAATAAATTGAACTTTCATTAAAATCATAGAACTAGAAAAAAATAACAGAATTCATCTGGAAAAACAAAAGATCAAGAATATCAAGGGAATCAGTAAGAAGAAATGTGAAGGAAAGTGGCCTTGCCGTACCAGATCTCAGACTGTATTGTAAAGTAGTAATCGTCGGAACAATCTGATACAGGCTGAGAAGTAAAGTGTTGGGTCAGTGCAGTAGATTAGGTGCACGATACATTGTAGTAAATGACTGTAGTAATTTAGATTTGATAAATCCAAAGATCCAAGCTTTGGAGACAAAACCCCACTATTTGACAAACACTGCTGGGAAAAGTAGAAAGCAGATTGGCAGAAACTAGATACAGACCAGCTTCTCATGCTGTATCCCAAGATAAGGTCAAAATCTGCATATGATTTAGACATAAAGAGTGGTACCATAAGCAAATTAGGGGAGCATGGAATAGTTTACCTGTCAGATCTATGAGTAACGTAAGAATTTAAGACCAAACAAGAGAGAAAGAACTTTACCAAATGTAATGAAGATAATTTTGGTTACATGAAATTAAGAAGTGTTTGCACAAACAAAATCAATGCAATCAAGATTAGAAGACAAGCAAAAAACTGGGAGAAAATTTTTAGAACAGACATTTCTCAAATATAGAGAACCGAGTCACATTTGTAAGAATGCAAGTCATTCCCAATTAATGGTCAAAGGATATGTATAGACAATTTTCAGAAGAAGAAATCAAAACTGTCTATAGTCATATGAAAAATGCTCTCAGTCACTGTTAATTAGAGAAATGCAGATTAAAACATCTCTGAGGCACCACCTCATATCTCTCAGGTTGACTAATATGGCAGAAAAGGAGAATGTTGGAGGGAATGTGGAAAAATTGGGACACTGATGCATTGTTGGTGGAGTTGTGAAATGATCCAGCCATTCTGGAGAGCAATTTGAATCTTTAGGTAAATGACTATAAAACTGTGTATTTTTTTTTGATCCAGCAACACCACTACTAGGTCTGTATCCTCAAGTTATTTACAAGAGTATTTATAGCACTTCTTTTTGTGGTGGCTAAGAATTGAAAATTGAGTAGATGCCCATCAGTTGTGGGGGAATGGTTGAACAAGTTCTGGTATATGATTGTAATGGAATACTATCATATTATAAGAAATGACAAGCAGGATGATTTCATAAAAACCTAGAAAGATTTAAGCAAACCAATGCAGAATGAAGTGATCAGAACCAGGAAACCATTTTACATAGCAATATTGTATGATGCACAACTGTTATTCCCATGAATGCAATGACCCAAGACAATTCCAAAGGATTCAAGATGAAAAATATGAACTGGTGGCATTTGAATACAGACTGAAGTAGATTTTCCTCCCTGCCTTGTCCTGCCCATCCTTTCTCAGCCCAAGCACCTGTTGGTCATTATTTGGGTTTGATGGCTCGGAGTGAGTGCAAATACTGTTTGTTTCTGTTCTGGCTACAAATCCTGAGGATCTTCTCCTCTCAGATTGATTTTTTGTTTTGTTTTGAGTAAGTAAAAAAAGGCCATTTCTACCTCATTTCTTACCTAGCCTTCATTGCTGAATGGGTGTTGCCTAAGACAGATTGAGAACTGGGAAAGACCTTGGCTTAAAAAAGCCCAGCAGTCCCACTCCTTCTGGGGCCATTGCCATTTGTCCTGATCTGTACCTTAGCCATTGGGCCCAGATGGCCATGGAGGGGAGAGTGAGGTTGGTGACTTTGCACAGCCCTCCCCCACCTAAATCCAATTCACCTCAAAATCACCTTCCTGATTAGTCCTTTTTAGGAACAAAGGACAAGTAACTGCCCAGACAGTCTTTCCTCCCTCCTTACCTCCCTTCCTCCTTCTCTTTCTCTTTCTCTTTCTCTTTCTCTCTCTCTCTCTCTCTCTCTCTCTCTCTCTCTTCCTTTTTTCTCCTTTAAGTTTTCTTCTACAAAATGACTAACACAGAAATATGTTTTACATGATTGCACTTGATATCAGATTGTTTACTATCTCGAGGAGGATGGGAGGCGGAGAATTTGGAACTCTGTTTTTAAAAGTTAAAAATTGTCTCCATGTAATTAGGGAAAATAATTTTTTTTAAGGGGGGAAATTTTAGATTAGTCTAAGAAAAAACTTAATCCTATAATCAAACTAAAATCAAAGTAATCCATAAAAAAATGTTTGTGGAACTACTGCTATCCTATTAGATGATTCACTGCCCTTGTTCACGCTACTACTCTAAAGAGCATTCACTGCATATTTTCATTGTTAGCCTTTAAAACTCAAGTTTTATGTTGCAGTTATGCCCCAAAAGCATAGTATAATTCCTCTGGGCTCTAAGCCTAATCATGCAAAGTCAGTGATAAACTTTGTTCGAGAATGGCTGTAGCCACCCACTGTTGGCTGCAAGTTTGATGTTAATAAATGGGTGATTTGTTATATTTGCAAAAAGGAGGAAAGTATTTGTAAATGTACGAATCCCTCCAGAAAGCACTCAAGTGACCTCTCAAGAGGAGATGATAGAATTTTAAAAATAGAAAAGTGACCACATTTGTGGATAAATAAGTTAGTGTTTTTGTTAATTGTGTTAATGGTTTGTCATAAAGAATTCTATGCAGATCTCTAGTGAAAAATTACAATTTTTGGTGACTACGGGAACCGAACCCCCTGCCTGTCTGTTCAGCGTATCAACATTTGTATTTTTGACTTTGCTTGATTTCCTAGGAATGTTATCCTTACAAAAGCTGAAGATTGATTGTATATGCAAGTAAATTCTAGGACCTAAGAAAGTCAACATAATAGTATGGCTCTTGAGCTGAACTTTTTAGGTATTAAAAAGGCCATGCACATAGGAAATGCGGGGTAGCATATGGAGGTTAGTTTGACTGGAATATAGAGTGCACGAAGAAGCCGTGAATCAGTCACCAAACATGCTAAATGCCAAGCAGAATGCTCACACTAGAGAGAGATATAAAAAAAACAATCCCAGTTTTCAGGAATCTTATATTCCAACAGTAGGAACAAGTATGTTCATAAACAAATATAAAAAAGAAAACTAGGAATAAATGCAGAGTCATTAAATATAAGGCAGTTGGGAGGAAGGACAATAGGTGGTGGGATCAGGAAAACTCCACGTAGCAGATGATGCTAGGGCTGTGTCTTAGAGGAAGAGGAAGGAAAGCCTTCTAGGCCTG
>CM053597.1:199952154-199968887 GCA_028646575.1 Pseudocheirus occidentalis | reverse complement strand
ATAGGTTGGGGCCAGGTTGTACAGAGATTTCAAAGCTAAAGAGAATTTATCTTTTATTTTAGAGGCCGCAGGGAGCCATTAGAGTTGAGTAGGGGAGTGTGGTAGATCAGCCCTGCAGGAAAATCCCTTTGTCAGCTGTGTTGAGGATGGGCTGGAGTGGGAGTAGACTTGAGATAGAGGAATCAGTTGGGATGCTGTTGTCATAATCTGGAAGGAGTAATGAGATCTGTTTTAGACAAGTTGAGTCTAATATGCTATAAACCTGGAAAAGTAGAAGAGCCAGATTGAGAGGATTTAAAAGCCAAATAGATGAATTTATATTTTATTGTAGAGGGAGAAGGAGCTGTTAGAGTTTCTTGAGTAAAGGAGTAACTTAACTAAGCAGTTCCCAAAATATCCTTTAGGAGAAATTAAGCAAATTCATAACAGAATTTTACATGGAATCAGACTTGGGCTTTAGAGATCCTTCTGCAGCTGAGGACATTGAAGTCCAAAGTATTGGACATACTGAAGATCACACAGCCCACTCATGACAGGGCTGGCACTGGAACCAAGGTGTCTGGGGCCTTTGACCAGTGTTTTTTCCATGATACTATAAAAAAAAGGCATTTTTATTTCTCTTTGATATCATGCCTATTTTTCTAGAAAGGCTTATAACATTTTAAGAGGCTTCATAAACAAGAACTTCAACAACCATTAGAATATTTTTTTTAACTCTGACCCTTTTTTCTGTGCTCAGACACAATTTGGAAATTAGATTGTTGACTCATATCTAAAAAGATTAAAACCTTTTACTAAGTAGGCAAATTTAGAAGATTATAAGAACTCAAAAAAGAAAGTATTTGGGTAGTTTTAATTGGGTCAGATCTTATTTGGTTAAAGGCATTGTGGAGGAAGGACACATGGCATAGTAGAAAATATTCTGAATTAATGCTTGAATTCAGAGAATGTTTAGAAAGGGACAGTCATATTGTATTACCTACCTCTTAGAATTGTTATGAGGTAAAATGCCATATAAATAAATGTGTTGTTTCATTTCAATCAACTTGCATAGGAAGAAAGAAAGCAATCAAACCACAGCTTTAAAAAAAGATGAGAACATGTGTTTTAATTTGGTTTGTCCACGATCACTCACAAGCAGTTAAAAAGCAATTACAGCACATCACTCCCTGTCTCCCTTGTCCCTAATGCCCTTTCTTTTTCTTTGCCTTGTTCTCTCTTGTTATGGTGAGGTTTCTTCACTGCTCAGAGCTTCCATGACCTGGGATTGGCGTTCCTAAAAGCGTTGCTGCCCGTTTTGTATTGCACATCTGAGTTAAACAAAAATTCAATTGTTGCTGTCTGTTGCAATGTCTTCAAGCGCTTTTTAAAAAAAAAAAATTTCTTGGCACTCTCTGCTTAAACCCTACTTAACCTTTATGCAAACATTTTCCTTATTATGATTATCAGTAGAAGTCAGAGAAAAAGGCAATCTTGTCTGACCAAAGTTTTCTTTCTACAGGTTATTCTCTTATCTGAAAGCTTTGCTGTCTCATGACGTATGTTTCATTTGTCACACAAACTGTATTTACAGCTCTTCTGTTTGATTAACTGGTTTTTTATAAAGCAGCTTGATGTCGTGGAAAGAACACTGGCATTGGAGACTGCAGACCTGTCCTGGGTTCCAGTCCTGACTCTACCTCCTCATAACAATGTGGCCCTGGACAGATCACATGACCTCTCTGGATTCCCATTTTATTATCTGTAAAATGGGAATAAGAAAATATTTGCCTCACTACAGAATGTGTTGTGAAAATTAGATGAAATAACAGTACATGTAAAGCTTGTTTTAAAATAAGTTTGTCTCACAAAGTGTACATTTAATCTTTTGTGATACCATTTAGTAGCACTGCATAAGTGCCACTAACTTTATGAAACCTGCTGAATTCCCCAATCAAAAATATATTTTACTGTTTCTTACCCACATGGCACACTCTCTGTTCGTGTGATTATCCTCTCCCCTACTAGACTTCAGATTTCTGGAGAGCAGGGAAGGGTGCATCTCCCCATGAGGCAACTTCTCTGGTAAAACCAACACTTGGTTTATGATAGTGCAAGGGTTTGGTCTGTTATCCATTTAAAAAGGCTTCCCTCATTCTAGTCTGAGAAGATGAACGTCAGTGGTTTTTTTCCTTTATGGTAATCATTCATTTGCCATATTTTTGTTTTGTATTTGTAGGAATATTTGCCTTTAAATGTGCCCGTGCAGAAGAATTGTTTAACATGTTACAAGAGATCATGCAGAACAATAGCATAAATGTGGTAGAAGAGCCAGTGGTAGAAAGGAATCACCAACAGACTGAATTGGAAGTCCCCAGGACGCCTCGAACTCCCACTAGTAAGTGCCTGTGTTCACATGCATGCTTTTGAGAAGATTTATAACCTAGAGAGGGATGTTTTGGAGAAAGGAGAGAAAGAGACAGAGGGAGAAGGAGAAAGAGCTTTGACTAAGTTTTTGCTGTGTGTGAGAGAATGGTAAGTAGCAAAGTAAGACAGTGCCTGAATTTAAATATCTCACATTCTAGTGGAGGAAGACGGGAAAGATGGGTTTCACCTGCAAATCAGATGCACAGGGCCCAGAGGCCTTCAGTTGCAAAGGAGCTGCTAATGTACTTCTTTTTGAGTCATTTCCATTGATCAATATACCTTTTTTGTTTCTGCCAAGGATTTGAGTGGCAAGAATTTTCTTTCCTAAGCCTTTAGTAGCTACAGCTTACCAGGGAGATGGGAGTTGTAGCTTTGACAGACAAATATCCTAGGTTGCAGCTCCCCTAAGCATGCTGTGGGGTCTGGGCTGGAAGCTGGGTATGTGGACTGGGAGGAAGTGGGTTTTTTCTGAAGGACTTGGCCTTCCCGTCCCAGGATACACAGATATAAATGTGTTGAATAATATGAATCTGAAATAAATATTAGTTATGTGTAACTGGATTGTCATTAATAAATTTTTATGTAGGTTACTATCAAGTAAAAAAAATTATGATTTAAACTCTAAATTGTGAGTAGCTTATAATTGTTTTATCATGCAGGAATGGAGACTAGTTGACCATTTTGTTGAGGATTTGGCACTTGAAGCCACTCTACCTATCTCTAAGTCCTCTGCTTTCCATGATGGTTGCCTTTCAAAGCAACCCCGAATGGAATTTCCCTTTCTGATTGAGGTATTCTATGGGCTCATTTAGAATTCTGATAGATGGATCAAATGATGGCGACACAATCATGTTATCTTTCTTTTTTTTTTAATCCTAATAGCTCCTGGTTTTGGTGCACAGAGTTTACCTAATGGATATCCTCGATATCCATCCTTTGGAGATGCTTCATCCCATCCTTCCAGCAGACATCCCTCCGTGGGAAGTGCACGCCTTCCTTCAGTAGGTGAAGAATCAACACATCCCCTGCTCGTAGCTGAGGAACAGGTAAGTGTGTGTTAGCACACTGTGATAAGTGTATATGTTAAGGCTAAAGCCCTAACATGTCTAAGCAGTGAATAACAGCTCGTTCATTCATCCAACTCTTTACATTTGAATTGCAGAAGTTATTTATTGGCTTAAGTCAACTTGTATGTTGTGATTAGAAGCATTAGCATTTTTCATTATGGTAGCTGTCTGAACACAAGTCCCAGTATAAACTGTAAGATTTATAAAATTCAGAGTTTCATTTCTCTGATTGCCTCATACTCAAGATACAGGACATGTCAATCAACTAATGCTTCCAGAGCCCAGTTCAGTGATTGATATTCAGCTGAATTAAGCCAATATTGTATGCAAGGTACTATGCTAAAGTATGACCCCAAGGTACCAAAGATCCTGAAGGATTTTCTGAATTGTGTAAGCAAGTAAAATAAATTATATTCAGCACAATTTCATTGTTGTATATTTTAATTCTTTGAAAAGCTAATCCATTTAAATTATTGCAGTGTAGCATATATTTATAGTAATTTATGTACATGCTTTATCTCTATTAGAGTAGAAAATTAATTTTTTATGTCTTCATGTCCCTTGTAATACCTTGCAGGCAATAGATGCTTAATAAATATCTTTTGGATCATTTTTAGCTATATTCCCCATAATAACATCATTTACTCTAGCATCTGATTCTCCAGATATGTCAGATACGTGTTTACTATATAACCTCTTAGCTCAAGCCCACAAGTCATTCACTTTGGTTATTGAAGTAAAATGTAGTAAATAAATTGAAATAAATGGTGAAGTAAAAGATTAATTCATTATTTTGTTACTTTCTTGATAAAGAGACACATAACTATATACATGTGTGTGACTGAAATATATAATCATAGGGGGTTATTTTTTTGCCATAGATAGATACAGCCGGTGGTTAAATGCTATAAACATAAAAGCTAAAGACTCGTTTGGCCCAGTTTTGTAATTATAATCTATTTAACATTATTGTGCATAATATTATCTTCATTTTTAGAAATTAATCATTGTTTTTAACAGTATTTGTTTTATTTGGATTACACCCACAGAGCAACAAAGGTAAGTATAGCAGTATTCAGAGTAACCAAAAAGAGAAAAGAGATCAAGAATGAGAATGAAGTTTTCCTATAAGAGGCTGCAGCCTTTCAGGACAGACTAGCAGACAGAGTCGTCATGTGCAGTACTGAACTTGTCCTCTGTGGTGGAGGAAGAAAGGAGGGAGGTGACTGTAGACCTAGGACACGCAGTCTTTCTTAACGAGAGCATAGAATGACTGAGATGGTTATTCCGGATTTGTCGAGGATGCCCTGACCAGTTATTTTCTGTTTTCCTTTCTCTACCAACCTCAGATGAAATTTTAGACTAAGTTGTAGGATTGTTTATAGTTAATTCTAAGACTAGCAGGAGAAACATTTCGCTTTTAGGTAGAATTTTATAAAACAGTTTAGGAAACATGCTTAACCCCTGAGAAGGAATAATTCCTATGTCTTTATTTTTATTTTTTATTATTTTTTTTTATTTTTAGAAATATTGAAGTTTTGGGATTCCAAGGGAGTAATTGCCCTTCAAGAAAAATTACTAGGATAAAGACCTTATGGAATAAGTGTTTAGAAGGAAAAAATGTTGAGATTGTACAATAAAACGAACAACTAATTATCCTAGAGCACTTTTTTTGTTGTTTGGGACTGTTCATTTAAAACTCTTCCTTTTCTTTTAGGTACATACCTACGTCAACACTACAGGTGTGCAAGAAGAGAGGAAAAGCAGATCAAGCGTACATATACCTTTAGAGACAAGGCTTTCTAATGTTGAAAGTAACAAAGCAAGAGAAGAGCAGAGTGATATTGAGGACAGAGATCCTCAGATTCTTCTTGAGCCGGAAGGAGTCAAGTTTGTTTTAGGACCAACCCCTGTTCAGAGGCAGTTAATGGAAAGAGAAAAACTGGAGCAACTTGGAAAAGAACAAGTGAGCAGTAGTGGTACCAATAACACTGAATGGGACACTGGATATGACAGTGATGAGCGGAAAGATGCCCCCTCGGGTCACAAACTGGTGTATGAAAACATCAATGGGCTGTCTATTCCTAGTGCCTCAGGGGTCAGGAGAGTTCGTCTGACATCTACCAGTACCTCAGATACCCAGAATATCAACAACTCGGCTCAGAGGAGAACTGCATTATTAAACTATGAAAACTTACCTTCTTTGCCTCCTGTTTGGGAAGCTCACAAGCAGAGTAGAGATGAAGATGACAGTTTAGGACCAAAGACCCCATCTCTCAATGGCTATCACAGTAACCTGGATCCAATGCATAACTATGTGAATACAGAGAATGTAACGGTGCCAGCAAGTGCTCACAAAGTAGAATTGACAAGGCGCCGGGACTGTACACCTACAGTCTTTAATTTTGACATCAGGCGCCCGAGTTTAGAACATAGGCAACTCAATTACATCCAGGTTGATTTGGAAGGTGGTAGTGACTCGGACAACCCCCAGACTCCCAAAACTCCCACCACTCCACTTCCACAAACTCCCACCAGGCGCACAGAGCTGTATGCTGTGATAGACATTGAACGAACGGCTGCTATGTCGAGCTTGCAGAAAGCACTGCCACGAGATGATGGTACGTCTAGGAAGACTAGACACAATAGTACTGACCTGCCCATGTGAGCCTTGGAAACGTCACATCCATCGTTTGCACCTTTGTGAAGTTTTTAAAAATGAAGATGCGAGTGCTTCATTTTCATTTCTAAATGCTAACACCTTTTATAGACTGATAGAATTTTTTTCTGAATACTTCATGTGCTTGTTTTAACTAAAGGGAATTAATGTAGAGCAGGTACTCATTAAAGAACACTAATTGCATTCTATAATAGTTGTTACTGTATAGCAACATCGCCATTTCACAGTGCCTATTTAATTGAGAGTGGAAGTGAGTGACATCCCAGTTGTGAGTTTTTCAATATTCTGGACTCGTGCCTATCATTTATGTCTAATCATGGTTGACATTCATAACATTTTATAAAACCTCTTGATGTGTGCATTACTAGCAGGTAAATCTAGTCGTTGAAAGTAAATATCTGTAGATTCACTCTCCAAGTTAGGTGGCCTCCAGCATGAGTCATTCATCATTTCATTAATTAAAGGCTTTTTGACTTGAGCCAAATGCATTGTACATAAAAAGAATCCATATATAAGGTATACCATCCCTCCTTATATACCAGTCAGATCCTTTCCTAAAACTTTAGTTAGAATAACACAAACATGAATATGGCGTGCTGTTGGTGTGTGCTAGAAGGGCAGCATGGGGAAGATTCCATTCTCCTTGCCTCATGCTTTCGTCTTACGGGCGCATCAAGGTTCCCTTGATCAGAAGCACGATGGGAGTTTAGAACCAATCTCAGGCCAATACTACCAGCTCATCAGATGTATTCTCCAATAGAACATTAATCTCAGCATTGTTTCCTGGAGGCATTTATATTTGTGCCATTAAGTCCCCACTTACCTTTTCTTTTTACCTTTGGTGTTCAGGATGTCTTGTTTTGTTAAATAATGTCTTTAGATTTAAGATGGTTGAGTTTGTATATGGTTTTGTTGATTATCTGTTCAGTCTTATTTAGTCTATGTTTTGTCAAATTATGGTTTTGAAGGTTCATTTGGAACTTACTGTTAGATTTTAACAGGGTTGCCCTTTTCCAGTATTTATTGATATGCTGTTTACTTTTCAAGTCTGATAGAGACATCCACTTGATTTTAAATTTTCATTCATGTGTCCATAGATGAACTCTTTGGTTGCAAATGAAAGTAGATGCTAATTAAAAAAAAAAAAAAAAAAGAAGTTCCCCAGAGGTACTGTAGATTTCTCAATGGACACACTCCTCTGCACTTTAGCAGTGATTTTCTCGGTTCTATAAAGCCTGGCTGCAGTTGTACTCCACCCACTGTAATTGTGTTCATCAGCTATGCTTATCCTTTCAAACATAGCTAGAATTTAGCTTTTACCTTGATTGTGGCAGAATGTTAATTATACTGTCATGTCAGCCTCGCAGGGGCAGTGGAAGATCTGGAGTAAAGAGATCATGTCGTAACCTAGGATTTATAACCTAAGATTTAGAGGAATTGATGTTTGTTTAAATGAATCTTCCAGGTTCCATGATTCTTGAGAATGGAAGGGGAAGTAGACAGAAGGGTTGGGTTACTTACAAACGGTTTTACTTATGTTCCTAAATTTTTAGACTTTGCATTTGAGATTAGCTATCCAGATGTAGGCTCAGATGATAGCACTAATTTAGCCAGAAATCATTTCTTTCAAATAGCCAGTCTATTAATTGGGTTACCCTACTGGTAAAGGTCGTTCATGTATTTGCATTGCAGTAGAGCGATATCATTGTAAACAAGGTAAGATGTCAAAGTTGTCCCATCAGTGCCCTTTGTTTGCCTAGCAGGACTTTTGTATTCTGTGAACTTGGTGCTTGTAAAAAGTGAGAGACTTAAAATGCTCACTAGAGCCCTGGTGCCAGGTGGGCGGTTTCTCTGATACAGTTCCCTTTCGCAATATCTTATACTGTTCCATTCTTGATTTCTCCTAAGAAGATTTTTAATTGTGCCAAATCTGTGTGATGATTTTTATAGCATGGAATAAGAATCACCACACTACTATATACATGCTCTTAAGTCAAGAAATGACAGCAAAGACTGCTAGAATATTCCCCTCCACGTGAAAGGGCTAATACTATCTGTGTGTTCTTTTAGGTCGAAACCCTCCTTTCTTTCTTTTTCTCCCTTTATACCTGTCCCATCCCCAGTTCCCAACTTGCTTTTTAAAAACATGCCAATCTAACAGCTTTGCTGTAGGTTCTGCACTAGCATAGCAATACCTACGAAATGTTTGACTTTTACTATCAGATAAGTATTAGATGCATACAGCTGGGGCTACCATCTGGTTACCTGCTGGCATTCATCTATTTTCTTATTTAATAATACATTCCCCTAGAGATTTTGCAATAAGACTTAAGCTGCACCCTAGGAATGTATATCTGACTTAACAGGTGTATGTTTTTACGAGATAACTTTTGTTGACATATAATTTATTCCCAAGAGAATCTCCCTCTACACACTTATTTTCCATCTGTATTCTCCCAGATGGGAGGAGATAGAGCTCTTTTTCCTCAGCATGATTTCTTTCTTGATTCTCTTTTCATGTAAGAATTCAAATGTGGTGCCTTCCCTCCCACCAGGAAGATAGTCCAGTGGTTCCTCCATTTTACTGCTGCTTGTGGAGTGATGAGATATGCACTTTACCCTTGAAGACTCAGCAAAAAAGATTTTCCCTTTCCAGCTGATCTAAAATAGACTGCAGACATCAGGCTTGGGTCTTACTCAAATTTGCCAATAAGTTTTTGTGTTTATAAATGTCGATCCCACAGTTAAATGTTAGATGGAATGAGACAAGGCTGTATTTTTTTTTCCCACAAAATCTGTGGCACATCATATTAAAAAAAAAAAAGTACCTCAGTAACGTTTTACAAAATTGGGAAAGGGGCCTTATGTTTTCAGCTTCCCAGTCACACAACACTGTGTTTTTGCCTGAAAGTAAACCTGTTTTTTTATACCAAGTTAACAATTGCCATCCCCTCCCCCAGGTTATCTAACCAATAATGCCCCTGTAATTTGTGCAGTGTGGAATAAGCATCCACAGATTATGCCTCCATCAGAGAACTCATGGGTGAGTAACCGGTATCTTACCCTCCCATTTACAGTTCTGATGTGTAGGGTATATGGTACTAAATAACGTTTTCCCTGAACTTTGCCAAATGTTGAATATAGGCATTGGTACTGAATTACTGAATGTATAGAAAACACTTTTGACTTGAAAAATAAGTCTTATACCATGTACCACAAGATGCTGTGCCCAGACCAGCCCTGGCCTACCTTTCCGCCTTTCAGTCCTCCTTTCACTCCATTGATCTCCCCCTTTCCTCTTCCCTCTCTCTTCCTGTTGCCTTCACCCCGTCATATAACACTTCATTCTGTTGTAGCATCATTAGGGCTAGTTTTCCTGCATCTTTAACTACACTATAGAGTGGCAGTTGCAGTACAATTGGTTACCATTATAGCATGGAAAATGACTGGTATTAATAGTACAGTAGTCACCAGTGTGCCACAGTTGCATTATTAAATGCAAAAATATACATTTTTATAAAGGCCAAATTTGTATTATTATGTTTTTATTTCATTACAGTGTATAATATTGTAAGATTATTATGTCCTAATTCACATTATAAAATGTTAAGTTTTTCCTACTTAAAGGCATAAATATAGCAACTTTGTATAAAGGTAGCTTACTAGATTTTTAATTTTTTCTTTTATAAAAAGTTGTCTAAACAGTGGGACTACCATTGCCAAATTGTATATGAAATATGAATTTTGCCCCTCCTCCCCTTTGGTTAATTTCTTTTATAAACATTCCATGTTTCTCTAATAAAAGACAAAAGTGATACTGTACTATGCAGAAATTGTGTATTTTTGATGCTTTTTCTTATCGCCATTTTAAATTTGGGTTTTTTTTTTTTAGCATCGATAATAACTTACAAATGTTAAGAGCCTTGTGCCATGTGATGTTGATATCATTGTGTGCCCTTCTCTTTAAGCTCTCGTTTCCCATCATCCCCTATCAGTGCCAACTTCATATTTTGTAGCATGGCAATAAAATACTGAATTTATATTATAGAAGCGTATGACTTTTTGGTGGATGTGGACATTGGCCATATTGGTGTCTACTTCCATTTTTGAAGACATCTCCGTTTGGCATGATAACTGTCTC
Organism: Pseudocheirus occidentalis; assembly: GCA_028646575.1. Lineage (NCBI taxonomy): Eukaryota > Metazoa > Chordata > Mammalia > Diprotodontia > Pseudocheiridae > Pseudocheirus > Pseudocheirus occidentalis. The sequence goes on along the minus strand of CM053597.1, from coordinate 199,958,593 downwards.
CAGAGATCCTGTGCTTTGCATAAAAGGTGCAGTACAGACCTTTCAAACTCAAGTTTGTTCATGCTTTTTCAGAATCCCATAATAGTAAAAACCTCAGTTAGCAGGACTGTTTAGGAAATACAACATTCTGTTAATTGAGTGTGATTAGACTAAACTTTAAGCAGCAAGCTCTTTTTAAACCTATTGTCAAATTTTTCTAGAATGTATTCAGCTTTGTGGCTTATCAAATAAAATATGCCAAACACAATTTAATCTTTGATGATTAAATGTCTTGCATTGCTTCAGGCTGTCATTCTGAACGTTAATTCTCATTGTACAGCCCTGTAGATAATGTGAAAGACTGGGCTGAATAAATAATAACCCTAGAGTATCCCCTGGATGCTCCAGGTTTCTAAGTAATTGTTAAATAAGACTTGATAAGAGTTTGTATTATAAAATCATTTCCTTCTCCCTCCTAAAAATGGAGTACTTTATAGTAGCATTTTGGTTAATTTAAGGCTGTACTGATTTAGGGTTCCAGTTTATTGGTTTTATATTTGGATTTCTCAATAGTGTTTAGAAACTCTAAAAGTTTTTATTGCGCATTTCCATTCTTTTATATATGTGTGTAAGAATGCACACACATACACACACATACACACAAACCACACGTTTTCAAACTATGTACACAATGTCTTTAGGGTGATAATATTTTGAGTGGTACAGTCTGACTTCTGGACTTTGAACCAGAAAGACCCAAGTTCAAATTTTGACATTTTGGACAAATTCAAATACTGTGTGACCCCAGGCAAATCATTTAACTTCTGTCTGCCTTAGATTCCTAAGCTGTCAAATAGTGTAACAGCACTTACCTCTTGGCATTATAAGGATCAGATGAGATATTTGTAAAGCATTGTGCCCAGTATACTGTAGGCAGTTAGTACATGATGAGGATGAGGACGATGATGGTGGTGATGATGGTGTGGTAGGATAGGGTTATTTTTTTAAAAACCTTGCCAACAGCATTCTTTTCAGGAATCAGGAGTTAGTTTGATACAAAGGAAAATTAACTTGTTCAGGGTCACATCTGCCTAGTCACCGAGCTGTGTGACAAAAGTTACTGTAGACTTGCTGTTAGAGATGCAATTCTGCAGAATACTCATCATTTGACTGTCATCTGTGTAGAAACTTTTATGCTCAGGAGTGGATGATACAAAGATTGTCTCTGTCCTTGAGGGAGCATGCACATTCTTTATGTGTATTCTGTCAACATTCAAAAACAAATACAGGATACAATTAAAAAAAACAAACATACAACACAGTTAGAATTCTTTTCCCTTGCTCTGTGAGCTTTACTGGAACGGAATCAGTGAAACAAAGAATGAGTTCTAAAAGTATGCGTTCATGTCCTGAGGTTTAGTACATTTAGATAGGACCTGGAGAACTGAAAAATACATTTCAAAACTATTTTTAAGCACCTGTTGTTTACAGAGTGTTGTTCTAGCAACTTGGGTGTGACAGGAGGATAGAGAATGATACAAAGTTTAAATAAGAAACTATTTGTCTTCTGGGAGTGTACTATTTAGTAAGGAAATGAGACAAACACGGAAAAAATCTTGAGATTTTATAAGTCTAATAGAAACTCCAGCTTATTGGTTAAATCCTCTTTAAGTGGATTTAGAAGCTTATAAAAATCAGGATTTAGAGCCATAGGAGTGATCTTAAAGATAATTTACCTAATTTTACAGGTGAGAAAAGAGAGGCTTAGAGTAGAAATGACTTGTCCAAGGCCATACAGCCTAGTAGGAAAATAAGACAGGTTTTTACAATACAAAAAATATGTGAAAAGAGCATCGTAGAATCATAGATTTTGAGTTTTATGCACATGTAAGCAGAGTGGTATGTTAAGGTCTAAGTTGGGGGAGATTTTTGTCAGTAAGAGGGGTACAGATCAGGGAGTATTTCCATAAAGAGGTGCCATTTGAGTTCAGATTTAAAGGTTGGGTAGAAGTTCACCAGGCTAGTAGAGTTTGGAGAGGGTACAAAGAGAGGTGCCTCCTGGCAAATGGAACAGCAGATGGCATGGGGGAAGAATGCCAGGATGGATGAGCTGTTTTGTCAGAGCTCACCCGGAAGCTACCCAGAGGGCGGTAGGACAAGATTAGAAAGGTGGATATTTCTGTACTATGGAGAACCTTGAATGTTAGGATTAAGAGTTTTAACTTTTAAAAAAAAAATTGTATTCATGTCTTTTGACAACCTAATTTTTTCCTTTATCCCTCATTCCCTTCCCAGAAACCTGTCCTTTATAACAAAAACTTTTTTAAGGAGTCTGAACTTCAGTTCAGGGGGAAATAAGAGAAAGAAAAACTCATGTTCTTGGGTAACTCCCAACTCTGGACCACAATCTTTGGTGTCATGGATCCGTTCAGGAACATCTGCACCTCATGAAGCCTCATCTCTGATGAGCTTCACCACTCTCTGGCTGAGCAAACCATTAGATATTTACATGCTCTTCCAATTTATAGCCTCTTTTAATGACCTTTGCTTAAAGTATTACTTCTTAATTTGGATAACACTTCCATGTTTAAGTTAAAGAACTGTAATAAGCTGAGCACTATAAATCCATATAGTGAGCTCTTAAAAAATTGTGTCTTTTACACCTCCCCACACCCATGGCAAAGGAGAAGGTAGAAAGAAAAACAAAATACTCCTGTAACAAATGTGCCACAAATTCCCACAATGGCCCTTTGCCTCCCCCCAAAAAAACCCTTATATATGTATATGTATGTATAGATATGTATGTGTGTATATTCACATACACGCATATATAGACACAAATATATACATACACACATATATAAATATACACACACATATACACACATACGTATATATGTATGTGGCTCGTGCTGTGCCTCAAATCTACTCTTACCAGATGGTGAGTATCATGCTTCATTGATCATCATTATGGTTGGTCATTGCATTGATCATAGTTTTAAGTCTTTCAAAGTTATCAAAGTTTTTGTTACCTGTATAAATTGTCCTTACAGATCTACTCATTTCATATGAGTTTTCCCAGGTTTCTCCATTTCTTATAACATAATAGTATTTCGCTATATTCGTGTATCATAATTTGTTCAACTATTGCCCAACTGAATGGTTCCTTGTTAGTTTCCAGTTCTTTGCCACCAAAGGGGAGAGAACAACTAGTTCTTTATGGCTTTAGAAAGTACTTTACAAATATGTCATGGTATCTTCGTAACAACTCTAGATGGTAGATGCTATTATTATCCTCATCTTGTAGATGAAGAAACTGAGTCAGAAAGCAATTAAGTGACTTGCCCAGGAACCCACATTATTAGTGTCTAAGGCTAGATTTGAACTCGGGTCTTTCGATTCCAGGTCTGACACTATTCATTGCACTACCTTCATCCTTTAACTCTAATATCTCTTTTTAGCACAAGCCTCATGGTGGTATTGTTGGGCCAGTGAATATGTACAATTTATCAACTTTGGGGAGTAGATCTAAATCACTTTTTAGAACCAGTTCACAGCTCCACCAACAATTAATTAATGTGCCCAATTTCTTATAGTCCCCACATTTGTCATTTCCCTTTTTTGTCAGCTTTATCAATCTGATGAATGTAAGGCAGAATTTCAGAGCTTCTTTAATTTGCATTTCTCTCATTGTTAGTCATTGGAAACATGTTGTCATATAGGACTATTGGGTAACTTACATTTCTAGCTAGGTGATGGAGTGAATAGAGTGCCATGCCTAGAGTCAGGAAGACCTGAGTCCAAATCCGGCCTTAGATACTAGCTGTGTGACCCTGGGAAAGTCACTTAACCCTGTTTGCCTCAGTTTCCTCATCTGTAAAATGAGCTGGAGAAGGAAATGGCAAACCACTCCAGTATCTTTGCTAAGAAAACCCCAAATGGGGTCCCAAAGAGTCAAACACAATTGAAATGACTGAACAGTGTCCAACTTCCTTACAAAACTGCCACTTCACATCCTTTGACCTTTTGTCAGGGAATGACTTTTATTCTTAAACACTTAAATGAGTTCTTTTTTTTTTTTTTTGCTTTTTTTTTTGGAGGGAGTTGGGGTTAAGTGACTTGCCCAAGGTCACATGGCTAGTTTTGTGTGTGTGTGTGTGTGTGTGTGTGTGTGTGTGTGTGTGTGTTAAGTGTCTGAGGCCGGATTTGAACTCAGGTACTCCTGACTCCAGGGCCGGTGCTCTATTCACTGCGCCACCTAGCCACCCCGTGAGTTCTTTATCTATCTTGGAAAGTGGCCTTTATTAGAGAAACTTGCTACAAAGATTCTCTCCCAATTACCTGCTTCCATACTACTTTTATTTAAAAAATTTTTTTAAATTTATTAACTTGTTTATTTACTTTTAGTTTACAAGATTCATTTACAGAATCACTTGAGTTTCAGATTTTCTCCCCTCCTTTCTCCCCCCCCACCTCATGGTGGCGTACAATCATGTATGGGATCTGCAAACACTTTCACATTGTACAATAGTCTTTTTGTATAGAAGCGTTGTAACCAATGGAGTGAATAATGTGAAAAGAAAGAAAAAGAAAGAAACAAAAGAAACAAAGCCAAACATGGAAAAGAACAATAGCATATATTGCTTCAGTCTCCATTTAAACTCTGGTCTTTCTAGATCATTCTCTGAGTGTAGGTATCTCCTTCCATTCTGAGACTTGTAGAGTTGTCTTTTAACTGTGTGTTGCTGAGAAGAGTCCAGTTTATCAAGGTCGGTCGTCATACATATGATGTATCTGTGACTATGTACAAATTTTTCCTGGTTCTGCTCTTCTCACTTAGCATCAATTTGTATAAGCCTCTCCAGGTAAATATGAAGTCCATCTCCTTCCCATTTCTTATATATAGCACAATAGTATTCCATTACATTTATATACTATAACTTGTTCAACCATTCCCCAATTGATGGGCATCCCCTAAGTTTCCAGTTTTTTTTGCCACCACAAAGACGGCTGCAATAAATAGTTTTGTACATATAGATCCTTTTCCCACTTCTATGATCTCTGAGATACAACCCCAAAAGTGGTATTACTGGGTCAAAAGGAATGCAATTATTTATAGCCCTTTGGGCATAGTTCCAGATTGCCCTCCAGAATGGTTGGATCAGTTCACAGCTCCACCAACACTGCATTAGAATTCCAATTTTTCCACATCCTCTCCAGCACTTGTCATTTTTCTTTTCTGTTTTGTCATCTTAGCCAATCTGACTGGTGAGATGTGGTACCTCAAAGTTGTTTTGATTTGCATTTCTCAGATCAGTGATTTAGAGCATTTTTCCATATGCTTAAAGATAGCTTTAATTTCTACATCTGAAAATTGCCTATCCATATCCTTTGCCCATTTTTCAATTGGGGAATGACTTGTATTCATATAGATTTTACTTAATTCCTTGTATATTTTAGAAATGAGGCCTTTATCAGAGACACTGGTTGTAAATATTCTTTCCCAATTTCCGACTTTCCTCTTAATCTTGGTTACATAGGCTTTGTTTGTACATATACTTTTCAATTTAATGTAATCAAGATTATTCATTTTGCATTTTATAATGCTCTCCAAATCTTCTTTGGTCATAAAGTCTTCCCTGCTCCATAAATCTGAAAGGTAAACTATTCTTTGCTTCCCCAGATCGTGCACCCATTTAGACTTGACTTTGGTGTATGGCGTTAGATAATGGTCTACACCCAGCTTCTTCCATACTATATTCCAATTTTCCCAGCATTTTTTTAAATCAAATAGTAAATTCTTAACTCAGAAACTGGGGTCTTTGGGCTTTTCAAATAGTATGTTATTATAGTCATTGACTACTGAGTCTTCTGTACCCAGTCTATTCCATTGATCCACTACTCTATTCCTTAGCCAGTACCAGGCAGTTTTGAGGACTGCTGCTTTATAATAGAGATTAAAGTCTGGTACAGCTAGGCTACCTTCCCTAGCATTTCTTTTCATTAATTACCTTGATATTCTGGGCTTTTTGTTCTTCCAAATGATTTTTGTTACTATTTTTTCTAGTTCTATAAGGTAATTTATTTATTTATTTTTATTTGTTTTCTTGTTTACATTATTCATTTTCATTACATTTTTGAATTACAAATTTTTTCCCAGTATTGCCCCTGCCCCAACCCTAAGACAGCAATCCCACTGTAAAGTCTCTCCCCTGCTCTGCTCTCTTACTTTCTGGTAGGGCAGGGAGGGTCTCCCTATCCCAACCCCTGTATATCTTAATTCCTAGTTGCAGGTATTGCAGAACTTTAAATTCTAGATTCTTTCGATTCCTCCCTTGTCACCCACCCCCCCACTGGAAGGACAATCAATTCAATACAGGCTGTGGATGTGTGATGATATAGGACATCTTCATAGTGGACATATTGTGACAGTGATCATCTGTCTCTCCTTCCTATCCCT
>CM053597.1:199926441-199951654 GCA_028646575.1 Pseudocheirus occidentalis | reverse complement strand
AGGAAGGAAGGAAGGAAGGAAGGGAGGGAGGGAGGGAGGGAGGAAGGGAGGGAGGAAGGGAGGGAGGGAGGGAAGAAGGGAGGAAGGAAGGAAGGAAGGAAGGGAGGAAGGAAGGAAGGAAGGAAGGGAGGAAGGAAGGAAGGAAGGAAGGAAGTTCATAATAAAGAATTTTTAATGTTCAAGTTTCAGGTACAATTTTTAGTATGCAGTTTTATACAGAGCAGTTGAAAATTTCCTTCATTCTGCAAGAATTTGCCCTGTAATTTAATTAATATCCCCATGCCCGAACAACTCTCCCTTTTAAGGGGGGAGGGGTTGTTGGACAGTGAGAGTCTTACTCTACCAAAAGGAAATATTTTGGAAGACCAAGAAAATTTTATGGTTTCGTGAGTAAAGTTTACCAAAAAATTGCCATCTAAGGTAATAAATGTCCTAACTCAGGCAGCAATATTCTTTCCTCTTATCATCCACCCATCCATCCCATGTTACAATTCTGACCTATTCACTGCACCCACCACACACATAGACACACGTGTAGATAGCTGTTGTCCATAATAACAAGCCATCCTCGATACCTTTGTGCCTGAGACAGGGAGTGAGGGAACTCTCAGAAGAAAGCTCCATTCTGCTTATAAGAGACTTATTTGCCCCCCAGCTTACAAGCTTCACAGGTCATGATTCTCCATACCAATCACCCAAGGTGTATCTTGATTCTCTTTTTAGTAGTTGGAGGCTTGTTGTCCTCAAACCCTTAGGAAAATGAGTTCTCCTTTTAAGACAACTGAGGAGAGCTGCTGGACATTCTCCCTGCCACTGCAGACTCATTCTGAGGGCTGCCTTGGGTGGCAGGTGGAGTTATAATTATAGATTAGGAAAGAGCCAAACCAGCAGCTGCTGCTCGCTGCCTGGTGCCAATGAGAACTGACATCAGTGGGCCCTTGGCATAAACAGGCCTCTGAAAGTGGAAAAAAACATTTTAACCCCTGTGCTTGTCAGTCCACTCAGTGGGAACCCAGCAGAACAAAAAATCCGGACTGGGGATAGACTGGGAGTCACACCAAAATCCACAACTCTGACCTAAGGAAGCCTTTTCCCAGAGGAACTTGGAGTTAGAGGAATTTCTTTCCTGTTTGAAGTGCCAAACCAAAGAAACAGGTTAGTGTGTACAATGTGTACCCAATGCACTTATCTGGTCTCCACTCTATCTAATCTTGCTCTTTCAGACGGAGTAGACAAAAAAAATAACAGAAGGGCAGGAACGATGGCTGGTTGAGGGATTGTTGTTTACAACATTCTAGCAAAGTATGAAAAAAATTATTTTGTTATGTTCTTGTAAGAATGACAGTGGCCCTTTGAGTCATATTCACTAACAAGGACACAAATGCAGATGCAAAAAGCGTTTATGGTGCAAAATGAGATTTACGGCATGGCATCCATCATTATGTAATGTGTTTATACCACAGGTGCCTGTTTCTTATTAGTGCTGTGGGAAGAGCAATATTTGTTCAATTTCAGCCTTTGCTGCTTAGTATCTGTGTGACCTTGAACAAGTCACTTAACTTCCCTGGTCCTCAATTTCCTCATCTGTAAGAGAAAGGTATTGGACTAGATAGCCTCTGAGATTCATAAATGATCTCCAAGGTCTCTTACAGCTCTAAATCGATGATCTCTGTCTATCTATCCATCCATCATCTATCTATCTATCTATCTATCTATCTGTCTATCTATCTATCTATCTATCTATCTATCTATCTATCTATCTGTCTGTCTGTCTGTCTGTCTGTCTGTCTGTCTGTTTGTCTGTCTGTCTATCTATCTATCTATCCATCTGTCCATCTATCCGTCCATCTATCCATCCATCTATCCATCTATCTATCCGTTTATCTATCCATCTATCTATCTATCTATCTGTCCGTCCATCCGTCCATCTATCTATCTATCTATCTATCTATCTATCTATCTATCTATCTATCTATCTATCCATCCATCCATCCATCCATCCATCCATCCTTCCGTCCGTCCGTCTATCTATCTATCTATCTATCTATCTATCTATCTATCTATCTATCTATCTATCTATCTATCTATCTATTTATCTATCCATCTAGGTAAGTAGCTACATACACATAAATATGTGTATGTGTGTGTATGTGTGTATATACACACATACATCCACACAGACCTGTGATTACATCTCTGTGTGGAGCCCCTAGTGTAGAAATTCACTCCACTCAACATGTTAGCAGCTCTCCATAATTTGTAGTTTAAATTTAATAGCAAATGTAAATACAAATGTCATACCTCCAATTAGCTCTTGCATTAAATAATAAAGATAGGTAAACTGGTACATAAAGGCTTCTTGCCATGATCCCAAAATCAGACATCAGTCTGATGACTTTTTAGTTAACACTTGCAAAATGGGATTTAATTATGCTGTGCAGATCCAAGTGTTCTTTGCCATCTCTATGATTTGAGTCTCAGTAGATTTTGCAAGAGAAGGTCTTAGCTTACAAAGAGTAATCATGCCCATTATCCTTCTTCTGACAACCAAGATTTAAAAGTTGTCTTCACATCGTTCTGTTCTGAATATGTTGCATCTTAGAGATCTAGCTGGCTTTTCACATTTGTATTAACCTTGATGTAGCACTTACAGAACAACAACAAAAAGCCACCCTTGATATTTGAATGTCTCTTCGAAGTACTAGAATTCTGCATGCCTTTTTGGAAGCTAGACTTGATTGAGGTTATAGCCATGATTTTTTGGATTTGTTTTGGGGCTACCTACATCACTGGATGTGGTCATTCAAGCAGGTACTTAATAAAAGAAGGCTCTGTAGTCATCCCAGTTCTTAATACACTAAACAATTCTCCGTACCCTCTTTTCCCCATCTCCAAAAGACCACCAATCTCTATGCATCTGATAGAAGAGTTTTGGTGGCAGGAAAATCTAACATCACTGCATTCCAGGAATGGTACCATGGGAAAAAGAGTTGGTTTTGTAGTCAAAGAACCTAGGTTTAAATCTTGGCTGTGACCTCGTAACCTTGGTGGAATAATTTCAACCTTCATGAGTCTCAGTTGCAACTCCATAAAACAATGTGACTGTACTAAAGGACCAACTTCTAAATGATGACCAGGCTCTAAATCTATGATCCCACGACCCAAATTGAATTTTTAAGTGTTCAGGAGTGAAGGTGAGTTACGTCTTCTGAGATAAGGTCTTGCCAGTGAGATCTTATGGAGAGATGAGTCCCGAATGTCCATAGCCAAACTAAAATGATCAAGAAAGAAATCTGCATGTGGATTTTTCACAAGTCATTTGCATTTTTCCTCCTGAGTTCAAGGAAGAAAGGCACAACTTTTTTTTTACAAGTGACTTAATCCTCCCTGTGTATCTCAAATGCACAACCCGAATCACAGGTAGATGAATTGATAAGTTCACAAGAGCAAATACAGCTTTTGTAAAACATCAGAGAGTCTATGCTGGCTTTGACTATAAATATTGGGTATCCATCCTTGAACTTTCAGATGGACCTAATGTGTCCAGTCTGCTAAGCTTTGCCATGGTATAAAGAAAACATGATAGAGGGCAGTATCACCATATGGTAGTCATCACTTGAAACTACTTATAATGTTGCTTCTTTCCCTCAACCAAATATGCATTGTCTAATATAACTAATAACTAATTTTGTGCATATTATATAGAAACAAAGCCTTGAAAGGTTTTGGAAAAATTGGAATCCCAAGACAACTGATTCCAGAGAGTCCTTTCCACTACATTCATATCAAAGAGTTGGAGAAATTCTGTTGTGAAAAAAAAGTACCAGGAGTTCTGTTGAGAGAGTGAAGAAGAACCAAAATCTTATAAACATAAAGACTATAATAAATAAAAATGGCATCAAAATCCGGAAAAATACATAAGGGAAGACAAAAGCTCAGAAAGGGACATAGAAATGACCAGGATTTGTTTAGCTATTGGTGTTCGGTCATTGTCAGTCATGTCTGACTCTTTGTGATCCCCTTTGGGGATTTCTTGGCAAAGATCCTGCCATTTTCTTCTCAAGTTAATCTTACAGATGAGGAAACTGAGGCAAACGGGGTTAAGTGATTTGCCCAGGGTCACATAGCTGTAAGTGTCTGAGGCCAGATTTGAACTCGGGAAGATGAGTCTTCTTACTCCAGGCCTGGCTCTCTATCCACTGCGCTAACTAGCTGCTCCTAGTTTAATTGCTTTCTTGTTAAAGAAATCCATAAATAATTGGAGTCCATCATTTCATGTTCAGTGGTTATAAAATCACAGAATCATAGATTTAGACCTTTAAAGGACATCAGATGCCATCAAATCCAACCTCTTCATTTTAACAATGAGGAAAGGGAGGCACAGAGGTTAGGTGATTTGCCCAGGAGGGTCACAAGCTAATAAATGTCAAAAATCAAGATTCAAATCCAAGGCTTCCTGACTCTAAGCCCAATATTCCATTTACTCTGCCTTGTTACCTCTCTGTTTTCTTGTTTGGGCACTTAAATGTTTGTATATTGATGGTCACTAAATTTGTAATTTTTGAAACATTTAAGAATCCTGCTGAAATGATTGCTCTCATCAAAGCATTCCCTCGTCTCCATATCTCATGGGTCAAGGATGCTTGCCTGATGACTTGGGTTTTCCTCAAGATAAAGCAAAAGCGCTAGCCACCACATCTTATAACCAGTGGTTTTTCCTTTTTGCTTTTTCAGAAACCCATTATCCAGAAGATGACTGTCACTTACTCCAGTAAGGTAGCAAATGCTACTTTTTTTGGATTTCATAGGTTACTCCTCAAGTGGAGAGGCAGCATCTACAAACTGCTTTATAGGGAATTCATTGCATTTGCCATACTTTACACGGCAATAAGTATGATGTACAGGTACTTTTAAGATATTTTTGCATGCCTCCTTAAACCGTAATCCAGTATGAAACAAAGGTACAATCTCAATCATTGGAATCCTTTGGCTGCTGGTTGACCCTGCTTTATATATACATATATATGACTTACCCTTCTGCATGTGTTCTTTTAATGTCCTCTCTTCCTGCAGCCAAGTCGTTTGAATTGATACCTAACACTGTTTAGAATGTTAAGTATATGCTAACCATCATGTCCAGATGGTTCTAATATCAGCTGGATAATTAGCTGATAATTATCAAGAATATGCCATGTGTAAAAATGTCACTATAGACAGGTCATGGAGTCTTTATGCCAAGGTACGGACACAATGATTATTTGTATAGAAAAGGCTAGAAACAAACTGGCATTCCACCTGCTAATTGATGCCCATAAACCAGTTACCTTTGATCTTGTATTGTGATTGGTAGTAATTGTTTACCACGTTACTAAAAAATAGCCTTCTTTGTTCAGTAGCAAGCGGCCTAAGACTGAAATCCTTATCCAGACAAGTAATCTTTCCTCTAGAGCAGAGCTTCTTAACCTTTTCTGTGTCAAAGACCCTTTTGGAAGTCTGAAGACACTTATGGACCCATTGCTAGAGTAATGTTTTTAAATGCATTAAATGAATTAATTAAATGCATTAAGTAAAATAATATTCATTGCTGGCTCCCAGCAATTACAAAAAGTTACAAAAGGAACCATTTATAGTGGGTACAGTTATTGAAATTTAAAAAAAAAAAAAACAATGTTCCAGATTGTGAAATCTAGAGCTAAGTATAAAGGTCATAATAAATCCATCTTCACAATGGAGCTCAAGGTTGTGGCAAGATAAGTTCACAAGAGCAGATACAGCTTTTGTAAAACATGAGAGAGTCTATGCTGGCTGGTTGGTCAACCAAACTAGAAATAAGTCCATTGCCGAAAAATAGATTCTGTCTAATTGTAACGCTTTTCTAAATGGAATTTTGCTTGTCTTCATTCAAACTGCTGTGGAGATTTGTATTCAAAAGATTAGAATCAGTTTGCCATATATTTCTTAATAGAGAAGCAAAATAATACAGTTCATGGTTTTTGAGGGCTGTATTATGAAAATACAGGGAGGTGAAAGGTTTTCCATCCACGTCCTGTTAAGATCAGTTGAAGGGAAAGAAAATGTTTGCTTGAAGAAGAGAAGACCCAGGGGGATATGATGAGTTTTCAAATATCTGAAAGGTTGTCATATGAAAAGGGGATTAGCCTTGTTTTGCTTGGCTCTAAAGGAAAGAACCTGGACCAATGGGTAAAAGTTGCAAAGAGACAAATTTAAGGAAAACCTTCCAAACAATTAGAGCTGTCCAAAAGTGCAATAGGCTACCTTTGAAAGTAATGGATTTGCTTTTTTGGAGTCTTCAGGCTGAGGCTAGATGGCTACTTAGCATCTTACCATGGTAGAAGGGATTATTTCTCAGCTATGGATTGTACTAGATGGCCAATATGATTCCTTTCAAATCTAACATTCTATGATATTATTGTTAAACAGTCTGTTCTTCATTCTTTCTCTGCATATGGAGAATTCTTATTTAATTTTTTTCCACAAGGGATTCGCCTTATAATCACCAAAACCTCTCTACTCAGAATTAGAAGGACACGTGGATTTAACTATTAGTCAATATTTTCAGTCAGGATCAAAGATAGGAGGAGACTTTTTACCACAAACCAAAATGAACTCTAAATTGCATTTAAGGATATGTGACAAAATATGATTTATATTTTAAAGGGAAAGTTTTCTCAAAATTCAGAGCAAGATTTTTTACATCATAATTTATGAAATAGTATTGTGATGATTTGTGTGTGTTATAAACAGAACTTTCAAAATACTTGAGGGAACAAGAAACCAGTCTAGAAGAGTTGTCATAATGGGTTTTTTTTTCATTAACATGGATTTGCTACTGGTATTGATGAAAATGACATTCCTTTTTTTTTTAATTCACATTTTTGACCCAAAAGTTTTTTTTAATTTTTTAAAAGTTTTTAAAAGTTTTTATTTATTATTTATTTATTTATTTGCTTTTTGGAGGGGAGAAGGCAGGGCAGTCAGGGTTAAGTGACTTGCCCAAGGTCACATGACTAGTAAGTGTTAAGTGAATGACATTCCTCTTAAAAGCTTAAAACAACTTTTGCTCCCAGAGGGGGCTTAATTCCAATATTTAACACATCTCACAGAATTATATTAAGTAATAAAATCTAATATTTACATAGGGCTTACTATCTGCCAGGCACTGTACTAAATACCTCACAAATGTTATCTCGTGATCCTCTTGATGACCCTGGAAGGTAAGTGCTATTATCATTCCCATTTTACAGATGAGGAAAATGGGGGTTAAGTGTGACTTCCACAGGGTCACACAGCTAGTCAGTGGCTAAGGTCAGATTTGGGACTCAGGTCTTCCTGACTCCATACCTAGGACTGAGGCTGCCTAGCTGCCCCAATTTTTTTGCAATTATGTTCTTTCTCAAGATAGCTCATGTCCACAATAGCAACAAAGAACAATTAGAAAATTCATGATTTTGTCTTCTATTCAATTTTTTGAGTAATCAAATCATGGAATTTTAGGGCTGAAAGGGAATTTAGAGCTCTTGCGATCCAGCTACCTTCATTTTACAAGTGAGAAAACAGATAAAAAGTATGAAATGACTTATTCATAGTTACATATTAAGTGGCAGAGTCAGAATTCAAACCTAGGTCTTTTGATGCTAACTGTTCCCATTCCTGTTTTGTTAAACGAATCCCTTAAATATTGACCAGAATTTGAATATGCTGTCTGAATGTGTCATCTTCCCATGACTTACCAGATTTCAGAAATCAAAACATAGCTGAAAGAAGTATTAAGCAGATTCTTATTTACTCGTTACAAATGACCTTAGTTTAAAAAAATTATTAAAGGATTACCTAAAATGAGCAAATAACTACACTTGGCAATAGACAAATTTGTAAACAAAAACATACTTCATAGATTTGCTCATTTTTCTTTCTTAATTCAAAAGCTAAGACTGGATAAAATCTGAAGTCTTCCGTTATTTTCCCCAAATCCATATCTGTCATTCAGTCCTGTGATAAACTACACATAAATTAATGAATGGATGGATAGATAGATGAGAGAGAGACAGAGAGAGAGACAGAGAGAGAGATAGACAGAGACAGAGAGAGAGAGAGAGAGAGAGAGAGAATATATTATAGGAGATTGATGGGCCAATTGTAAACCTTCTTTGGTATTTCTATACATGAGTAAACCAAAGTATTACAAAACCAATCTGACTGTAGTCCTGTCATCTTTGGCCTAAGTAATCTTCCTGAATGACTCTGTGGGAATAGTCTATATCTCACAAAGTTCTTCCTCTTAATATGAGGCAGGAACATCAAACTTCCCGATTCACTCTTCTTTTTGTGTCCCCATTTCTAAGTTCATTTATTGGCCACTGATCTTTGTCTCTTTTTCCTCCAAAGTGGTTCCTGTATCCTTTGCCCAAGCTGCAAATGTTCACTCTCTTAAACTGACCCTTACAGCTTCTTAAATATGGTTCTCTTCTGAATTTTTCTTCATTAATGTAGCTCTAATACCTGACTTCTGTAGAGTATTCTTTGAATATGGTTTATTTTGTTATCTGTATTAAACTACTTAAATTTAATTTGAAATTTACTGTGCAAGCAGTAGACAGGTTGCTAAGGAAAATACAAAAATGAGTGGGACCCAGCTCCTACCTTAAGGAATTCATACTTTAATAGGGAAGGATAAAACATCTTCACAAAGAAATCTTTCTAGAATTCAGTTTTCTTTCAGAAATGGCAGCTACACTCTGTCCCCATAATGTAAATTGCACTAATAAGCATTTAAATAAATGTAGGCATAGCAATTAAGTCAAATTAAGAGAATTAAGAGAAAATGTGCTTAGTCAAATACACTAGATTGGATCAAAGTTACAGTATATCATTTTCAACTGATCTTTATGAACCTAAAAGTACCATTTTTTTTCTAATTTTTAATCTGCTTTTTGGAGATATCTAAAATAAAATGTAACTTTCAAGTGAATAATTCTAAATTCACTCTAGTAGTCATTCCAATAGGTATAAATCATTTCATTTGTGTAGAAGTATCCCTGGTGAATTGAGGGAAACTTGCCTCAATTCAAAGCTAGCACATCAATCTGTATTAGTTGGAGCCTTTATAGAAAGTAATCAAAACACAAGGTCTGGATTTTTAAAATTGTGTTTATTAAAACCCTACATTTAATAATTAGTAATCTTTTATGACTGTAAAAATTTTACTGCTTGAAATATTAAGCAATTACAATGTTTAAAGACCCACCTGTCGGCTCAGGTACATTTCCTTTCTTTGCTCCTGGTTGCTGCCAAAAAAATTTTTTTTTTTTTGCTTAGCTGTTTGCACTTAATATCACATGCAGAGCAGGTGCAAAAGTACAATATCATAAAGGGATGTGCATTTTATTTTTGCTCCAGATTGTTACTTACAGGAGCCCAAAAACGTTACTTTGAAAAATTATCAATTTACTGTGACAGATATGCTGAACAAATTCCAGTAACCTTTGTGCTTGGTAAGTATAGGTTACATGTAGAATGAAGCCACCCAGCTGTCTCCATTAGGATGACACAGATGACTGTGCATGGAAGTGTTACCAAGCTGAGAGGCATGTCCAAAAAGTAACTGCTTGCAATAAGAAGGTACCATCACGCATAATAATTCCACCTTCAAAGATGCTTTTGCTAAATTAACACTGGACAGGTTTGAGGTATTAATCTCAGTGCTTTCTGTTCACTAACTGTCTGTTTTGCAGTCATTATCTCAAATCTAATAAAGACTTACCAGGTTCCACTTGGTACCAGCCACAGTGTATGTTTTACATTTCCTATAGGTTAATATTATAAAGGTATGGGCTAATAAAGGTATGGTTAATATTATAAAGGTATAACATCTCTCTTCCCCAAAGGGGTCAAATTCCACTAAAATGCATCCATGTAAATAATCCTTTTAAGGAAAGAAAAATCATTTTAACTTTCTTATTCTTTAGGGTTTTATGTAACTCTGGTGGTAAACCGGTGGTGGAACCAGTTTGTCAATCTGCCATGGCCAGACAGACTGATGTTCCTGATTTCCAGCAGCGTTCATGGGAGAGATGAACATGGGCGTTTACTCAGAAGAACACTCATGCGCTATGTTAATTTGACTTCCTTGCTCATCTTCCGCTCAGTGAGCACAGCTGTGTTCAAAAGATTTCCAACGATAGACCATGTCGTAGAAGCAGGTACTTGGGTTTATTTTCTTTCTTTTGTGAGGTCATTCCCAGCTCTGATGAAAACCTGAAGATGTTCCCAAAGACTCTTCTTTTTGAACCTTTTTCTATGTTTGTCCTCTCTAATATATGGCAGTTAACTGTCTCTAAGGTGGTTCTTAATCTGGATGAGATTCCATGGATAGATATCAAGAAATTCGTGAATTTGGATGAGGAAAAAAAATGCATCTACGTTTCAATATATTGGGTTTCCTTTGTAATATTATGTATTTTCGTTTATGTATCTAAAAACATTCTGTTAGATATATACCCTTTTAGCCGTGGCTAATAAGGGAATTTATTTTGCTAGATTATATATATTTTAAGGGTTTTGTTTTTTGGTTTCTTTTTATTTTTAATTGTCAATTGAAGGGGATGGGAAGAAGAGATAATAAATGCTTCTAAAAATTCATTGTAAGAATCCATTGTTCTGAGAAGAGGTTCATAGACTTCACCAGATTGTCATAAGTATCTATGACCAAAAATATGTTCTCTAAAAAGTTTTAGAAATAAATCAACAAAAGCATTCTTAGCAAGTACCCAAAGTTACTACTGCCAGACTTGACAGATGTCAGGGTCCAGGAGCCTTTGGCTGTCTTTAACTTTCTTTGTCTGAAGCCCAGGTGGATTTTGATGCTGCCCTCATGTTATCGGGCTTAATCTGGGCAATGTCTAGGTGATGGCAATGGTGGTAATAGTCAAAACGGATTCTGATCCAGTTTTGGTCTGAAGTTGTATTGAGAGGCCAACTCTCAAGCTTATTTCAATAAGGTTTCAGGCAGCTAGGTAACATAGTGGATAACACTCAGGACTTGGGATTTAGATAGATAAACCCAAGTTCAAATCTGACCTTAGGCTAGCTATGTGACCCTAACCAAATTACTTAAATCTCTTTCTGCCTTAGTTTCCTCATATGTAAAATTGGGATAATCTGAGCACTTCCCAAGATTGTTGTGAGGATAAAATGAAATGATAAATGAGAAGCAAACCTTCAAGTACTAAATTAGTGATGATGATGATGATGGTGATGGTGGTGTTGATGATGATGATGATGATGATGATGATGATGATGATGAATCAACCTAAGCAGATCAGCAACTGCTCTGCAACTTAGATTCTTATAAAGGTACCTGGGTCAAGGTCATTTTGAAGAAAAGCCAAGGTGGAGTGTGGATACGTATCTCTTTTCCACTTAAAACCCAAGAAAATAGCCAAGAGTTCAAGGCCAGACTTAGGTACACACAGACAAAAGCTCATCTTAGACCTGACATCCCAGATTTATACTGTCTTGAATGAATGGAAATAGGGGAAGTAGAGGAAAGAGAAGGTTAGCAAATTCTGCCACATTCTCTTTTATTATTATTACAGGGAGAGGTGGCATGAGAGATCATGGCTGATAATTAAATGCTTTATTGTGTCCTTGAAACAGCTCTAGGCATAGAGAGAGGCCACAGACAGAATTATCAAGTAAATGAAGTTTATCTGACATCATCCCTCTTTCTAACTCTTTTCAACTAACCTGTTCACTTACAAGGCCCTTAATGTTCTTCTGTTTGTACTCCTGCCTTGATAATCAATGTCATTTACCCCTTTAATATGCATTTCAATTCATGTCTTACCTGCTCCCATGATGTCCAGTGACACATTCTAAGACATCTCTTATTGTGGAATGAAAGGTTTTCTATGATTCTGAAGCAATTTCAAGCATTATGAGGGGAAAGGGTGGGAGAGGAGAAGACTTCTTAGGATAATGCCTTGTTATTTTTGTTGTGTTTAAGGTGGCATAGGAAGGCTTCTCTATTTCCCTGAAGTCAGTACACATAATGCAATCGCTTATCTTACCTAGCCCTAAGGATAGCTGAGTCATCTAGGGGGATGAGATATGAGGCTGCACAAAGGGACAAGTGTCTCATATGTTGGCTTTCCCAGCTTGGCACATGCCTCATTGACTCTCCAGACTGTGCTAGTTCTATGCCAAGGGCTCTGGGTAGAACAGGAAGTTCAGGGATGGGGTAAAATGTCATGGCTGATTCTCAGATGTAGGACACAGCTGCTGACACCATAGTGGGCAGAGAGAACTGATAAGTAATATGAGCAAAGGGATGCAAGGATTTTACAAGACTTTGGAGTGAGGGGACAGGAGACCCCAATGACAGCCTCTAGTCCATCTGCAAAATTTTACCAATAAGAAAAGATCCAAAATATAAGCCAGATTCCAACTAGAATCCCAAAGAACCTGCTTGCCTTCCCTCAATACCTCCTTGTCTCAGGGTGTACTGTTACTTGGAGAGGTCAAAAATGACAAAAAATATGGCAGGAGGGGTGAAGAGAAGAATAATCTTGTACTTTAGAGCAATTGGCCAAAGGCAGACAGGATTCTAAATGAGAAAAGTCGTTGGTCAGTTGTAGTCTGAGATACTCTAAGCTCTAAATTATCATGTAAATCATTTCAATCTGGGATAAAATAACATAAAAGTACATGGTAATTATGATAACATAAAGACCCGGATATCTTGGTAAAACTCCATTGTGGATTCCTGTTGTAAGTAAAACTTTTTAGTTTAATCTCCAGTGCACATGTATATACATGTACATGGGTATACATGTATACATCTATATGTGTACATTTACACACATATATTTCATTTTATTTTCAATTAAATTAAAGGTTGTGTACTTTGATCACTTGAAAGAGGAAATGAGCTCATCAAAAAATCTCTAAATTTTGGTGCAGAGCTGGAGGGGTAGAGAATAAAATCAAAGTAACATTTATATGATGCTTTAAAGGTTTGCAAATATCTTTATGAACATCATTGCATTTGCCTCTGATGAGAACCTTGGGAGGTGGTTGCTAATATTATTCCTATTTTTACAGATGAGGGAACTGAGACACACAGAGGTTATAGGGACTTGCCCCAAATCAGACAAACAATAAGTGTCTCAGGTGAGATTTGGACTTAAGTCTTCCTCACACCACATCCAGAGCTTTTATCCATTGCTTAGAGCTTCCTGGACATCTAGTACTTGTTGTCTCCACCACTGGAATATAAGTTCATTGAAAGTAGGGATCATTTCATTGCTTATACTCGCATCCCCAGAGCCTAGCACCATGACTAGCATTTAATAAATAGTTTTTCACTGATAGATAATTTAAAGATCACAAAATCACAGAATTTTAGCATCAGAAGGTAACTCAATAGTCATTTTTCCAACCCTGCAAATAAACTTCCCCACAACACACAATAGGTGGCCATCCAGCCTCTGCTTGAAGACTTCCCATGGGGAGGAAGCCATTACCTCCTGAGACAACAGTACACAATGCACCTTTGGATAGCTCTAATCTTTGGGGAGTTTTCTTTTTCCTAATATCAAGTTTAAATCTGTTTCTTTGCCTCCTCTACCCATTGCTCTTGGTTCTGTACTCTGGGCCAAGCAAAACAGCTCAATCCCTCTTCCACATGTTGCTGTCTTGTTGTTCATTTCTTCCAGTCATGTCCAATTCTTCATGATCTCATTTGGGGCTTTCTTGGCAAAGATACTAGAGTGGTTTACCATTTCCTTTTCCAATTCATTTTATAGATGAGGAAAGTGAGACCAGATTTGAACTCAAGAAGATGAGTCTTCCTGACTCCAGGCACAACACTCTATCCACCATGCCACCTAGCTGCCCACTATCACCTCTTTATTCCTAGAAGCTATGCTTCTCTTGGGAAGCAATGCAGGATAATAGAAAGGGTGGTGGATTTAGAGTCAAAGAACCTGGGCTTGAATCTTGGTTATACGCCTTACTAGCTGTGTGACCTTGGGCAAGTAATTTCCTTTCTCTAGATTTTAGTTTCTTTATGCATATAATCAGGGGGTTGAAATAGATGGAGTCTACAGTCCCTTGCTATCCTAAATCTGTGTTCTTAATGCAGTCCAAAATGATATTTCCTTTTACTTTCTTTTGGGGGGGGAGGGGAAGGGCTGACCTAATACACTGTTGGCTTATATTAATATTATTGGCTCATATCAGTATTATTACTAAAACTCCCTAAT
The DNA here is from genome assembly GCA_028646575.1 of Pseudocheirus occidentalis. NCBI lineage: Eukaryota > Metazoa > Chordata > Mammalia > Diprotodontia > Pseudocheiridae > Pseudocheirus > Pseudocheirus occidentalis. The sequence continues at coordinate 199,937,369 of CM053597.1, read as the reverse complement.
CCTTTTAAGACAAACTGCTTTATAGCCATGTTTCTCCCATCTTGGATTTGAGTAAATTATTTTTTTAATCCAAGCATGACTTTGCATTGTCACTAGTCAATTGCACAACAACAACAACAACAACCATTCTAGTGTCAGCATAATGTCATAGCCATCAGATCTGTTTGGATTTGGACTCTATCATCTAATAGATATCCTCAGATCTATATTATCCATAATCATGCTGAGAAGACTTTTTTTTTTTTTTTTGCTTTTCAGAGGGCAGGGCAATTGGGGTTAAGTAACTTGCCCAAGGTCACATGGCTAGTAAGTGTTAAGTGTCAGAGGCTGGATTTGAACTCAGGTCCTCCTGACTCCAGGGCTGGTGCTCTATTTACTGTGCCACCTAGGCGCCCCCTGAGAAGACTTAAGTCCTAAAATGTTAAGTGATTTGTCCAAAGTAATCCAAGAAGTCAAGAACAGAGCTGAGTCCTGAGTCCTGGTTCACTGTTCTTTCCATGGCATTAGGCTGCCTCTGGTTTGGGTTTCTTAGCACAAAGTTGTTTGCCTGCAAACACTACAGCACAAGCTCTCTAGCCAAGTGCTTCAGACTTGCCCCAAAGCATTCCCGCCATTCTGAGCTTCCAGCCAAGTTCTCATTCCTCAGTATCAGACACTTACTTCTTAAAGCAATAGCTCTCATCTGAGGTTTCCGTGATTGTTACTGGATGAACCATGGATCTTGATTTAGACTTATGTACTTCTCAAATGGAGACGACGCTCTTCCAAGTTACTTAATAAGAAAAAATCATAGATATTACTCTAAAAACTCACAGAGCAGCTTGCAAAATTTGGCCAGATGAGTGAAACTTCTGTAACTCTAGAACTTTCTTATACTAGCCATCTTTTGACATTTTCAGCAAAACTGAGTAATTAGTTTTATTTTGTTATTGTGAAGTGGTTATGAAAGTAAATAGCCTCAATTTTAGGATATGATGAGAAGGCTAATTTAATTTAGGGTGGGAGCCTTCCTGGAATATTAAGATTATTTAATCTGTGGTCTTTCCCCCAGTGAGGTACTCCTAAATGCCTGGGGTCTATAAAACAGTATCAGATTTTAGGTAAGGATACTTTGGGTCTGCCTCAGGGCAATGACATGGGGTGGGGGCAGATATTAGGGGAAGGAATTTATCCCTTCTCATAAACAGATCAGATCCTAGTCTTCTGCAATAGCAGTGTAATAGCTGAATCTTTGCCTAGCTGCAGGCTTGTATCCCCAGGGTGCTGTTCACCAATATGTACTGAGAACACTTTGTCCACACCTATGGCCTTGTCCTTGTGGTGCCTTTTCTGGAGCCTGCCCCTTCCCCCTCCACTCTAACAGGTCAGTTGTTGGGGGTCTATACCTCTACTAGCGCTCCTCTCCCTTATTCCCCACCCCCCAAAAAATTAACTGGTTTTGCTCCCTGGTAAAATAATCCCTAGTTACTACTCCAGACAGAGCATAGGATACTTCCACATTGTGACTTTCCCCATCAAGGTTTCAATATATCAAGTGTCGGAATAAAAAATTAAATGGGAATTTTGTGGGAGTTTTGTGGAAGCCACAGATGACATACAAAGACCAGCAGACAACACAGAGCCTATGACCAAATAGTAACCCGAAGTTTACAACAAGATACTGTAAACACTCCATAAAGGAAAAAGAAAAAATTCAGACTTCTCCAGTATGAAGGGAGAGCCAAAAAAGTTTACTGGGATTTTCCAGATCACAGAGGCGCCACACCACTAAACCCCACAGTGTGGAAGGGATAACTGTAAAAGTGTTTTAGAAGGTAATATATTTAGAAAGGAAAAAGTCATCAAGTAGTCATTCAACAAGCATTTGTTATGTGCTTACTAATCTGTGGAAATGGGAAGAAAGGCAACAAATGGTGCCTGCCCTCAAGAGCTCCCACTCTAATGGGAGAGACAACATGTAAATAACTATGTGCATGAGGAATATCCAAACCCTGTTAGAGGACCTTAAATTTAACTCCATGCTATGTGCCCTTTGGCAATAATGAACATGTAGAGCTCAGATACTGAAGCCCCTGGGAAGTACATGTGCTTCCATTGACATCAGTGGTCAAATAATAGCCAGCCAATAACACATCCCTGAGAAGACAGAGTTGTTAAGTGGTTATGAAGGTAAATATCCTAAATTTAGAAGATGCAATGGGAAGGCTAATTTAATTTAGGGTGGGGGGGCCTTCCTGGAATATTAAGATTAATTAAACCTGTGGTCTTTCCCCTCCCAAGAAACTGAAGAGCTTCACAGAAAATTTATGTCCTACTCAAGGTTTTGTGCCAGCCTCCCTCTTGCAAGGTGGTCTCCAATGGGTGCTCTCTGTACCCCTGAGCTAAATGTTCAAGGGTACAGTGGTACAGGGAGAACTGTACCAGCTGTTCCTATCTTGGCACGTCTTTCAAAGCTGAGTTAGTTACCCCAAAAACCTCATATGATGACTCCGGGAATAGATGGAATACTTCAGCATGGAATGGAATAATTGCTTGGCTTATGGCAAGATTGTACCATGTCTGAAGGAAAGGACACACAGAAGCAAATTCAATCTGAATTAATACCACTCAGTGAGACACTTCAAAGGACTGGTGCTTGACTGGCTTCACATAGTTCTATTTTAAGAGTTTGCTCACATGGATCCATTAGGAGTTGGGCATGGACTAGGAATATACTAATTAACCAATTAATCAAGTGTCATTTCTCAACAAACATACTTGATACCAAGCACTATCATAGGTAGTAGGACTACAAAGAAAAAAATGATATATGCCCTGCCCTCACAGAGCTTATATTCTACTAGGAGAAACAGCACAAACTCATATGAATCCAGTTGACCCTAGCTTCCTTCAAATCCCAGCTCAAATCCTGCCTTCTGCAATATGCCTTTCCTGATCTTCAACACTAGGGCCTTTTGTCTGAGATCACCTCCAATTTATCCAGTGTCTATCTTGTATACACATAGTTGTCTTCTCCATTAGCACGTGAGCTCCTTGAGGGCAGGGGCTACTTTTTGCCTTTATTTTTATTCCCTAGCACTTAGCAGGTGCTTAAGAGATATTTTGTTCACGGACTATTTGAGAGCTTAGCAAATAACCTGACAGGTCTATCTGGCCCATACACATAAAAAAAAACAAATAATATGAGAAGTTATTCCAAGATAACTGAAAAAAAATTGTATAGGGTCACCCAAAAGTTTTAAAGTTGTTTTAAGTTTTAATAGCACTAAGATTTATGGGCCATCCTGTAGTTAAGTGAACTGTCATTTTTTGGAAGTTTCGTTGCATATGCCTGTCCACCACAGTCCTACTCTGGTGCCTCATACCAATATGGAGGTGACTCCAGTTTCTCAAAGCCCATACTAGTGGAGTATACAGTCTGGTAGCACTACCAAGGGGCAGCTAGGTGGTGCAGTGGATAGAGTGCCAGATCTGGAGTCAGGAAGACCTGAGTTCAAATTTGACCTCTAACACTTACTATGTGACCCATGGCAGGTTTCTTCACTCTGTCTGCCTCAGTTTCCTCATCTGTAAAATGAGCTGGAGAAGGAAATGGCCAACCACTCTAGTATCTCTGCAAAGAAAATCCCAAATAGGGTCACAAAGAGTCAAATACAACTAAACATGACTGAACAACAACAACAGGACGACCAAATGGGATGGGCTTTTGGTGTGGACCCAATGCAGGAAAATATCCCTGTTGTATACATCCGCCTAGCTAAGTTCAGAGCCTTTCATCACCACAGGATGAGGAATTCTTCACATACAGAAAATCACGGATACCGTTCACTAAGTCATAGAAGGAACGAAATCTATATTAGCAGAGGGAATGCCCACACCAACAAAACAAGAGATCCTTAAAGTACGGAAGAAATATTGCATGTCTTAAGGACAAAAATGGGGATGGAAGGCTGGACCCAGGAATTCATTGGTATAGGAAATTCGAAGGTGAGGAAATCCCCTCTAACAACACATGTTGGCCCCTTTTATGCAACTCATAACTTGGAGTTTCCTGGAGCACTGAAAGGCTAAGGAACTCACCCAAGGTCGTAAGTCATATTTCAATGCAGGTTTTCCTATCCAGCTCCCCTGCCCACTATACCACATTGCCTCTAACTCAAGGGCAAAATTGTATCAAATACCTGATCTTAAAAGCTTGTGAGTGGGTTTACTGTTACAAAGCAAAGTGAATCCATCTGCTACATTCAAACCTGAGGTCCAAGTAGTCAATAGCGCCAAGTATGAACCAAGGACACCAGATTCCAAGCTATTGATTGTGAGTGTCGAATCACTGAATCATAGAATTTCAGTTGGAAGGGACCTCAGTGGCCATCAAGTCCAACTCATACCAATACAAAAATCCCATTTCCCAGGGAGAGTATAAACTCCTCAAGAGGCAGGGACTTTTTTATTTTACACTTCTTTGTTGTTCTCAATACACCAATATATAAGAGGTTGTCCAAAAAGAAAAAAAAAGCTTATTGAATTGAATAGGAAATAGAATACTACACCTATCTTTCTTTTCTATGCAGGTTTTATGACAGCAGATGAAAGAAAATTGTTCGATAACCTTAAGTCTCCACATCTGAAATACTGGGTTCCATTCATCTGGTTTGGAAATTTGGCATCTAAAGCCCGAAAAGAAGGAAGAATCAGAGACAGTGTTGATCTACAATCATTAATGACTGTAAGTATTTCACAACCTGAGGACAAAAGTTAGCAGTCTTGGAACAAGAAGAAAGAATAGTCATCTCCATTATATTGGTTGGTAATTTTGCTCCATGACAAGGAAATGAAAGTCCCATATAATGTCACCTGAAGAACCTAGACCTGGATGAGGTTAAAAGTGTCTAGCTCCAAGACACCCTTGGTCCCAAGCAACACTGATTAGTTCCAGGAAAACTTTAGAACTTAGAATTTGCTCCAGGATACTTTAAAATAACATCTCACTTTACTGGGGATCCTCAAAATATCCATGGTCAAATCAGTTCACCAGGGACTGCAGTGAGGCAGATCAGGAGCCCCGACTCCATGCTCAAATCAAGTTAGCATTCTAGTATGAAAAGAGAGGATATTACTTGTCTGTAGCATGTTCTTTCTGTCAGGAGAAAAGTAGTTAATCTTTTCAAAAATGAATAACAAATTACAGTCTCCTAAAACTCCCTACTGAAATGTTTAGAATGATTTTATTTGAATTTTTAACCCTTATCTTTCCATCCAGAGAAGAGCAGAATGGTATAGCAGTTAAGAGCTGGCCTCGGAGTCAGGAAGACCTGGGTTTATGTTCCACATCTGACACATACTGATTGCGTGACCTTGGGCAAGTCATTAGCATGCCCACGGCAGCTCTCTAAGACTGTAAGTTACAGAGTCAGTGTCAGTCTGCTTTGGTAGAGGGAGTTTCCCATTGGAAATCACAGGTCTAGTAAAAAAAAAATCCTTCTGTCACAACCTCTGACCAACATCTGAAATCACAGGATGATAGACTCATAGGATCCTAGGTATAAAATTGATAGTGATTTAAGAGATAATATAATTCAAAGCTTTCATTTTGCGGACAAGGAAAGTGAAGTGCACAGAGGTTAGTCACAGTTACACAAGTAATAAGTAAGCAGTAGAGTTCGAATTTAAAGCTGGTTTTCTGATTGCCTTAATTTTTTTTTAATTTTAAAGTTTTTTTTTCACATTTACTTTCATTACAACAGCCCTGTGAAGTAGCTAATTCAACTATCACTCTCTCCATTTCACAGATGAAGAAACAGTTTCAAGTTCAAGAGACTCACTCATAGACACACAGCCAGAGTTTGAACTAAGAATCAAAGCCAGAGTTTGAACTAAGTTTCTGATTCCAAATTCATTGGGGTTTTTTCTACTGAGCCATATCACCACACTGATGAAAGGTGCTGTGAGAGGCAGCATGTTGTGGCAGAAAGAGTATTGAACTTGGAATCTGATGAGACCTAGGTTCAGATCCTAACTCCAATACTTACTTTGGTGACCATAGGTTCACCACTCTGAACCTGTTTCCTCTTCTGTAAAATATCTAAAAATAATGCTAGCTTCCTAAAGTTGTTTTGAGGTTCAAATGAGATGATGCATGTAACAGGTTTTACAAACTTTAAAGCTCCGTGCACTCTTCAGTTATGATGATGATGATGATGATGATGATGATGATGATGAGCCTTTGTTTTTTCTTGAAAATTACATATTCAGATTAATGGTGTACCCAACAGCTTGGGAAGTAACATGTTTCTGTCAGTGGCATTGCCTGACTCAAAGCATTTTTTGAATTCCTTTTGTTAGCTGTTTTTAGAGGTCCCTTATATACTCTATAAGAAACCCTATCTAATAAATCTTACAGATCCAGCTTGTAAGTGCCATGTCTACTTTCTTAATCCTGGTTTATACTCATCCCTCATCCATTCTTTCCACCCCTACTTGCACCCCTCTCACTGGCATTTTAACAAGTCACAAAAGCTGTATGTTTCTGAATTAGGAGATGAATCGGTATCGATCCTGGTGCAGTCTTTTGTTTGGCTATGACTGGGTTGGGATTCCACTCGTCTACACCCAGGTACAGAATTACTTCCAAACCTTATTGGGGACCTATATCCCTATTCTGGCTGGCTCTCTCTCTGTCTCTTTCTTTCTCTCTCTCTCTCTCTTCTCTCTTTCTCTCTGTCTCTCTGTCTCTGTCTCTGTCTCTCCCTCTCTCTCTCTTCTCTCTTTCTCTCTGTCTCTGTCTTTCTCTCTCTCTCTCTCTCTCTTCTCTCTCTTTCTTTCTCTCCTTCCTTCCCTCCCTCCCTCACTGAGATTTCTCTTTCTTGCAGGTTGTCACTCTTGCTGTTTATACCTTCTTCTTTGCATGCTTGATTGGACGCCAATTTTTGGATCCCACCAAAGGCTATGCAGGACATGACTTAGATCTCTACATTCCAATCTTTACTCTCTTACAATTCTTCTTCTATGCGGGATGGCTCAAGGTAGTCAACAATTTAAGCCCTGACCCCTGAGAATTGATTTGCAATTTCTCCCATCAGTTTCATTTCCTTTCACTGAGAAACTAAGATTTTATTTGTGCCATGTGCCAACATATAACAGGTTGTCAAAAAAAAAGTGTATTGAATTGATTAGGAAAGGAGTCAGAGGAGAAAGAGAGAGATTAAACACTTCAGGTTAGGGTGATCAGGGAAAGAGGTGGAATTTGGGCTGGACTTGAAAGATGTGCATAATTTAGACAATTTTGGCATTTGCCAATGTATTAAGCTCATTAGACATTCTGAAGGAAAAACTTCACTGAGCACTTATAAGTTCATTCTCTTTTTAAAATTTAACTTTTTTTTATTTTGTTATATTTTAAGTTCTGAACTGTCTCCTTTCCTACCCCACACCAGAGAAGGCCAACATTTGACATAGATATATGCATGCATGCATGTATGTATGTGTATGTAAAACCATACTATGCATACTTCTATTTATCAGTTCTTTCTCTGAAGGTGGATAGTATCTTCCTTCAAAGGTCCTTTCTAGTTGATTCGAGTATTTATAAGACTCACAATAACTTAGTCATTCATTCTTCAAACAACATTGCTACTACTATAGACAACATTCTTGTGGTTCTGATTATTTCACTCTTCACTATTTCATGCAAATCTTTCCATGTTTTTCTAAAGTTGACATGTTCATCATTTCTTACAGCACGGTAGTATTCCATCACAATCATATACCACAACTTGTTTAGCCATTCCCCAAGTGATGGGTATCCCCTCAATTTCCAATTCTTTGACACCACTAAGGGAGCTGTTATAAATATTTTGGAATATATAGGTTCTTTTCCTTTTCCTTTTCCTCTGATCACCTTGGGAAACAGACCTAATAGTGGTATTGCTGAGTCAAAGGCTACCTATAACTCTTTGGGTATAGTTCCAAGTTGCTCTCCAAAATGGTTGGATCAGTTCCACCAACAGTGTACCAGTGTTCTAATTTTTCCACGTCCTCTCCAACATGCATCATTCTCCCCCATTATCATCTTAGCCAATCTGATTGGTGTGAGATGATAGTTCCAAGTTATTTTAATTTGTGTTTCTTTAATCAATAATGATTTAGAGCATTTTTATATGACTATAAATTGTTTTAATTTTTTCATCAAAATCCATCCTGTTCATATCCTATGACCACTTATCAATTGGAGAATGAGAAGCTCCTTTAGGAGAGGAATCGACAAGCACTTATTAAGTGTTATTATGTGCCAGACACTGGAGATAGAAAGACAAAAATGAAACAGTTCCTATGTCAAGCAGTGTGGTATCCTGCACAGGCCACTGAGTTTGAGTTGGAGGAAGTCGATTTAATCCCCCTCTGTAGCTTACTACTCATCTGAATGACCCCGAGCAAATCATTTAATCTCTAGGATCCAGTTGCTTCATCTGTAAAATGAATCTCTAGAAGCCCTTCCAACTCTAAATCCTATGAACAAATAGTTCAGAGACATTATGATTTTGCAACTGGGGAGCAAATTGGCAGCTGATGCTGAATACAGTATAACAATAGCCACGGCGGTTTATAAAGAGTAAGTGCTTAAATGAAGATGGGTGCTCCTTTGATGGCTAATTTTTTTTTATATTACTAGGCTGAATTGGCCCTCATTAGGTTTACAATAATATCATTAAAGCATATGCTTACATCGATTCTTTGTGCCCTGATGCCTAAGGACCACAGAGTAAAAGGTATGAGCTTTGAACTGGGAATACTTTCTCTATTCCATAAGCTGCAAAGAATTAAGCATTAATAGTTCATATGCCAATCACCTTGTTTCTGTTCCACCCTATGAAAATTACCTTATGACAAAGCAAACATCTTTGAGCATATACACTGGGCAGAGGCTGTCCTACAACATTAAACGTGACGTGCTTTCAAACAATAAAGATACTATGACACAAAATAGGATAAATCAGAACAAAGTTGAGAAATTGATGAGAGATATTGATGCCAGGATCAATATCAATTCTGTATTTGGGAGAATGAAAAATATTTCTGGCCACAGTGACAGAGCTCAACCCAATTACTGACATAGGGTGTGTTTGTTCTGACCTTATATGTTTGTGGAAATATCAGCGGCCTAATTCTCCTGCTGGATTATTTCCCCTATATGAACACCCAAAAGGGTGTCCTGTGGTGAGGGAACCTGAGATGATATCATAATTAAGTTATCTGTGATTCATTGTAGAGATAAGCCTTTAGAGAAGGTGAGAAAGCATGAGATAGAATGTTGAACTAGAAATCAAGTTCAAGTCCCATCTTTGATACTTCCTGGCTATGTGACCTCAGGAAAGTAATTTAACCTCTACCTGTCTGAGGCAACTCTCTAAGACTCGGTTATTATATCATAGAGGGGTTGTGATCTGGCTGTGTGTATTCCTAGAGTGGGAGTTACAAATGCAGCAAAATTAGAAATCCTTCTGTATTAGCTTGTATATTTCCTTCCTAAAACTGGATTTTGGAAGCTCAGCTTTGCTTTATCCTATGCCAGCCACCTATCTAGGAGGCAGCCATGCAGAGAGGGCTATTTGGCATGAAATCTTCCTCAAGAAAAGACTTCTTAGGGAAGCTTCAGTGTAGAAGTATTTTACCTTTGGTCAATTTAAAGGTATCTATGTCATAAAACATAAAGTCATAAGAAGAAAACAGGTGGCTCAGTGGCCCGACCTGGAATCAGGAAGATCTGAGTTCAAATCTGGTCTTGGACACTAACTAGCTATGTGACCCTGAACAAGTCATTTAACCTCTGTTTGCCTTAATTCACTAGAGAAGGAAATGGCAAATCACAGGTATCTTTGACAAGAAAACCTTAGGGACAGTGTGGTCCACAGGGTCAGAAAGAGTCAGATAGGACTGAACAACAACACGTCATAAGCCATCCCTTATCCATCTATTTAACTTTCCCTACAGAATGTCTAATGAGCTTAATACATTGGTAAATTCCAAAGTTTTCTAAATTATACACAACTTCCAAGTCCAGCCCAAATTCCACCTCCTTCCCTGATCACCCTAAGCTGAGGTGTTTAATCTCTCTCTCTTTCTCCTCTGACTCCTATGGCAACTATCTATCTATCCACCTGTCTATTCATCTGTCTTTCTATCTATCTATCCATCTATCTATCCATCCATCTATCCATCTAACCATCCAGCTATCTATCTGTCTGTCTATCTATACATATATACATATACATATACACAGGGTATATATGTATATGTGTGTATATATATATATATGTATCCATACCATATATATCAATGATTACCATATTCATTTTTTGCCATTAAGTAGGCAAAATTATACCTTTTGAAGTCTTTTATTACAATTGTTCTGAACTATAATTTAAAAGTTTTATTCTTCTTTAACTTTTCATATCTTCATTCATAAAATGAAAGGGTTGAACTGACTGATCTCCAAGGCCCCTTCTAGCACAAATTCTGGGATCCTTTTTCTTAATAAATGTCATGGTCCATCCAATCCATGAAACAAAAAGCATTTGCTATGTACTTACTAAGAGCTTAGAGCTTGTCACTGTGCTAATCACAAGGGACATAAATTTTAGACAATTTTTTAAAATTCCCTGACTCGTTACAATATAAGGACACTTACTAGCTGTACAACCCTGAGCAAATCTCTTAACCCCAATTGCTTCCAAAACATTATATGTACGTATGTACATCTATCTATCCATCTATCCATCTGTCTATCTATCTATCTATCTATCTGTCTATCTATCTATCTATCCATCCATCCATCCATCCATCCATCTATCCATCTATCCATCCATCTATCTATCTATCTATCCATCCATCTATCCATCCATCCATCCATCTATCTATCTATCTATCTATCT
>CM053597.1:199887857-199920507 GCA_028646575.1 Pseudocheirus occidentalis | reverse complement strand
TCTCTCTCTCTCTCTCTCTCTCTCTCTCTCTCTCTCTCTCTCTCTCTCTCTCTCTCTCTCTCTCTCCCCCCCCCTCTCTCTCTCTCTCTCTCTCTCTCTTTCTCTCTCAGTTTAAAAAAAACTATATTTTGGCCTTTTTATATTAGAGATAGACCTTCTTTTCAATACTCACCTAGCACTCCCCCATCAATAAAAAACTGACTAATGACAGGCAGTAGATAAGAGATTTGGAATGAAAAAAGACAGTTGTGACTTTAAGAATGGAATTAAGGAACTAGGAAAGAAGCCAGGTCTCTTATTCATCTTAGCTATGAACAAGCAAAGAGTTAAATACAGGTCTAGCACTTGGATTGCTTTAGCAGCAGAATTAACAGCTAAAGCAGACTAGGAGGAACTAGGTACAGTGGGGAGAGATCTGGATTTGGAGTCAGAAGACTCAGGCAAATCACTTAGCATTTTTAAAGTCTCCTTACTTGGAAAATGAAAGGGTTGGACTAAATGACTTCTGAGGTCACTTCCAGGTGTAAACCTATGAGCTTATGAAGTTCTTGTCACTCATCCCCTTCTCTCTCAGTTTAGTTTCATAGTACTGTAGCAGCGACCACACTGGCATACCCAGGATGGCTACTAGCACAGGTTCTTAGATCTGCTTTACTAAGAAAGATAGCTATTCAAGGGGTCAACAATCTTTTTAAATTATATTCATTAGTTCAGGGGGAAAATCAACACTCTGAACTTCAGAGAAAATCCAAACAAAGAAAACAGAAAAAATACAAGCAGGGAAATAAAGACCAACAGACAGGGCTTCTAACTGCCTGAGAAATTAGCACAGATCAAGAGACAGATCCAACAATCAAAATGCTAACCTCAGAGTATATATACCCTTTTATAGAGCCAAAGGGCATCACAACCCTCATGACTCAATGACTAATTAGAAATTAACAAAAGGTGTGAAAGCCTTCCTACAAGCGAGCTTCCCCTAAGCAAGCTTCCTTTAATGGGTTCCCTGTGAGGCCTATTAATGGGTGGGAAGATCTTATATCCCATTAACAATACAGGTATAGAAAGGAATGCTGCGTTGGACCTTTAGTTTTCAAAGTTTCTTGCCACTGGATCTTGGTATTATGGTGTAAGAGAGATGAAATGATTAAGAAAGTGAAGATTTGAGCTTCTAAGAATATGGATTTATTAAGCAACGTATACCAAGTACATAACAAATTGGGACCAGACCTCCTCAACCTAGAGCTGGACACCAAACACAGGGGGAGACAGATTTTTATGCATTAAAAACAATTAATCAAATAAGACCAATTAGTTAAAAGAAAAAAATTAGCCATGGTACAAAATTAGGTAATCTGATTTCTAATTGGAGGAAAGATTAGGGAATTTCTGAATTGGGAGGGGGAGAATGAACAGGCACAATTCCCTGAAATCAGAAAAAGAGGTATGCCAGTGTTGGGAGCCAGTTTTCTTTGACATTCTGTTTCCTTCTTTTCATCAAAGCTACATAGTTAATGAAAAGGAAGGAATTCCCTTGCTGTCATATTAATCTTCTTAACATACATATCAAAGTCCTGGATCAGAAAAAAGTTTGATTGTTCATTCCTGCTTGGGATCCTTTAGGTATTTGGTAAATTCTCTTTAAATAGCCATCAAACTCTACCTCCTAAGCCATTATCCAAGCCAAATAGGTTTTTTCAAATCCTTCCTATTTTACCTGGATCAAATAATATATTTGTATTCATTTCCTCGCATTCTCAGATCATAGATTTAGAGTAGAATAAGATATTACATGTCATTGAATCCAACCATCCCATTTTATAGATGAAGAAACTGAGGCTGAATACCTTCCCCAGGAACCAGGGGCCTTTCCAGCTCTTCATTCTACTCATTTCACATGACCTACTACTCCTCCACTTCAACTGTACAAAGAGCTGATCATATCCTTGATTTTGCCATTACCCACATTCCACTTCCATGTTTAGGAAATCCTTTATCTCGTGACAATCTTTTTTCATTCTATCTCTCCCTATGCCTTACTACCTTTAACCCTATTGTCCATCCTTACCACAACCACCAGTGCCTCCACCCTTGAGTCAGTACCTTCCCTGCTCTGGTTACACTCTGGTTCCTTGATCACTTCCCAAGTTATCACCCCTGCTCTGGTTACTCTCTCCTCCCTCAACCCCTTGGTGAGCCAGTTTGACCCTGTGCTGTCTCACTCTTGAATCTCTTGTCCTTTTGTCAAACCCCAGCCCTGGATTACTCCCACCGTCTTTCTCCCTTAGTCCTACCCATGCTCTGTTGAACCACACTGAAAAAAGTCATTAAATTGTATTGAAGAGGTGAACTACAAATTTAAGTTATCTAATCTTCACTGGCACCTTACTGATTCAAGGCAATCCTTTTGTTCTTCCCCACTTGATTCTCTATGCCATTCACTATGTCAATTCTCCCAAACCTTTTCTTGTTTCCTTAAAATTCCCATGCCACATTCTCCTCAATGCTTTCAGCTGAAGACCTTGCCTCAGACTTCAACAAAATATTTAAACCATTTGCCACAATATCTCTGTTTTCCCTTTTTTGATCTAACATTGTTTCAGCTATAGCCCTGTCTGTCTCCTTCATTCCAGTCTCTGATTAAAAATGGCCCTTCTCCTTGCCAAGGTCACCACTACTTCTCCATATACTCTTGGTCATATCCCCTAGTATCTTCCCCATCAGTTCACCTCCATTACCATCCCTACTTTCTAATTTTCTATCTCCCCATATCTACTGATTCCTTCCTTACTGCCTACAATCATACCATCTCCCCCATTCTTGAAAAACTCTCTTCCTTTATTTCTACCATCTCTACCAAATATTGCATATATCTCTTCTCCTCTTCTCAGCTAAACTCCTTGAAAGATCCATCTACACTCAGTGCTTCTGCTTCCTCCCCTCTCAATCTCTTCCAAATTTCCTGTAGTCTAGATTTGGATCTCATTATTCCATTGAAACTGCTCTCTCCAAAGTTACCAATGACCTCTTAATTACCATAGCTAATGACTTTAACTCAATCCTTATCCTTCTTGACCTCTCTGCAGCTTCTGATACTGTCAACCACTTTCTATTCCTGGATACTCTGCCCTCTCTGTGTTTTTGTGACACTGCTGTGTGTCTCTCTCTGGGTTCTCCTTCTGCCTGCCTGAGTGTCCCTTCTCAGTCATCTATGCAGAATTTTCATATGTCATGCCCACTTATCATAAATGATCCCAAGGTTCTGTCCGAAACCCTCTTCTTTTTCACCTATAAACTCCTTCACTTGATGATATCATCAACTCCCATGAACTAAATTATGTTTTCTAAACAAATACCTTCCAAAGCTGTATTTCTAGCCTTAGACTCTCTACTGATCTCTGATCCTTTAGCCCAACCTGCCTACTGGACATTTCAAAAAAATAGGAAAAATTCTAGTCATTGGAATGAATCAGAGGATATTGGCCACTGGTTTAATTACAGACTTGAAGGAACATGCTTTTCTTCAAGGTCTACTAAACTGAAGAACTCCTAAGTGTTTATTTGGAAAGCGATGGGAGTTAGCCATTCACATACATTTTCAGGACTTTGAACTCATTAACATTCACTCCAAGTTCTGCCCTCTTCAGAATTTTCCTTTTACTATGGAGGTCATGCTCATCCTTTCCTATCACTCAGGTTCACAACCTCAAGGTCATCCTCACTCTCACTCACCCCATATATACACTCAGTTCCCAAATCTTGTTAATTTTTTTATTTACAACATCTTTTATCTAAACCCCCTTCTTTCTCCTCATACAACTAACCTCATTCAGAACCTCATCACTTCTCACCTAGCCTATTATAGTAGCCTTCCAACTGGTTTTTCCTGACTTGTCTCTCCCACAATACATCCTCTACACAGTTGCTAAAGTAATTTTTTCCTAAAATGTGTTCCTGATCATATCATCTACCCTTCTCAATAAACTCCAAAGCCTTCCTATTGCCTCCAGGATCAAATGTAAATTCCTCAGTTTGGTGTCTAAAGCTCTTCACAATTTGGCTCCTTCCTATATTTCCAGTCTTATATATTACTCTCCTCCATTCATTCTATCATCTAAGCATACTGGCCAATTTGCTGCTCCTCACAGGAGATGTTCTATCTCCTATCTCCATGCCTTTATACTAGCTTTTGCCTATGTTTGGAATGCTCTCCCTCCTTAACTCTGCCTCTGAGAACTCCTGATCTACTTTAAGACTCATCAAAAATGCCGTCTTCTACAGAAGACCTTTCCAAGCTGGTGTTCCCTGCTGTTCAAAGGGTCTTTTCATCTACTCTGTGTGTACCTTGTAATTATCTGTGTATGCAGTTCTGTTCCCTTAGAAAGTAAGTTATTTTGGGGCGGCTAGGTGGCGCAGTAAATAGAGCACCGGCCCTGGAGTCAGGAGTACCTGAGTTCAAAACCGGCCTCAGACACTTAACACAAAAAACTAGCTGTGTGACCTTGGGCAAGTCACTTAACCCCAACTGCCCTCCAAAAAAAAAAAAAAGGAAAGTAAGTTATTTTAAGGTAGGGACTGTTTTTGCCTTTTCTTTTTATTCCTAATGCTTAGTACAGTGACTGGCACAAATTAAATGCTTCGGAAATGCTTGTTGATTGAGAGAGGTTAAATAATTGGCCCAGGATCACATAGCTAGCTAACATCTAAGGTGGGATTTAAACCTAGGTATCCCCTGATTGGAAACCCAGGCTCCTATACATGTTAATACAGATCATATTGCCTCTTTGTTATCTCAGGGATCCTTTCCTTCAAATACATTTAGTTTGGACTCTTCAGCATTTTAGCATCATTCTCTGATTAGACTATGTATGATCTGCTATGTTAATGGGGGGTATCTCTTCATTAGCTTAATTTTGGAAATATTCTTAGCCAAGATGAAGAAAAAGTCTGCAAGCAACAAAAACAGATGTCACTGCTAAGATGCTTAGCAAGAAAATACACCAGCAGTTCTAAAAATAATAATGTTTTTCTTAGTATAAATTATAAATATCCATACTTGATACACTGACCTTTACCAGGAAAAGCCCAGAGAACTTAAAATCAACTAGGCTTTGCTGGAAAAAAAATAGGAAAAATTCTAGTCATTGGAATGAATCAGAGGATATTGGCCACTGGTTTAATTACAGACTTGAAGGAACATGCTTTTCTTCAAGGTCTACTAAACTGAAGAACTCCTAAGTGTTTATTTGGAAAGCGATGGGAGTTAGCCATTCACACACATTTTCAGGACTTTGAAATATAAAACAGATGAGCCAGAAAAATCTAATATCCCTCAAAGCTACAGTTAATCCTATACACCAGAGCAAATCAATCAAAGACAAAGAAGGCATAGTCTTCAATGGATTCTAGAAGTACCATAAATAAACCACCCATCCATCCATCCATCTCTATATCCATCCATCATCTATACATTCATTCATCTATACATACATATCTACATCCATCCATCCATCCATCCATCCATCCATCCATCCATCCATCTACCGCACTGCCTCCTATCCCATCAAGAAGATTTAAAATCCTAGGAAATAAAGATGCCATAACTGCTCCTGAAATGAGTCATCTAACACATATGTGTAATGGATACTCTAATCCTCTGCCTAAATCTAAAGGGCTTTTCTGGGCTACCTAACCTAAAAGTGTGCCACCTCTGATCTCATCTCCCAGGGAGGCTGCTATAGCATCCGTGCTATGAGTGACCAAACTCTTACAACTCTTAACTACATTCCCCTTCAGAGGCATTTTTTCTTTCTTTTATGATTCTAATAACTAAAAGTTTAGTTATTAGTCTAAATTTCTCCTCAGGGCTAATAAAGGAAGAGACTATTATCAATTAATGATGACTTTTGAAAGGAAGGGAAACAATAAAGCTGAATAATAGGAATTCATATGAAGAGTCGAGGAATTGTCTTGGTGGCTCATTTCTTTTTTTAAAAAATTAGAACAACATTCAATTTAATTAGAATTTTAATTTAATTTAATTAGAAAAATTAATTTTACTTAAGCTTCATTTGAAAAGTCCCTTTTTCTTTTTTCCCTTTCTTTTTTTTTTTAAATCTGGGTCTCCCTATTTTACTTTCACACAAGGGCTGCTTTGGGGCCCTATCTCCCTGTGATCAACACATGAGTTTTTGACCTGGGCCAGTTCATTCCACTTTAGCCCCTCAGTTCCCAGGGACTCACCATATTCATGCTGAATCTAGTGCAGACACCCAATCAGCTTCATAGGCCCTAAGTATAAGAGATTTGCCAGCAAACAGCTGGACTTACAGTAATGTACCACCATGTCTAGTCAGAAGTCCTAAAAACAATCACAAGGAGCAAAATTATCTTTTTCCACTGAAATATACCAAGTATATTTAAAGCACACACATGAAATAGATGCAGGTTTCAATTACCAGATAATAAAGCAAAGGCATTCTTAGTGGCATCATTTCCAACATGAAGGAATATATGTATGTGTATATATTTCTATATACCTTTATATATTTTAACCAATAGAAACTTTATTAAACTGTTGTCATCATAAACTGGTCTCACTGAAATATAAGCTCCTTTTGAGCTAATTACATAAGAATGTTTTAGTTAGACAAGAAATACACAGTCTATTATGATGCTTTATATTTGCAATAAAAATAGCCCCAAATGCCTTAAATCCTGGATCATTAAGTACAGTAAAGCACAGATTTATCTGAGACATTTATTTTGTTTGCTCTATTTTCTCATCAAACTGCATTTTATCCCCTTCCACCCTATAGCTTTCTAGTAGGGAGAAATAATTAATCAATAAACATTTATTAAGGTCCGACTCTGTCAGGCACTGTGCTAAGTGCTGGGAATACAAAGAGGAAAAAAAAACAAGTCCCTAATCTCAAAGAGTTTATAATCTAATGGTAGCAACAACATGAAAGCAAATATATACAAAGCAAGCTATATGTGGAAACATCCCAAGGAACTGAACATAAATTCAGTTCCTATTTTTAGTCTTTTTACAGCCCAATCTGAGTGTTTCTATTGACTCTCAACCTACACCCTTCTCTTTTTTAATCTTGTAAATGTTACACATGGCCATCTATATTCTCTTAATGGTGGGATATGATATGGTTTCTGAAAGGGAGACAAGAGAGGAGCCCTTGGAGTGAATCATTCCTAACCCTAGTCCCTACTTCTCTATAGTCAGCTGCAATGATATACATTTTCCCCCACACCTTTGATTTTTTTTTTTAGCATAGTGAATAAAGAGTGTGCCAAGTCTTTCCACTCAGGCAGACAGACAACTTGCTTGTCCCTAACTTAAAGTTTTAGAGAGCTGCCTGGGGTGCTGAGAAGCTATGATGCGGTCATGGTCACATAGCTAGAATCTGAACCCAGATCTTTCTAATTCCATATCTACCACTTTTTGTGGTACAGGGAATGTGATTCCTGAGGTGAAAGCTCTAGAAATGGAGGGGACCTCAGTGACCATCTAGTCAGTGAGTTTTAAGATAATAGAGGTAGAGCTGGAAAGGAACCTTAGAGGCCATCTAATTCAGGCCCTACCTTCATTTTACAGATGAGGAAACTGAGACCCACATAGATTAAAAGTTGTCCAATCCTGGGCAACGTAGAAAGCAAGAATGAAGGGGCAAAGGGACCACAAGTCACTCTTCCATCAATGGTGACAAAGTTGGGGTGGTAGCATCATACAAGGTATACATCAAAGAGGAACACAGGACATTTCCCAACTCAGAAGGTTTTCTATCTAACTGAAGATGGTTTTAAGAAATCACTAAAATGTTATCCTCTGAAAAACATTATTTTCTAAACTTAAAAATTTACATTTATATCTCCATTAAAATCATCTTCTAAAAGTTCTGAATTTTCACGAAATTATAGACTCTTAATATTGAAAGGGACCTTAAAAGCCATCCACAGGAATCCCCTCTACTGATTCCTAGGGGTTCATCATTCAGCCCCTTCTTAGATTCATCCTGCAGCAGAAAGTTCACATTCTGTACACCTGCATAACAATTTGTACAGTGGTTACGCACTATAAGTGCGTAAAGCATTCTTAGGAAGCTTTGATTGCTATAGCATTAATTATGATTGTGATTGAACAGTCAAGAGCTCACAACCACAAGAAGAAGCAAGTGAAGAAATAGTAAGGTCTGTTTATGCTCATGTTGACAAGTTGTTCAGTCATTTTAATCATGTCCAACCCTTTACGGGATTTTCTTGATCAAGATGCTGGAATGGTTTATCATTTCCTTCTCCGGTGGATTAAGACAAACAGAGGTTAAGTGACTTACCCAGAGTCAGTAGTAAATGTCAAAGTAGGATTTGAACTCAGGTCTTTCTGACTCCAGGTCTGCCGCTCTGTCTACTGTATCACCAAACTGTATGATGCTTTTCCTAGTATATGAAATGACACCCTACTAACCAAAAAGCTAATTACATTGCCTTTCCTCTACCTCTTCCGTATTCCTCTTTTGTTATTGTTCAGGTGTTTCCGTCATGCCTGACTCTTGGTGATCCCCATTTCAGGTTTTCTTGGCAAAGATACTGGTGTGGTTTGCCATTTCCTTCTTCAGCTCATTTTACAGATGAGGAAACTGAGGCAGAGTTATGTGACTTGCCTAGGGTCATACAGTTAGTGTCTAAGGATAGATTTTAACTTAAGAAGATGAGTCTTCTTGACTTGAGGCCCAGCACTCCATCTACTGTACCGTCTAGCTGCCCATATTTCTTTATTAGTTAACCTAGGTCTTCTGTCTTCCCCAAAATACCTACACACACAAATCAGGTTTATTAAAATCATTCATTGAAACTACAATCAATATTCTCTTATTCTGGGTTACTAGGCATGCAGTACAGCACAGTATACAGGGTCCTGGCCTTGGAATCTAGCAGACCTAGCTTCAAATCCTCCCTTTGATCCTTCTTAGCAATATGGTAAAGATAAATCACTTAGTCTCTCTGAAATGAAGGCACAGATGGGAAATGATTTGCATCACAAAAGCTGGATTGACACCAGGACAGCTGAATTTTGGAGGAGGCCATGTTAACATTTGGTATTTTAAAACCAACTTATTTTGAAGTGTACTGTTTTAGTCAGCTCTTAATCCTGGGGAGAGTTTTTATTTTAATTAATTTTACAGGGGTTTTTTTTGTTCTACTATTAAGCTTTCAATTCCATTCATAAATGGGGGGGGGTCATTTTTATGAACATTCCCCACTTGATACCCATTTTCAGCTGTGATATTCTAAGTCAGTTTAAATCAGTTACCTTGTGCTATCTGATATGTTGTACAGTTGTATTCGACTCTTTGTGATCCCATTTGGGGTTTTCTTAGCAAAGATACTGGAGTGGTTTGCCATTTCCTTCTCCAGCACATTTTACAGATGAGGAAACTGAGGCAAACAGGGCTAAGTGACTTGCCCAGGGTCACACAGCTAGTAAGAATCTGAGGCCAGATTTGAACTCACAAAGAGTCTTCCTGACTCCAGCTGCCCTAACAACAACTCAGTTGAAATCACCATTATCTTACAACAGGTGATAGGTTATAATTCACTAAAAAGCTAACATTGATCACTATAAAAGATCTCAATAGTTCTGCTTTTTTGCCAAGAAATTGCTGACCATTTCTCAAGAAATTGCTGACCATTTCTCATTAGAATGAGGCCCAAGTTGGAAATGAGATAAACTTGATGGTGCCCAAAATGTATTCTTAGATGACCCTACCAATCTATTTCCCCAAAATCCACAAATACAATGAGGGAAAGCATCCTCTGATCTTATAAGCTATTGGCCTGCTTTCAAACTCCTGTTGCCCACTGATTCTGACTTCTTGGCCTACTCTTTGTAAATCACTTAAGGCCCCATTGATTTTCTACAAATCTATAACCTAATATGACTTCTAAAAGTTGCTTTCAAATCTAAATTTCTTTTACTAACAACCTGACTTCATCATTCTTCAGGGCACCCTTTTCATGACCTCTAAAAGCCCAAATCATTTTTTAAAAATGATCTAAAATTTTCTTTTGTCCTAATCTAACCTAATCTAATTAGGTCAGCAGCTTGCTCAGTCAGAATGGGATCGAAATATCTCCCTCCCAGATTAGGAAATAAGAAGTTATCAGACACTGATGAAGAAGATCGGTATCACTGATGAGAAAGCAGAAGAAAGGAGATTTGGACAGAAGTCCTACCTTTCCCAGTCCTTCAAATTCTCCCATTTAAATTTTCTGTGAGTCCTGAGGTATCACCTGGATTTAATCCCAGAGTCAC
The DNA here is from genome assembly GCA_028646575.1 of Pseudocheirus occidentalis. Lineage (NCBI taxonomy): Eukaryota > Metazoa > Chordata > Mammalia > Diprotodontia > Pseudocheiridae > Pseudocheirus > Pseudocheirus occidentalis. Next base: position 199,910,180 of record CM053597.1, on the reverse strand, counting down.
AGAGGGCCAGATGCTCTAGGTGAGCAACATTCTAGGGAAAAGTGAGAGTAAGTCAAATCCAACTGGCTTCACTACCTGGGAAAGGCTGCCACAATTTGGTCTGACAGCAGATAAAATAAAATGAAATCCGTGTGAGAAAGCATCCTTCCTTCCTCCTCTCTGCGGATGTCCAACTGTGAATATACAGCCTAAGAGAGGTCCCTTTCCCAGCACCCCACAGTGAAAGATCCGAAACACTCCCTGGGAAACAGGAAAGTGGGAAGAATCCCAAGTCGACAGCAGGAACCTCCTTTTTCTTCCCTTTGTTCTGTGTCCAATTAAAACAAATTCTCCTTTTTTCCCCTTTCAATCTCTATATCTACACCGTCTGTGTTTATGAGTCAACAGCATTTCTACAAGTATTTATTCAATCTCTTGTCAGAACTCTCAACTGCAAAGACTTTTTTGTTTGTTTTTAAACAAAGGATCGTATTTAAAAAAAAAAAAGAAGAAGGGGGAAGACGGCAGCTAGGTGGTACTGTGGATCAAGCGCTGATCCTGGAGTCAGGAGGACCTGAGTTCAAATTTGCCCACAGAAAAATTACTAACCGAATGACCCTAGGCAAGTCACTTAACTTTGACTGCCTCCACCAAATAAATATAAAGGGGGGAGGGGTGGAAAGGTGGGGAACAGATCATGTCGAACTGATGGACAGAACTGAATAGAGGTACAGTGGATAGAGTGTAAGTAAGACTTGACTTCAAATCAGACACTAGGTGAGTGACTCTAGGCACGTCACTTATTTTCTGTCCACTTCAGTTTCCTCATCTGTATAATAATAGCACCTACCTTCCAGGATTGTTGTACAGGTCAAATGAGATAATACTTTTTTTTTTGCTTTTTTTGGGGGGAAGGCAATTGGGGTTAAGTGACTTGCCCAAGGTCATATGGCTAGTTTTTGTGTCAAGTGTCTGAGGTCAGATTTGAACTCAGGTCCTCCCAACTCCAGGGCCAGTGCTCTATTCACTGCACCACCCTGCCACCCCCTGAGATAATACTTTTAAAACACTTTATAAACATTCAAGTGCTATGTAAGTGCTAGCTATTATGATTATGTTTAAATTAGGATCATGGCAAAGAAAGTTGTTTTTCATGTCATCAAGGTACAATGCTTATCCCAGCGTACTTAGAGTCGGCGTCTTGTTTTCTTTCCAAATCCATTTATGATGACAAACTTCAATAAGTAAACAAAATATTGGCTTCATGACTCAGCAGCCCCAACAAAAGGCCACCGTGGAAGCGTGACAGAGGCCAGCATCAAAAACTAGCAATGAAAGCAAAAGATGATGATAAGACACATTCTTTAATATGGCAGGTGAGCTTGGCAGCCATGATCATGCATAGCAGCAGAGACATCACTAGGATGGGGCTGCCTGGGCTTTGTTGCTGGTGGCCAATATCTAGGGGGGTATACTTCCTTGCAATGGTCCTCCAACTCATCGTCCCCATGAATCATGTTCTTCCAGTGGCCCCAGATTGCCCATATGGTTCTACCACCACCACTCAGTCTCTTGCCTTCTCTGAGTTGTTAGGCTAACACTGCCCTTTTCCTGGCCTTCTATACTCTTTCTAAGATTTGGGAGAAGGGGAGGAATATTCCGACCAGACTCTCTGGGTGGCTATTTCATCTCAGCTTCTATTTTTTTTAATGAGTTTCAGTAAATCATCAACTAGATTTGCATCATCTATTTACAACTAAACCATTTCTAAGTCAAAAATGACAGGCAAGTACCATCCTGGGGACCCGGTTAGATTAAAGAGACAGAAACTTCTCTTCTTGGAGGCATATGCTTCTCTGGTGCCTGACACCATGGTTTATAACAGAGCAAAGCCAACATTTGCTTTTTCTGGCTGCCTGCTGTGAAAGATGAGAAAGGGCAGTGTGTAGAGGAAAGCACACTGGAATTGGAGTCAGAGGTCCTGTGTTGGGGGCCAGGCCTGACTCAGCCTAGTTCAGTGGTCCAGGTTTGGGACTGGAATGAAATAAGATGCTCTAAGACCATCTGAAATGTAGCAAAAGACAGTTTCCTTAGCCATAGCCTGGAAAGGAAAATCAGCAAGAATACAGTTTTGGTTAAGAAAAGGTATGTGGTGAATGTAAGATACAGTAAAAAGAGAAGTGGCCTTAGAGCCAGAAAGACTTCCAAATCTTACCTCTGACACATACTGAATATGTGACTAAGGCAAGTCACTCAATCTCTCAGGATCCCCAGTCAAACAAGCGTCTAAGACAATAAGTCACAGGTGATCTGCTTTAATAGAGTTTTCTCACAAAAAGCTAATTTCCTCTCTGAAAAAAACAGATCAATCAATAGATAGATAGATTTGGTCTGGACCTGTAATTTTTTTGGCATGGTGGGAACTACCTTTACACATGCAAACCAGCAACAAATGTGGTCTTTAGAGAGCTGTTCTGTGCATAGAGAGATTAAGTGAATTACCCTTGGTCACTCAACCAGTATGTGTCAGAGTCAGGGCTGGCCTTCTTTCCACTACAACACATTACGTCTCTTTTTGAATAAAGAGAATAGTCTATAAAGACATTCATTAATTTTTTTTTTTTTGCAAATCCTGCAGAACACAACCAAGTCCCAATAAGTGCAAATAATGAATCCCCTGAAGTAGTGGCATTATTCAAAGTCACACTGTGTATTTCCATTGGGCTAGAACCAATGGGTAGGATAGTGGTGCAGTGGATAGAGTCCTGGGTCTGGTGTCAGGAAGACTCATCTTCCTGAGTTGAAATCTGGCCTCAGACACTTACTAGCTGTGTGACCCTGGGCAAGTCACTTTACCCCGTCTGCCTCAGTTCTTCATTTATAAAATGAACTGAAGAAGGAAATAGCAAACCACTCTAGTATCTTTGACAAGAAAACCTCAAATAGGGTCATGAAGAGTTGGACGTGACTGAAAAAACTGAACCATAAAAGAAACAATTACCGTATTTTTCATAACTATGACTTCAAATGGTGTGAATTCAAATATCATAGCTCTATAACTGAAACAGACCCCAGAAGTCACCTAGTCTTTAACGAATGAAGGACTGGGGCCCATGAGACTAACTGACTTTGCCAAGGGGATGAGACAAATATCTTGGACCAGATTTGAATTCAGGATACAAGTTTTCTTCCCTGTGCAGCACGAGGCCTTCCTATGCCAAGTGGCTTTGTTTCATTTTTATATAGACTTGGATGTTTCCATCCAAGAAAGCCTTGTCAAGCCCACTGCTGTAGAGTCCACCAGACTCCATTGCTTCTAGGATAAATGGGAAACGACAGAGATCTCCAACTTGACCTGAGACCCAGGACAAAGAGTGGAGAATCTTACTGATCTATTGACCTTGTCCCATCTCCAATTTCCTCCGTCAGTAACTGAATCCCTGTCAAGCATGACCCAGGAGCTGACCTCACGCAACCTTACAGGCTGGGTCAGCGTGACAGCCACTCAGTCATGAGTCATGTTTCTATAGCCTGATGTAACAGGATCCCACCAGAGTGCAGCTCACCAAGGGTCAATGGGACCCATGGCTGGATTTCTAGAATGGCAGCCAACTCTCACCTCAACCCCAAGCTTTGCTATAGAAGGACACCCACCCCCCGGTACAGTTTGCTAACTGATCATTCCAATTGCTGGTCTTTTATTCATAGCTACAGAAGAATGGCTTTCCCCCCTACCTTCTGTCTTCTTTTCTTCCTGGTTTCTCCCATGACATTTTCCTCATTATACTTCATGTCACATGTATTGTACCTGGAAGATTTAATTTTTTTCTATGTGTCCTTTATACTGATAATAGTTGGTGATTGCTCAGCTATTAGAATGTGACGGCTTAATAACTGGCATTTCCAGTGCTTCCTATGGGAACCGGCATGCTTTCAATATGAGCCTGGGGTAAAGCAGAAGGAACTTGGAGGGGTCCCCACAAAGGTTGTAAGGCAGCAGAGAGGGGTAACAGAGACACAGTTTGGCCAAGTGTCACTTTCACCATGAAGGTAAAGCCTTATATTGCTGGTTTTAAAAACAAAACACAAATTAACGAAATATTTTTTAACCTGAAGAAGTGATTGGATAATAGAATTAAACCTGGAAGGGACCACAGATATCATCAAGTTCAATTGCCTCATTTTACAGATGACTGAGGCATAGAGATGGTAAGTGACTTGCCCAGGGTCACACAGCTAGTAAGTGTCTGAGGCACTTCAAATACATCACTCCATCTGCTGTACTACCTAGCTTCTTGTCAAGTTTAATCTAGATAGTAGCCTAGGCCTGTGGTATCAAACTCCAATAGAAAAGGGGTACTGCCCACAGCATATTGACTTAGAAAACCAAACCATAGGTGGTGCAGTGGATAGAGAACCAGATCTGGAGTCAGAAGAACTTGAGTTCAAATCTAGCCTCAGATACTTACTAGCTGTTTGACCCTAGGCAAGTCACTTAACCCCAATTGCCTCCCCCTTCAAAAGAGAGAGAGAGAGAGAGAGAAAATTACATATCAATCTTAACTATGCTTTATTTTTTTTGTGAAATATTTTCTAATTACATTGTAATCTAGGTCAGTTCTCAGGAATATTCTGGGCCACTAGGCTCATGTTGGACATTAAACTCTTACACAGAATGGAAGCTAGAAGGACCTCAGATGTCATTAAGTCGAACCTACCCATTTTCCAGATGAGGAAACTGAGTCAGAGAAGTGTTAAGATGTTATAGAAATGAAGACACAGCTTAGTCCACCAATGTCCCTTCTGGCTCAGTCTACAACTCTGATCTGATTTTATTTCTCTTTTCTTCATCTGTGATTACAAATAGTTCACTGTTCTTGTTCGCCTTCCTCACAATGACCTCACAAGATAGGCAGTAATATAATACTTGTATATTATTATCTCCCCTTATAGGTAAAGAAACTGAGATCCAGAAAGGTTGTGTCAGAGTTGAAATTTGAACCAAGTTCCCACAATTCTCTTTCCATAACACTGGGTCCTCTCTTATTAAGCAGACAGGAACTTGAAATATTTAACGGATTGTGGAAATTTGAGGAACATAATCCCATTGTGTCATTCACTAAGGGAAACCCCCTATATGTATATATGTGAGCACACAGGGAATTCATTCTTCTGTTGAACATCTTGTTTTTAAGGGTTCCATTGTAGTAGACAAGTCCATTGTAGTAGACAAGGGTTCCATTGCAGTAGACAAGTCCATTGTAGTAGACAAGTCCATTGTAGTAGACAAGGGTTCCATTGTAGTAGATAAGTCCATTGTAGTAGACAAGGGTTCCATTGTAGTAGACAAGTCCATTGTAGTAGATAAGGGTTCCATTGTAGTAGACAAGGGTTCCATTGTAGTAGACAAGTCCATTGTAGTAGACAAGGGTTCCATTGTAGTAGATAAGTCCATTGTAGTACACAAGGGGATTTATTTCTTTCCTTTTGGTTGATTGTGAAGTGTTGGAAACGTGTTGGTAGGTGGTAGGGGAAGGGGAATAGGTGTTGCTTCTTTCTGAATAGTTAAAACCTACATTTCTCAAGTTAATATTAGCACTTTGGGAAAAACACCCCAACTCCTTCATTTACTTTCTGACTTTCTTATTAGTCTTCTCACACAACTTTCCAAATCCCATCTTAGTACAGCTAGATGGCACAGTGGATAGAACACTGAACTCAGCTTCAATATATCAGAGGACGGCATAAGAAATTAAATGGGAGTTTTGTGGGAGCTGCAGACAATATACAAAAATCAGGAAAAGCTTAGAAACTCAGAAATGCATTAAATACATAAAACATATGTACAGCATTGTATAATATCAAGATATTTTATTTTTAATACCATAATCATTCAAACTTCATCCCTGGTACAAAGGGATGGCCAAAAGTTTTTTTCAGATAGCTGAGTGCATGAAAGGAAGGTTTAACTGCACTTTGTATATTCTTGTAAGTAAACATGTTGTTTGTCCTTCTTAGTAGGAGGCTAAATTCTTGAAATTAGGGGGGCAGCCAGGTGGTGCAGTGAATAGAGCACTGCCCCTGGAGTCAGGAAGACCTGAGTCAAATCCAGCCTCCAACACTTAACACTTACTAGTTGTGTGACCTTGGACAAGTCACCTAATACCAATTGCCCTGCCTTCCCCCCTCCAAAAAGCGGGGAAAATGAATTTTGAAAAGAGAAACTATTACATAGGATGATAGATGTAGAGCTAGAAAAGACCTCAGGGGTCATTGAGTCCAGCATCTTCCTTTTACAGACAGGGAAACTGAGGCACAAAGAGGTTAGGGAGCTGACTTGCCTGTGATCGCCTAAGGTGGTTTTTGAACCCTTTCTGATTCAATGCCCAGAATTCAATCTCCTACTATCAATGCCTAGCACAGTGCCTGGTGTATAGTAGGCAATTTAAAACTGTGATTAGGTGATTGATTCTTCATTCAAAGCTACCGTATTGAAAAACCCTACTGACGTTCTGTCGTTGTACTTTTCAGGCTGTCTAGCTCCTACTTCCCCGGTGGGGAAGAATGGCTTTTGGATGATGAGAAACCTGGACACCGACGCTCAGTGATAAGGAGAGTCAAACGCTTCCTGAGTGTCCATGAACACCCCACGAGCCCAGTGAGACGGAATTACGGAAGGCAGACCAGCGACAGCTCCATGTTCTTCCCAACAAGCGACCTCAGCCATATCAGCGGCCTGCTGGATGTACCTCCCAGAAACCGCTACCGCTCACCTCGACCCAAGAAGAAACTGGAGCCTGATGAGAGCAGTCCCAAGATTCACTCCAGCATGGGAGACCTGTCTGTGATTAGAGAAAGCAGCCGGACGAGCACTTTGATGAGCCTGACCGCACAGTCCAGCGTCAGTGCCTCACCCACGAAAACACCCCTTCAAATCCCAGAAGTGCTCATCACTTCGCCAGATGTTTCAACGCCCATATCTCTGGACAGCTACCAACCAAGCCCGGAGCCGTCCCTCTCAGACTCTTTGCTTTCAGAAGCTGAGCCCGTTAGAACTGAACAACCAGCTGACCGTGATGAGCCCAACCCACCCCCTCCACAAACGGCACAGGTTATTTCACCTGAAACTGAAGCCCAGATTCTTGAGTTTGCTTTTGAGAACAGCGCTGAGGACAAGTACCCGAAAAGGTGGAGCCTCCCGGGATTTCTGGAGTCTAGTCAGACCTCCCTCTCAGGACTAAGTCCGGAACCTGCTCCCCTTGAAACTATTCTTTTACTAGATACAGAAACATCCTCGCAGTCCAGCGGAATTAACTTCGTGGCTGCCCCTCAGACTTCTCCAGATGTTCATTATTTATTAGAACAGCTGGACACCAAAGAAACAGATATCACTGACTTCAATAACGAGCAACCTGAAGAGTCATCGAAAGAAAAGTCAAACAGCTCTGGCATCTGGTTCTAGCTTAAGACCCATGTAGAGTTCTCCCTTCCCCTGAGGAGCTCACTTGGGCTAAAAATCGAGAATCATTAAAATCATGATGTTCTATGATCTATGAAAACTTTGGGAAGAGGAGGCAGAGTAAGTCAGATTTTCTGAAGAAAAAAAGAGAGAAAAACCAATCAAGAGCCTTTTAAAAGTTCCTATTATGTGCCAGGCGCTGTACCAGGTGCTGGGGATGCTAGCATTTTTAGTAAAAACAAGTATTATTTATCATATAGTTGTTTCCATGAAAGTCACCCAGGTTTTAGTGTTGTAGCTTTCTAACTAAACAAAGAATTTGTCCAAACAAAACAATGAAAAACAAAACGCTTGCCATGTTCCTTTCCTTTACCATGTCCTTCAAATGGCTTTCTATTGTTCTCCATGAAGATAGAGAAGCGAATTAGTTAAACCTCTCATGATCCCTCCCCACTACTCGCTCTGTGTAGAGGAGATGTAGGGGAGGTGCTATCAACCCAGCCCCGCCACCTTGCAGTTTATTAGGTTTTCCTATTATCTCACCTACATATTCTCATCACTAGACTCTCCAGCGATTTTTCCCCTTCAATTTCTTTCTCATTTTAAGATCTTTTTCTTTTCCAAATTTTACTCTCCTGTCTTTTTATTCCTCTCTCCCTTGTTACCTTTTATAGCCTTGGTCCCTCTCTGGATCTAGGGAACTTTAAATTTGTCCACTGCTTGACCCATTTTCTTTCACATTTTTGGTCTGGTTTGTTTCTCTCTATCTCTGTGACTTATTTCTTTGTTGGGGATTAGGATAAGGATTGTGCCTGTGATTTCCAGGTGAGAAAATTTCTTGGGTGTAGCTCATCACCTGATCTTCAATTTATAGTCTTAAAGACCCCTGAGAGCTTAAATCACTTGCCCAGGGTCATACAGATGGGACTGGAACCCAGATCTTCCTGGCTTCAAGGCTGGGTCTCTAGCAACTGTGCCAAGCTTCCTCTCTATTGTATTGTTAAGGGTAATAATTATACTAATAGGAATAAGGACTGGATCTGCGCTTTCAGTAGAGAACTTCTTGCAGTGTAATCGGTGTGACAGGGAACTGATAGGAGAAAACTCCCTTTCCCAATGTAGTCAGTAGTATATAATCTCCCAGATGAAGAAACTCTTATAAATGCAGCAAGTCATATAGGGAACTCTCAGAGGAGGAAATTCTTTACCAATGCAGGTGAGCACCCTTTTTGTAATTTATAGCTTTGAGCACCAAGAGGTTAAATGACTTTGTCCAGGGTCACACAGCCAGGATGGGTCAGAGGTGGGATTGGAACCCAGGTCCTCCTTGCTCTGAATCTGGCTCTCAAACCACTACACTATGCTGTCTTTTAATAATATTAATAAGCAATGGCACAGCCTCACTACTGTGTAATCTAATTTCTCTGTAAAATGTCAACAAGTCTAATTTTCCACCCTCCCAGTGCCAAAATAGAGACATAGAAGTCAGTGGCCAAGCCACTCATATACTACTGCAATTTCTTACTGGTTTTATTCTTTGGTCTTAAACACTACGAGAAGCTGGTACCAATTAAAATCTTACTTTTCAGGAACCACTGGGAAAAAAAACCCTGCATTTTGGGGTTATGCTTTTCTCCAGTACTTAGAATAGGATTCCCAATCACCTGGTTACATGGGACCACTTACTGCATATATTGAGCCTGACTCCATGTTCCACTCTCAGCACTTTTTAATGATTTTATTGGCACAAGGAGGTTGAGCTGATTTAGGACCACACAAGAGAGTAGCAGAGCTAGGGTTCAAACCCAGTCCTTCTGACTCTAAACCCAAAAGTCTCTTTCAAATTTTAGATATTCAGGTCAAGATTATATTTGCTCAGTCATATCTGATTCTTTTTGACTCTATTTGGCATTTTCTTGGCAAAGATATTGGAATGGGTGCCATTTCCTTCTCTGGTTCATTTATTTTACAGATGAGGAAACTGAGGCAAGCAGTTAAGTGACTTGCCCAGAGCCACACAACTAGTAAGTGTCTGAAGTCAGATTTGAATTCAGGTCTTCCTGACTTCAGGACCAGCACTCTATCCACTGGGCCACCTACTTGCCCCAAGATGATAAATTACATATAAATAGAAGCAACATAGTTTGTGAAGAAGCTACTTGTGTGACCTAGAGCAAGGCACTTAACATCTTATGACTTCTGTTTCTTTATCTGTACAATTTGTATGTCAAACAATATGACCTCTAAGGTCCTCTCCATTTTTAAATCTATTATTAAATCTAAATCTATCCTATTATCTTATAATCTTATTAGTGTTTAAATACCTGCTTCACTGCTGTTTTCTTCTTTTTCTTTTGCATCTGTACTCAAAGGGAAAAAATGTATTTGAACCTTTCTTGTATCAAAGTTTATACAAAAAGTATCAACTTTTCCTCGGAACTCCTGGTCTCCCACATCAGCCTCCCACTTTTTCCTTTTTCTGAAGACAGGATGAGTCAGATTCTAAGCCCATTTAATTCTAGGAAACTTCATCTTAGAATTCACTTTTTCATTTTGTAAAAGGCTAGAGAAGCATGAGAACAATTGCTCTCTCATTAGAGATGGAGTCCTTCTCCTCCCCCTCGCCCCCCAGTACAAGCATTGTCTCAAACAGTTAGCTGGCTTTTTCATTGCCTTCCTTTTAACCCCAGCATCTTGTATACTTCAAGAGCTCTGGAAACTTCAACCCTTTGAGTCAGTGGTCACATGTGCTTGGAGTCTGACCACCTCCCAAAACTACCAACTCAGCTCTGCTCCCTCTGTTGACATTGTGCCCAAAGCAAAGAATTTGGTGAGGTCAACAGCTATTTGGCACATCCAATTACTCTCCCAAGTCCAGGACCTGGTCACATTTAGCCTTGCACTGGAAGTATTACAGTGAGGTGTAATGCCACTTGTTCTTTTCCTGAATCCTAAGGCTATATTCAAAATTAGTTCTGGAAAGAAAGAAAAAAGTGTGAAGTATGTATCTTCTCTCCCCTACTCCAACCTTTATCTCATCCTTCTCCCTATCAATCATCTTCTATCTCCTTCTCAGAAGCCAGTGCCCACATGAAGAACTCAGCAGAATTACAGAAAACTTTCATTAAAAATAGAATCTAAACACAAACCTGTCATTAGATAAGATCTATGCATTTTAATTTTGGAATAAGACACCTTATTATTTTTCTCTCTCCACTTCATTCTCCAGACAAATTACTTCCTCACATTTTTTCTAAAACTTGGTCACCATCAACATATATACTCATTGTGTGACCACAATATAGCTCCATTTTTTATGACAATGGAAAGACTTGTAACTCCAGATATGGTATCTCCTTTGTTCTTCAAAGCCTCCCTGTGTTCCAATCTTCCATTCAGAAGCTTTTCCCAATACCTTCACAGTATTTGTGAGCTCCTTCCTCACCTCTGCAGCTCATTTTTTCTTTTCAACTCCTTGCATTTGACTTATTAATGCTTTTTCATCACTTCTGTCACTCACCACAGAAATCCAGATCCTTAATGGCATGGCTACTATTTGTACAAAAGATTTTTGTTCCTAGAGAAGGGGGAGGGAGTTCACTGAAGTGAGATAAAGGAATAACGGCACATAGAGAAATGCAATGCAGCTAAAGTGCTAGTAGTTACTGCTGGAGAGCAGGACACAGAGCCAAGAGGGTGTGGTCACTGGAGGAAGGAAGCACATCTTGGCACTCGCCAAATTTCAGCACTTTGGAGCCTAGTCCAAGTTGCTCCACCCTACTTACAGCTCTGCTTCTATTTCTCCAACTCAGCTTCCTTCTCTATCCCATTACTTGAATCAACCCCTCAATGGAATTCTTGAACTAGACCATAGCAAAATTTTAATGATGTTATCACTACCAGTTTGTCTAGAGATAGAGCCTAATCAGTTTATAGCTCTAGGGTTATTTGAAGACCTAATCTCACAACATCCTGTTCCTTAGGTAATTAGAAATAATCATATAAATCTTTAAGAAAGCTAAATAATGATCAAATTCTATCTATTCCCCCCTTTGTCGGAATCTTGCTCATCATCAACAGTGTTTATTGAACTTTGTTGAACTCTTCTGTACGGCACAAGGCTAAATACCAATGGATTCTTTTTTTTTTCCCAAATGGGGAAGGCAAGGTATTTGGGGTTAAGTGATTTGCCCAAGCTACTAAGTGTGCCAAGTGTATGAGGCCAAATTGGACTCACCTCTTGATTCCAGGGTGGGTGGTCTATTCACTTAGCTGTCCCAAAGCCAATGAATTCTACTTAAGACTGGCAAGTATTTAAAATCATTGTAGGTATTTGAAATTCTCCTGGTTACTTCCTGCCTTTGTTGTTTCCCTGAGCCCTAAGCATGATTGTATTGGAAAGGATCTACTAGTCCCTGGTATGGCCATTGAAGACTTAGTCCTCTGGTATTGCCATCGAAGGTATCGCTAAATCATGAATCCCAGAATTGCCCTCTCATTGCAAGGTCCTCTAGATTCTGTGAAAAGGATACACAGACCAGTAGGGGCAGAAAGCTATAGATATGGCGCTGAAATCCATTAACCAGGATGACAGGTCTTTTAACATGAATGGAATTGGTTGGCTGGTAGCAGTTTTCCTGGGCATTTTCCTATATGTCCTATGTATATGTGGCCAACTCTCCCTTGGCAAATTGAAGGAGAAAAATGAAAGCCTTTCTGTGGGTTAAGGGGAGCCATATGGCGAGACTAGAAGTAAAATTGACAACTAGTTAAGTTCTGTTTGCAGTCATGGTGCACACGTGGGCTGATAGAAAACTTCTCCCTCTTTATCATAGTGTACTTGCTGACATGACACAGTCATGAGCCAGAAAACCTGGATCCTTGAAGGTTCCCAATTATAGGACTCCCAGTAAGCATCATCTGAGTGATGTTTGAAATGTCATTGAGGTCATGGTGATAGTTGTCTGAAATGATCGTAAATGTTAACAATGGGAAGGAACAGAATAATGCCTCGTATGCATATATGCACATATACATGCATATATATAATGCACATATGACTTAATAACTTGTGTCAAGAAATGACAACATCCAAGCTGCTGCTGAACAACTGACATACACGTACCTTGTTTTGGACCAAATAAACAAAACTGGTATTCCCTACTTTTATAGAAATAATTCATTTTTGAATAGAGTGGTTGGTGTGGGTGCATGGAACAAACTTAAAGGGGCCTCCAGGAATGGTTCCTAGGGTCCATGAACTTCTTTTGAAAAATATTTTGATGTATATTTCAATATGATTGGACTCCTTTGTAGTCCTCTCTTTCCCTTTGTGCACTTAATGGCATTATTTCTGAGAACGGGTCCACGGGCTTCACCAGGCTTCCAAAGGGGTCCATGATACCCAAAAGATTAAGCACATATGCTCTAACCACTTCATTTTGTAGACAAGTACACTCAAAATAGACCATCTCCATTACCAGTCTGAAACTCTTGGCACTTTAGTATCTTTTGCCAAAGAAAGAACTGAGAAGGTTCTAGGTCAGTAATAATGTCAGTAATGCCATGCCTGTAATTAGACTGTCCTCTGGGCTACCGCCTGCTTGCCTCTTCATTGTCATTTTTATCTTAGGTGAAAATACCCCTCATTATGGCTCTGATAGTAACACAATCTACACCCCCATCTCAGATGGGATTGGTGTCATATATACAGCCATTCCATATTTCCTAGGAGAAAAACAATAGTCACCATAAGAAAATGTTTTAGGCAGGAAAATGGCTCCATTTTTCCAGTGGAAGCCAGTTGCCACCTTGGTGCAAGTCAATGCAAGCAGCTGAGATGGAGGGGAGATTAAGGGATGATGATGGTGATGATTAAGAAGGAAGAGGAAGAGGAGGAGAAAAAGGAGGAGGAGGAGGAGAAGAAAAAAGAAGAAGAAGAAGAAGAAGAAGAAGAAGAAGAAGAAGAAGAAGAAAAGAAGTGGAAGAAGAAGAGAAAGAAGATGAAGAGAAAGAAGACGAAGAAGAAAAAGAAGAGGAAGAAGAAGAAACCCTACATTTATACTATTTTTTTCAGCTGATAAACCACTTGACCATCACAATAACCTCTTAAATCAGCTGCAACTGTTGTTTTATACTCATTTTATAGGTAAAGATCATAGGATCATAGACATAAAATTGGAAAGTTCAACCTCTTTGTTACATGACCCACTCAGTGTCACACAGACCCTGTGGCAAATCACAGAGTATCAGTAATTTGCCTAAGATCTCCATAGCCAGTAACTATGGATTAGAACCCGAGTCCTGTGACTCCTAGGAAATACAGGTCTTGGTGATGAAGTACTAAATATCTAGGACTATGGTTAAAGAGAATGATTCATGATTGTGGAGGGGATAGAGAGGGAGGTAATATTTCAGTGTCAGGCACAATGCTAACTATGAGTGAAAGGCAGGAGCTCATGAACCTCTGAATTGTACTATATTTAAGGATTCTTCAAACTGAGGAAAAGAGGAGTTTAAGCTCTCAAACAGGAAAATTTTTAAAAATAAAATAAAATTTTCATCAGTGGTTTCCTCCTCCTGGTCTCCTACTTACAGGCTACTTTTTTGGTGCCCACAAACACTGGACAAGAAGACAACAGCTAAAATGGGCTTAATTTTGAGCAGAGATTCTGAACCTTTTGTAGCGTCTTGGATTCCTTTGGCAGCTGGTGAAGCCTGTAATCCCTTCTCAGAATCGTGTCATTATTGTGCTTGTTGTTTCGATTCATAATTGAAAGAAATGTTAACTTCAGTGAGAGCAGAAGTTCTCAGCCTGGGATCAGTGAGCTTTTTTTAAAAGTTATTCCTTCCACATCATCACTTTCCCCGACAAGATTTCAATATATTGTGGGTTGGCATAAGAAATTATATGGAAATTTGGGGGGTAGTTTTGCGGAAGCTGGAGACTGCACAGAAAAGGCTTAGAAACTCAGAGATGCATCAAATACATGTGTGATATCATTATAGCATCAATCTGAATTTTACAATAAGGTACTGTAAACATTCCATAAAGGAGATGGAAAAAATCATACTTCTCTGGTGTAAAGGAAGAGACAAAAAATTTTAACCAGATTTTCCAGATCACAGTGGGGGGAGGCATGCATCACACCCCTAACCCCAGCAATGTGGAAGGGATAATTGTATTTCAATATAATTGGGGTTTTTATGATCTTTTATATTTGATTTTATGCACTTAAAGCCCCGATAACATAACATCACCAGACTGCCAAAGGGGGCCATCACATACAAAGCTGAAGAACTCATGAGGAAGAAGTTAACAAAAATAAAGATGTGGGGGTTTTTTTTTCCTCATCCAACTTTACAGATTTCCTGAAATCTATCCACAGATTAAGAAATCTCTAGACCCCAGAAATTAAGAAATCTCATTTAGGGGGAGTATGGCACTAGGGAAAGAACTCTGCACTGGAATCAAGAAATCTGCTTTCTCGCCCTGACTCTGCAACTAATTTAGCTATAAGACCGTATTAAACATTTCATTAGAAATGAAAAGATTAGACTACTTGATATCTAAGTTCTCTTCCAGCAAGAGCTACAATTACCAATTTGCACATGGTGCACCAAACATCAGTGACAGATCTGAGGGGGAGGACAAAAGGCCAGGTAGAAATTTGCTAGGGATGCAACTACCAATAGGACCATATCGGAGGATTCTGCACCGCAGAACTGTAATTCTCTAAATGGCCACTAGGTGGTACAGTAGATAGAACACTGGGTCTAGGGTTAGGAAGACATGAGTTCAAATCCAACTTCAGAAATTTACCAGCTGGGTAACCTTGGACAAGTCAATTAATCTGTTTCCAGTCTCAGTTTCTTCAACTGGAAAATGGGATCATAGCACCTACCTACTGTGAGACAGTATCTGTGAAGCACTTAGCGCAGTGCTTGGCAAGTAGTAGATAATATATAAATGCTTGCTATCATCATTATCTAAATTTCTGAATTGCTGCCAAACCAAAGTGCTGGTGCCTCACCCTATCATGTCATTACTTCTTGCTCTAGCCTTCTATGAGCTATCCAGATACTGAGAGATATTAGAAACACCAATTTCCATGAAAAGAAAAGAAAGATGGAAAACAATTTCTTTGGAATAGTTTTTTTTTAAATTCATTTAAACACTAATTAAAATCAGATTTGCTTTTTTAAAAAAAGGTCAATATTATCATTAAATCTCTCTTTTTATTTGTATATTTGTAATCAGTATGCTTCATACTGAGCCTCAGTAATACACTGTCAACTTGAGAAATGAACATCTTGAATCCTGAGATCTAAACATCCCACAACACACCTACATTTTTACCACTGGGGAAATACCATCAATTCACACCCATTTTGTGCATAAATCCATAGTTTGTTATTGTCCCTTGGCACTGACTTGACAAATGTGCCACATGAGCAAAACATAGTTGTTTGGGGACAACAGTCCTCTACATCTAAAAATATTGTTTTATTTTGTTTAATGGTATGAAAAACTTTTTTTCGCCCCCGAGAGCAATGTGATTACACATGTTTCATTAAGGGAAACAATTGCACTGAGGAAAAAAATGGCATTTATTTGAAGAGAGTGATGTGACTCTTCAGAGTACTCATCAGCCAACATAGATTTTTTTAAAAGAAAAATGCAGAAGATGAAAACAAGACCAGGTAATGGAAGATGAAGGTGAATGTGGCATCATCTACCAAAAATAGTGTCAGCAAAGCAAAATGTCCAAGTAAGCTCAGGTTGGGAAGGGAAACTAAAGACAATGAAAAGGGTTTGTTGTTGCTTTTTTTAAGAAGGAACAAAGAAGAGATGGGACCATTTTGGAAAACGGATGGGATGATATTAATGGACAGTAAAGAAAGGGTAGAGCTGTTCAATCTCGTTTTCTTCTAAGTCTTCCCTGCCAAATAAATGGCTTTCATACTGATTTCTATACTTTAATACCTTCACAATCTGGCCTCAACTTCTCTTTTCAGCCTTGTTGGACATCACCCCCCCCATCCCATATTTTCCCATCCAATAAAACTGGCAATATTCCTCATTCATGGCACCCAACCTCCTGCCTCCAGGCCGTTGTAATGACCATTCCTCATGCCTGGAATGCATTCCTTCCTTACCTCTGATTCATACACTTCCTCTCTTCCTTTGAGACAAAGCTCAGGCAGCATCTTCTGTATAAAACTTTCCCTGATACCTACAAGTTCTAGTGATCCTTGTGTATGTTCATATATGCATATATATATATATATATATATATATATATATATAATATGTGTGTATGTGTATATTTTTGTGTACGTTCATATATATACTACCTTGTGTATGTTCATATATATGTGTATATATATACATATATAAATACATAATATATAAACTTAATATTTATGCTCTGTATTTCTATGGGCAGCTAGGTGATACAGTGGATAGCGTTCTAGACCTGGAGTAAGGAAGACTCATTTCCTGAGTTCAAATCTGGCTTCAGACACTCATTAGCTGTGTGACCCTGGACAAGTCACTTAACCCTGTTTGCCTTCACCTGTACAATGAGCCAGAGGAGGAAATGGCAAACTATTCCAGTACCTTTCCCAAGAAAACCCTAAAAGGGGTCACAAAGAATCGGACACAACTGAAAAACAATTGAACAATGAGAATTCTCACTGAAACTGAATCAAATGTTAATTCATCTCTTTAGTTGCAAAGTCATGCCTGTTTCATAAAACAAATGATATCAAAAGAGCTAGTTGCCTTCAAATTACTGGCTCATCAAACTACTTTGGTCCAGGTACGTGATTTAACTGGCAAAAGGGAATTAAGGTCAGACAAGACTCCATCCTAGGAAATCTGCTCTACAGCATCTAGCCTTAGAGTGAAGCCTGGGGCACTGAGAGGCCAGGAGATTTGCTCTGGGTCACACAGTGGATGTCAGAGGAGTGGCTTGAACCCAGGCCTTCTTTTTTTTCCTTGCTTTTTTTGGAGGAGGAAGGCAGGGCAATTGGGGTTAAGTGACTTGCGCAAGGTCACACGGCTAGTAAGTATTAAGTGTCTGAGGGCAGATTTGAACTCAGGTCCTCCTGACTCCAGGGCCAGTGCTCTATTCACTGCGTCACACAGCCACCCCAAACCCTTGACTCTTGACTCCAAAGCCCAGCTCTCAATGTAGAGTACCAAACTGCCTCTTGACTCTCAAATAGCCCGATTCCTGTCATTAGGAACTTGAAGAAAAGGTCAGAGGTTATCCTGAGGAATAGCCTTTCAGAGTGAACTGTTGAGGTCAGATAGTCTAGGCCAGCAGTTCTCAACCTGTGGCTTATGTTCAGTTTGTAATAATGAAAATACATCCTGCATGTCAGATAGATTCATAACAGTAGCAAAATTACAGTTATGAAGTAGCAACTAAAATAATTTTATGGTTGGGGGTCACCACAACATGAGGAGCTATATTAAAGGGTCGCATCATTAGGAAGGTTAAGAACCACTGGTCTAGTCAAAGGAATGCATCTAACCTATATGGTAGAAGGAATAAGTTAGGTCATGGAGTCAAGGGTGAAGAGAAAAATGCCTTTGGGTATAGAAGAGATAAAGAAATGAGGTCATCACTCCCTCATGCTCTGTAAGAACTTTGCTCCCATTTTGGATCCTGGAAAAGGAACCCAGATTTCCCAATCATCTTCCTAGTCTGCATTATAGGCTTCCCAAAGCCCTTGTAGTGGGTCCACACAACCCACGGCGCATCACTGTTATGCCTTCTTAGCTTTCTGTTTGAGAACTAAGGAATTCTGATGAGACAACCTTCCCCAAGGCCTTGCAGTGAACACGGATCCTACCCAGCTCCCATGACATAGGAAATCCAGGGCAATATTGCTCTGTCACTCTAATGGAGTAACCACCGAGCCCCTCTGGCTTGACGAGTCTCTTGCACCAGCTACAGCTGCCATGAATGATCCCAGCCTTGTCCAAATTGTTTCCCCTGGCATGGACAGACTGAAACCCTCCTGCTGTCTCCATCCATCATCCTTGAAAGGCATCAATCACTCAAGTGAGCACCAGTGGGCAGAAAGGCTGATTAATAGCAGATTCTCAGCAACAGAAGGGAGAAGCAACAGTGTGTAATTAAAAGGGATATTTTCATATTTTGAAGGAAAAGGGCAAATCAGTGAGAGGAGGAAAAAAGATCACTAAGGGTAGAGTCTAAAGCATAAGAAGATTTTTCATACCATTAAAAATCAAATAAAATAATGTTTTTAAAATGCAGAATGTTGTCCAAAAATGACTGTTTTGACTAATATGGAAATATATTTTACATGTAACACATATCACTTACCATATTAAGGAGGAGGAGACAGAAAAGAGGGAGGGAGAGAATTTGGAACCCAAAATTTTATTTAAAAAAAAGAATAACAAAAATGACTGTTTTGCCTTTAGACTTACCTATATAGTAAAGCAGAAATACGGAAGGACCAAAAGGAAAGAAATGTCAGAGGAAAAAAACTATAATACACACCCTATTCAAAATATTATTCATTCATTCATCCATCCATCCATCCATCCATCCATCCATTCATTCATTCATTTATCCATCCATTCATTCATTCATCCATCCATCCATCCATCCATCCATCTTTCCATTCATTCATCCATCCATCCATCCATCTTTCCATTCATCCATCCATCCATCCATCCATTCATTCATTCATCCATCCATTCATTTATTTGCTTGCTTGCTTGCTTGTTTATCTATTTGCTGAGGGGTGGACCAGACTAGTGATTTCATCATTGCAGAGAATCCTAGCATAAAATGATCCACTAATGCAGACTGGCATCTCACAGGGAAACTAAATGATTAATCTATTGGTGGGGAACCTGTGGCCTTGAGGCCACAAAGTTTGGATTCAGTCAAAGAGCCACACTTGAGGACCTAGAGGGTCACATGTGGCCTCAAGGCTGCAGGTTCCCCACCCTAGACTAGCCCATAGTCATACAGATACTATGATAGAGGTATTAGAGGCAATAGGGTCTAGTGGAAAGAACACAGGCTCTGTAGTCAGGGGAGACGAGTTCCAATTCTACCTCTGATGCTTACTACCTTTACAACCTCAGCCTTCCTCAGTTTCTCATTTATAAAATGAAGATGTTGAACTAGATAGATCAGAAGTTATTGACTTGGGGTTCATGAACTATTAGATTTCAGAGATCTGCAAATCTGCTTTTTAAAAATATTTTGATAAGTATTTAATATTTTAATGTATATAATATTTCAATAGAGTTGGTTTCTTTTATGATTTTTTTGTATTTTATTTTATACATTAAAAAATATTATTCTTGGGTGGCTAGGTAGTGCAGTGAAAAGAGCACCAGCTCTGGAATCAGGAGGACCTGAGTTCAAGTCTGGCCTCAGACACTTAACACTTACTAGCTGTATGACCTTGGGCAAGTCACTTAACCCCAATTGCCTTGCCTTCCCCCCTCCAAAAAGCAAAAAACAAAAACAAAATTATTCTGAGAAGGGATCTATAGGCTTCTTTAGACTGCCAAAGAGGTCCGTGTCTTACACACACACACACACACACACACAAAATGTGATTCCTAATCAAGATGACTAATCAAGTCTCTTCCTGCTCTCAATCCACATGTCAAAGCTAGGATTTGAATTAAGTCTTTCTGATGCCAAGGGAGACACTCTACATGTTATATCACCTTGCTCCTCAACAGGTATAGGGAAGTGATATTGAACCAAATGAAAATCAGGAAAAAGCTCATATTCAGGAGAAAATAAACACACCTTCAGTTGAAGAAACAATCTTCAATTATTTGTATAGATTGCTCAGAAAGGGTTGGTTGACAAGACTAAGTACAAGCAAGAAGCTCAGTCATTTCCAGGTTAGGGATTGTTTTTAACATTTTAATTAGTGACTTATTTATTTTTAATATTCTTTTCTTTTTAAATTTTGAGTTCCAAATTCTTTCCCTCCCAGCTTTTCCCCACCCACTGAGAATGCAAGAAATGTGATATCAATTATACATGTGAAATCATACAAAATGTCCCTATTAGCCATATTTTTTAAGAGTAAGAAAAATAAAGAAAGTGAGAACATTACACCTCAACTGGCACACAGAGTTCATCAGTTCTCTCTCTGGAGGTGGAGAGCACATTTTCATCATGAGTCCTTTGGAATTGTCTTAGATCATTGTATCAATCAAAGCAGCCAAGTCTTTTCCAGCTGATCATCATTACAACATTGCAATTATGGTACACAATGAACTCCCAGTTCTGCTCACTTCACTTTGCATCAATTCATATAGATTTTCCCATATTTTTCTGAAACCAACCCCTCATCATTTCTTATAGTACAATAGCATTCCATCACAATCGTTATTCTGCCATTCTCCAATTCATGGGAATGTGCTTGATTTCCAATTTTTTGCCAACACAAAAGAGCCACTATAAATATTTGTGTACATATAGGTCTTTTTCCTTTTTCTTCAATCTCTTTGAGATACAGACCCGGTACAGTATTGCTCAGTCAAAGGATATGCATAAATCTATAGCCTTTTAGACACAGTTCCAAAATATCCTTCAGAATAGTTGAACCAGTTCAGTATTCTCCCAGCAATTCTTCAGTGTACCTGTTTTTCCCTCATCCCCTCCAGCATTTGTCATTTCTGATAGGTGTGAGGTGGCAGGTTGGTGAATTTTAAAAGGAACTCAGAGAATCTATGTGTGACATCAGGCTCTCCCGGTTCCAAACCTCCCAATAAGTAAAGACAGTGTAAGGGGGAAAAGAGCCCTGGAACTGGTCAGAAAGTCTCTATGTGAGTCCCGGGTCTGCCACTTACAAATTACATGATATTTGGAAGGTCTCTAAGCTCTCAGTTGCCTCATCTGTAAAGGGGGAATGACAAGTTCTACACTAAGACCATCGATTTAGGCTGCATGGAACCTCAGAAGCCATAGAGTCCAACTTCTTCATTTCATAGATAGGGAAATGGAGACCCACCGAGGTTAAGCAACTTAACTAAGGTTACACATGTAGGAAGAGGCAGCTCCACAATTCAAATTCAGATCCTTTGACTTTGGGTTCAGTACTAACTCTATTCTGCCACTGCTACTTCGTAGGACTATGGTGATGGCTAAATGCATGGAAGAGCTGTGTAAACAAGAAAGCATTTTGCAAATGTGAGCGGCAATATAGTGGAAAGAACCCTGAATCTGGCACCTCACAGGATGTTTGATCCAAACCCAGCTCTGCAAATTAATGCTTGTGTGACCTTGGGAAAGTTATTTAAAGTCTTGGACCTATAGTCGCCTCGTCTGTAAAAGGAATCAGGTACAGACTGACAAGCAATGTGATAGAATGGAGAATGCATGAATTTGGAGGCGTGTGCAATGACATTTGTCTTTCAGTCAGTCAATAAAAATCTATTGAGCATCTGCTATACACCAGGCACTGTGTTAAGGTCTGGGGTTACAAAGAAAGATAAATGTTAGTCTGCTCTCAAGGAGCTCGGTCAAACGGAGGAGACAACAAGCAAAATGTGGAAAAAAGTTACACCCGGGAAACACACGAGGGACAGAAGGTACTAAAATCAAGAGGGTCTAGGATGGGATTTTATTGGGATTTGAAAAGCCTGGAGGCAGAGATGAGGAAGGGAGAGCATTCCAGACTTGGGAGACATCAGAGAAAGTGCCTGGAGTTGGAAGATAGAGGGTCTTTTTTATGTAATAAATTTTATTTGTTTCTTGTTTACATCATTCATTTTCATGAGATTTTTGAGTAACAAATTTTCTCCCCATCTTTCCCCTACCCCAACCCCAAAACAGCAATCCCACTGTAGAGCCCCTCCC
>CM053597.1:199817394-199887357 GCA_028646575.1 Pseudocheirus occidentalis | reverse complement strand
GGTTGGTTTTTTTAGCTTTGTGAAACTCTGCTTCCAGGGGGGAAAGCTCTGTTCCAAATTGCTGGGGTTTTCCCAGCTGCCGGAGCTATTAGGGGGGTGTTGCAGGCCCCCACAGCTTTGGCTTGCTGAAAGCGCTCTCCAGGACCACCACCCAAGACCACGATCCAGATCCAGGCCACTCAATGCAAGAGCACTTGGCCCTGATCAAGCAACTCAGCCCCCTGTGGGATCCACAGGCCAGGGCCTCTGAAGCGGTTCCTTCCCTTCCCCCACTGCTTCTTTGCCCTGGGGGTAGATTGGCTGAACTGCTTTTCCTCCCCCAAATTTAGCTTGAAAGCTTCACTCACTTTTACTGACCTCTAATCCTGGCTTAGTAAATGTGAAGATTGCTCAAGGTGCTTTAGATCTTCTCTGAAGTAGACTCACGGGAGGCTCAGCTCCTCCAGCCGCCCTGGAGCTTGGCCGCATGGTGGTTTCAGGCTGGGCTGGTCTTGGCTCCTGGCCTGCAGGCCTGTGGGGTGAGCCCCTCCTTCCCAATTGCCTTTCTCTAATCCCTATTTTTCACACCTTGGTGGATGTGGAGTTGCTGGAGGCTGTAGATCTTCTCTCTTGTAGACTGGCTGCGGCTAGTCTCAGCTCTGCTCCTCCTGACTGCCCTGGGCCCTGGCTGCGTTTTGATTTCAGGCTGCCTCAATGATCCCCTGCTACCAAGCTGCCTTCCACGAGAGATGTGTTTTCTGTACTTTTGTGAGTTTGAGAGTCCTAGATTTTGTCCAGTGTCATATTTTATGGGTGTTTAGGGTGGCTGTGTGGGAGCTGCAGGACCTTGCTGCTTCTACATTGCCATCTTGGCTCCGCCCCCTGATAGAGGGTCTTGTTTGAGGAACAAGGATGCCAGTGTCACTGGGTCAAAGAGTATGTATGGAGGTGGGGTGGAGGTGGGGTGCAGCAGGGCATAAGAAGACTGGAAGGGGAGACCAGGTTATAAAGGGCTTTGGATGCCAAACAGATAAGATGTGGGGAAAGTGGCTCAATGTCTCTGGACCTCAGTTTCTTCTTTTGTAAAATGGAGGTGGCGGTAGACAGAAGAAGGGAACAAGACATTCATTGAGCATTTCCTATGTGCCAAGCATAGTGCTAAATGCTTCACAAATATGAGATTAGATGGTTTCTGAGGTCTCTTCTAGTTCTAAAGCTTTAAATCTGTATTTTCACTCAGCATCAAAGTTCTTGAGTGCACATACACATACACACACACACACACAGACGCACCCCATTCACCAAAAGGTTGGAGAATACTGAATTGTATGGAACCCCACTACACTAAAAAGTATGGCAAAAATCCACGCTAACTTTATATTTGACTTCCCAGAAAAAGAACCATTTACACACAATAATTGACCAGTTAAGAGTCCTTTGTCTTCCTTAGCCAAAAATTAATGTTCCCATCTTACTCTCAAACACCCACAACTTCAAAGAGTAAGGTCACTTACTCAGCAGGACTGTGTGATCTGCTTATGGGATTTCTCAAGGATGCTCAAGGGTTCTAACAATTTAAAAGCCTGATTCATGATTAGCTGGTATTTTTTATTCTTCCAAGAATTCTCAGACATTTCCAGGAAATGTCCCATGTGCATCTGTTAGCATCATGACTAGTCCTTTAGGGAAGTAATTATACAGTATGAGAGGAAGTGTGGTACCCTGAAAAAAAAAAAAACCAAGACTTGGAGAAGCCCGGCTCAAAATCCTGGCTCTGACATTAATGCATGGAGACACCATGGGTGAATCCCTTCAGCTTCTCTGAGCCTCAGTTTTCCCCTTTGTAAAATGGACTTAATTCCTAAAGTAGCAGATGAGGTGAAAGTGCTTTGTATCCATAAAGAATTACATAAATGTGGATTAGGAACTGAACCATGATTTCATTGGTGAAGGCAAGAGTGTCCTAGCAGTGCAGCTAGGTGGTGCAGTGGCCCTGGAGTAGTAAGGAGGACCTGAGTTCAAATTTGACCTCAGACACTTGACACTTACTGGCTGTGTGACCTTGGTCAAGTCACTCAACCCCAACTGCCTTGCCTTCCCCCCTCCAATAGTGTCCTGGACCCAACTGCACCAGCTTGGGAGAAGCCATTATTAAAGTTTCAACCTCAGAAATCAGCAAATGCTATAAATTATGGCTTGATTTATTGTTTTGCTGATCATCTGGATTTAAGAAAGGGATGGAGAAAATGTAAATAAAGCAGATTAAACTTTTTAAAAGTGTGTTCTGTGTTGGGGTGGCTAGGTAACACAGTAAATAGAGCACTGGTGTGGAGCCAGGAGGACCTGAATTCAAATCCAGCCTCGGACACTTAACACAAAAACTAGCCATGTGACTTTGGGCAAGTCACTTAACCCCAATTGCCCTCCAAAAAGCAAAAAAAAAAAGTGCGTTCTGTGTACATGTTTTTGTTTCAGAGAGCCAATCATTGAACATTTATTTACTAGTACCTCCCTCAGTATAGGGAAATCCTCAAAAAGCAAACTCCTTTTCCTAAGACAAATCAAAATTTTTTTTGACAATTTACAATGTTAAAGAATTGCCTAGAATACTAAGAGGTTAAGTGACTTGCCCAAGGTCACACAGCCCGTATGTCACAGGAACCTAGATCTTCCAGGTTCTGAGATTAGGTCTCTATTCACTATGCCCCACTCCTTTTCATACATGCTAATGTAAATTGTTATTATCAACATATTAAATTGCCTCTTATGCACCTTTTGCACAAAAGTCCAGTTCCTCACTAGCATAATAATAGCAGAGTAGAAATGGAGAAAAGTGCTTCAGACCTCATTGCTCAATCTTCTGGGGAAAATGAGATATAATAGCATATAAAACAAAAGCTCCCACTAATGGTAGTTTTGTGAAATAGTATACTAATGGAGCAGCTAGGTGGTGCAGTGAATAGAGCACCAGCCCTGCAGTCAGGAGGACCTGAGTTCAAATCCAGCCTCAGACATTTAACACTTACTAGCCATGTGACTTTGGGCAAATCACTTAACCCCAAATGCCCTGTCCTCCCCTCTTCAAAAAGCAAAAAAAAAAAAAAGAAAAAGAAAAAAAAATAAAAGAAATAGTATCCTAATTTAGTAACCAAGACTTTCCAACAGCTTTCTTCAGTGAGTTTGTTTCAGTGAATGGATCCTCTATACAAGGAATGGTCTATCCCATCTCCCAGAAACAACTCTTCACCATCCCTAAAAATGGAAAACAGACTCCGAGAAAGCAAATTGCCTACAAAGGTAAGAAAGATCTAGAAAGACCAGAGTTTAAATGAAGACTGAAGCAATCTACATGCTATCGTTCTTTTCCATGTTTGGTTTTGTTTCCTCTTTCCCATTGTTCACTCGATTGGTTACAACCCTGTATATAACCAGACTAATGTCCAATGTGAAAGTATCTGCAGATCCTATACTTGATTGCATGCTGCCATGGGGGAGAGGGGAGGGGAAAATTTGAAACTCAAGGGATTGTGGAACTGAATCTTGTTAACTAAAAGTAAATAAACAAATCAATTCTTTTTTTAAAAAAGCATTTATCAAGAACATGGTGCTAGACACTATGAGAGCTCCAGTAATAATTAAGTCACTTCCTTCCTTCATGCGGGATGTGATATACAGAAGGAATGTAGAAAAACTGATCTATATAAGGCCAGAGATCCCCATGCAAAGGACAATAATCTTCTTATCTCTTTCATAAATCTATGATCCTATACTGCTATAAAGGAGGCTTCATAGTTTTCCAGAAACCCATTTGCATACTTAATATATGTCCAATTCTAGCTTAAACATCATAAATAATATACTCTTTGGGAAAAATTCTCTGGGTCTCAATTCCTTCATCTTTAAAACAAGGGAGATAGCCAATAAAAGACAAAAATAACTATGAGCAACTGTAATAGACTTAGCTCTTGTCAACAATGTTGTGCTGCTCTAAGACAATTAGAAAATGCCTCTACAGTCAGAGAAAGAACTACAGAATCTGAATGCAGATCAAAGCAAACTATTTTCTCCCTCTTTTTTTTTCTTTCCCACAGTTTTCCCTTTTGTTCTGATTCTTCTTTCACAACCTGACTAATGTGGATGCTGAGTGAGGGGAGCAGAACCAGGAGAACTTTGTACACAATTACAGACACATCGTATGGGTGATGACTGACTTTGATAGACTGGGCTCCTCTCAGCAATGTAAGGTTATAAGAGAACTCCCAAGGACTCATAATGGAAGGAGCTATCCACCTCAGAGAAAGAGCTACAGAGTCTGAATGCAGATTGAAGCATTGCTTTGTTTTGTTCCTTCTTTCTTGTTGATTCCATATAATTCTTCTTTACAACTTGACTAATGTTTAATGTGAAGGTATCCATAGAACCTATATTGAACTGCATGCCGCCATGGGAAGAGGGGGGAGGAGAAGGAGAGGGAGAGAATTTGGAACTCATGGGATTGTGGAACTGAATGTTGTAAACTACAAGTAAATAAATAATTTTTTAAAAAAGAAACATGACTAATGTGGAAATATGTTTGGTATGTATAGGCTATATCAGATTGCATACCATCTTGGGGAAAGGAGAGGGTGGAGTAGGAAAATTTAGAACTCAAAATCCTATAGAAGTGGATGTTGAAAATTAAAAATAAATAAAATTTTTAAAAGACATTTTTAAATGTCTCAAATAGATCATACCATCTATAATAGCGCTCTTTATAGTAGTAAAGAACTAGAAATAAAATAGATGGGAAATGACTAAATAAATTGTGGTTTATGAATGTAATAGACTATTACTGCCCTAATAAGAACTAACGAATACAGAAAAGACTGGGGAAGAATTATATGAAGTGATACAAAGTGAAGAAAGTAGACTCAGGAAATAAAGATTACAATAATATAAATGGAAGGAATTTTAAAAATCAGAAATATTCTTTGTATAATTATAATGACTAAGCTTGACTTCAAAAATGAGATATAAGAATGTGCCTTATTTGCAGAGGTAGAAGTTCATGGGTGTGGAACACAGCATATACTATCGGATTCAAGTGGACATATGAGTTGCTTCTAACCATGTAACTTAATGGGTTTTAATGGGTTTTTTTTTTTTACTGAACTGCTTTTTCCCCTCTTTTTTTGTTCTTTGTTATAAGATGTGGCTCTTTAGGTGGTTGAAGGAAGAAGGATATATTTGGAAATTATATAAAAGCAAAATATCTAAATAAAAATTTAAAATATAACATATAAGTTGTATTGAATTATCACTAAGGCCAAGGACTCTTTAAGCTCTGATATTCTAAGACTGTGTGATCCAACCCAATAAGCACTTTTCTTACATTGGGGATATGAAGACAAAAAGAGTGGACCTTGCCTTCAAGCAACTTATATCCTATTATGATAGCTCACATATTATAGAAAGTGAAGAAGAATTAAGAAGCCTCTTGATGAAAGTGAAAGAGAAGAGTGTAAAAGCTGACTTGAAGGTTAACATCAAAAAACTAAAAAAAAGCAAACAAACAAAAAAAAGGTTGGCAATTGGTCCTATTATCCCCGGCAAATAAAAGCATAAGAAATGGAAGTAGCATCAGATTTATTATTCTTTGGCTCCAAGATCACTGCAGATGGCAATTACAGCTAAGTTAAAAGACAATGCTCCTTAAAAGGAAAACTGTGGCAAATCTGGGCAGTGTGCTAAAAAGCAGAGACACTCACCTTGTTGACAAAGGTTCATATAGGCAAATCTATGGTTTTTCCAGTAGCAATATATGGCTATCAGAGAAGGACTATAAGGCAAGCTGGGTGCTGCAGACCAGATGTCTTTGAACTGTGGTGTTACAGAAGACTTTTGAGAGTCCTTTGGACAGCAGGGAGATTAAATCGGTCAATACTTGAAGAAATTAATTGAGTTCTAATTAATCAAATATGAAGCTGAAGCTTAACTACTTTGGCCACATAAGGAGAAGATGGGACTCATTGGAAAAGAGCCTTATGTTGGGAAAGATTGGAAGCAAAAGGAAAGGGAGACAGCAGAGGATAAAATGAATAGAAAGGGTGATGGGAACAATGAACTTGGACTTGGACAGACTTCGAGAGATAATGGAGGACATAAGGGCCTGGTGCGCTACAGTCCATGGGGGCTCGAAGAGTTGGCCGTGACGAAATGACTGAACAACAGTTACAGAATGGAGAGGAAGGGACAAGAAAGGAGAGGGGAAAAGAGTAAGAAAGGAACTGAGTCTTTTGGAAGAGCGACTCCAGATGGTAGGGTAGAGCAAGCAGAAGATTCTTGCATCAGCAATGAGGAAATCTGGTAAACAAAGAAATTTGGTAAACAAAGAAGACTGTTGTTGCTCTTAAAAGAGACCAGGTGAATTAAGACCAGTGTGTGTGTGTGTGTGTATGTGTGTGTGTGTGTTGTACTCCTTTGGCAATCCCAGTGAATCTTATGAATTCCTAAGAAGAATGTTTATAAATAAACCCTTTATGCATGCTATTAAAGTGTAGATTAAATAAAATGCATCAGATTGCAAAGGAAACCAATTATATTGAAATGCAACAAAATATAATTTTAAGTTCATGAACCCCAGATTAAGAACCAATGATTTAGAGATTATTTAATAAATTATTTTTTAATAGGTAAGAAAACAGAGACCCCAAGAATCTTAGGGACTTGTCTAACATAATTAGTGACCAATAGATTCTAGGTTAACTGACTCCAAATCCATTTGTTTTTCTGCTATACCGTGTTATAAGAATCTTGACAATTATACATATTTTTTAAAAACCCTCCTCCTCAGTTAACTGTGTTTTTCTACAACACTGTAAATCACAAATCAAACAAACCTATGAGTTTCTCAGAATTTGCTCAATATGTATTTGTATATTTGCTACTTTTGTTCTTGTAAGTCATAGAATTTTGCAGGACATGAAGGCACAATGCCAAGTATTTAAGTTAGGGATTTATTTGTCCCCATTCATTTGCTGATGCTGAATAGGGAAAATCTGACAATTATTTAATAGAGCTGAATTGAATAAACTTATGAGAATAAAAAGAATGAGTGTCTTGTAGTGGGAATTCTTTGGGGTAGGAATTCTTTTTTTGTTTGTTTGGGGCTTTTGCTTTCTTTTGGAGGGGAGAAGGCTGGGCATTTGGGGTTAAGTGACTTGCCCAAGGTCACAAGGCTAGTAAGAGTTAAGCGTCTGAGGCTGGATTTGAACTCATGTCCTCCTCACTCCAGGGCCGGTGCTCTATTTACTGAACTACTTAGCAGCCCCTGTGGTAGAAATTCTTAACCTTTTTTTGCTGTATTCTTTTGATAGTTTAGTAAAACCCATGCACATTTCCTCAGGTCACTAAGGTCCTTGCCAACTTTAAAATTATGCAAACATGCTTTGACACCTTTTCTCATATTACAAATATTAATCTAGGACTGAATGAGACCTTAGAGGTCATTTAGCCTGACCTCCTCATTTTAAAGATGAGCAGTGTGGGCAGCTAGGCGGTACAGCAGATAGAGCACCAACCAGCCTGGACCTCAGATACTTACTATCATTGTGACCCTGGGCAAGTCATTTAACTCCAAGTGCCTAAAAAAGGAAGGAAGAAAGAAAAAAAGCTGAGCAGTCTTAGACCCAGGAAAGTTAAGGGACTTGCCCAGCTTCACACAGGAAGAAATATCAGAGGAGATATTTGAACATGGGTCTTGTGACTACAAAGTCAGCATTCTTTTCACTGTACCATGTTGCCTCCTTAATCTATATGACTTTGGCCCAGAAATGGCCCCCAAGGAAAGAACTGGTGTTTTTAATGTCTAACCACGCTGCCAAATAAACAACCCTGAGTCATGCATGGATGACCTAAATTGTAAATAATTCCTCTCTGTCCTCTGGCAGAATGGAGGAAAAGAAATCTGTTTTTATTTATCTCATTCATTTACTTTGTGTTGTATATTTACTTATTCAGCAGGAAGGAAAACATAGGCTTCTCCACCAACTCCTGATCCAACTTCCTGTCAAAGACATCACCCAGAGACAGCTCTGGATATCCCAAGCCGACAACGGTATCGTCAAAGTGTGCAAAGGCAAAGGTTATCCCAGGCTCAAATACAGACTCTCTGAATTCTTGTCCCACAAGGCTGATGTTGCCAAACTGTTAGTTGTGAGAGATTTTAAAAAGCAAAGATTCTCTGATCAGAGTACCCCGTACTACATACACGGGATATCCAAGCTTGTTTAGTTTGAACATGCACCTGGAAGGAGTATCCTCATTCTGTACAACGAATGGCCAGTCATATTTCCAAACTGGCTGTTGAACTTTCCCCCACCCAAATGTACCCCATCTTCAGGTTTATGACCTGGGCTGCCCCATCGTCCCCTCTGCCCTGGAGAAGGCACATCTATTTAAAAAAACAAAGAGTAGAGCCTCTTCCACCTTCTTCCTAATGTGTTTACCAAAGTCAACTAACTGATGTAGCAGAGTGAAAATAGGGATATCAGCCTTTCTTCCTACTCCAAGAATCTAGCAATTAATTGAAAAGATCCAATTCTCTTCCTCTCGAGCCTCCCTGTGATTTAATCTCAAGGCTCCACTCACTTTCACCTTCTCTGCTCCCCTAATCCCCACCAGCTGCCTGGCACCAGATTGTCATCTGTGCTGATAAAAATTTAAGAGAAAGGCTTTGAATTTTGTATGAGTTCCTAAGGAAATAAATTCAACTTCAGTTGCTGCAATGGGAGAAGTAATCACATTAGAAAACCAAAGGTTGCTGATTTCTTCTTCAACTGTCCCATCTGTGCTCATTGCTGGAAACAAATATTGGTGAATAAAGAAGATAACTTTACCCCTTCCTATCCATATGGTCTGCCTACTGTAATTCTCTTATCCCCGGAGAAACCAATAAGAAACCACAGAACAAAGTTATCACCTTTTTCCATAGGATAATGGAATCACTGGATGAGAAAGGTCTTCTAGAAGACATGTTCTTTACCTGGTTCTATCAATCCTTTTGTTATTTTGATAATTGTCAAAATGTTTTTAAAAAAATATTTGATAATTGATAAATATTTTGATAATTTGAATATAACTGGTTTCTTTGGTAATCCATTTTATTTTATTTTATGGATTTAATAACACTAATCTGAGGAGTCAATGGAGGCTTCACCAGTGAGTCAGTCAATACATGTTTATTACATACTTATTGTGTACCTGTCACTATATTGAGCACTGGGGATAGAAAAGGAAGCAAAAGACAGTCCCTGCCCTGAAGGAGGTCACAATCTAAGGGGAGCAACAAGCAAACAACTCTGTACAAACAAGCTAAATACAAAATAAATGGGAAATGATTAGCAGAGGGAAGGCATTAGAATTAAGAAGCATTGGCAAAGACTTCCTGTAGAAGATGGGATTTTAGTTGGGATTTGAAGGAAGACAGGAAAGCCAGGAGGTGCAGATGAGGGAGAGCATTCCAGGCTTGGAGAACAGCCAGAGAAAATGCCCAGAGCTGGCACGGCTAGGTGGCTCAGTGAATAGAGCACTGGCCCTGGAATCAGGAGGACCTGAGTTCAAATCCAGCCCTCAGACACTTGACACATTTATGCTGTGTGACCTTGGGCAAGTCACTTGACTCCAATTGTCTAGCCTCCCTCCTCCAAAGAAGAAAAAGAAAGAAAGGAAATGCCTAGAGCTGAGAGATGGAGTGTCTTGTTCATGAAATAGTTGGGAGGTCAATGGTCCTGTATGGAAGAGTCTGGGATGGGGAGTTAGGTCTAAGAAAACTAGAAAAGGTAGGGAAGGGCTAGGTTCTTAAAGGGATTTAACTGCCTAACAGATTATTTTGTATTTGTTCCTAGAGGTGATGGGGCTAACCTGAGTGAGCTTCAAGAAAAATCACTTTGGTGACTGAATGGAGGAGGTTGGACTCCCAAAGGCATCCATGCCATAAAGAAAAGCATAAGAATTCCTAATCCCTCCCCTTTGCCTCCTGCCCTCCTCCCTGGCTTCCTTCACACTCAGCTCTGCTCTTACCTTGTATAGGAAGCTTTTCCCAATTTACCATATGCCCTCAGCTCTTGGAGCCTTCCCTTTCACATACTCTATGCATATTATATGTGTGCCTAGACATCTATCTTTCCCATTAGAATGTACACTCCCCGAGAGTAAGAACTGTGTTTGGGATTTGGGGGTTTGGGTTTGATTTTTCTTTGTCTTTCAATGTTTTGATTAGCAAAGTGCCTGATACATGACATTGTTATTGTTCGGTTGTGTCTGTCTCCTTGTGACTCCACGGACCCAATACTGTCCATGGGGTTTTTTTAGCAAAAATCCTAGAGTGGTTTCCCATTTCCTTCACCAGTGGATTAAGGCAAACAGAAGTTAAGTGACTTAGCCAGAGTCACAAGGCTAGTGACTGAGGCTGAATTTGAACGCAGGTCTTCCAGACTCCAGGCCTTCTGCTCTATCCGCTGAACCAATGCAGCAGCAACCACACGGGCCTGCTGAGGATGGCTGCTAGCACAGGTTCTTAAATCTGCTTTACTAGGAAAGATAGCTGTTCAAGGGGTCAACAATCATTTTTAATTACATTCACTACTTTAGGGGAAAAATTAGCACCCTGACCTACAGAGAAAATTTTGAGAAAAATACAAGCAGAGAAATGAAGACCAATAGACAGGGATTCTAACTGTCTGAGAAATTAGCACAGATCAAGAGACAGATCCAATTGCCTGACCAAGGAAATACATACATAGTTACCAAAGAGAGAAGTACCAACATCTGGGTTTTTCAAAGCTGGGAGATTGAGGGGTAAGGGGAGTCTTAATAGCTGCCCAGAGTCTCATCTGGTCAAATCACAAGAACATTCTTCCAAGGAGTGAGTCCCAAAGCAAAATGCTAACTTCAGAGTAATAGATACCCTTTTTAGAACCAGAGGGCATCACAACCCTCATGACTTAGTGCCTAACTAGAAATTAATAAAAAGTGTGAAAGCCTTCCTACAAGCGAGCCTCTCCTAAGCTGACTTCCCTTAATGGGCTCCCTGTGAGACCTACTAATGGGCACGTAAGAGCTTATATCCCATTAACATTACAACCACCTAGCCGCTTCCTAGGCAAACACAGGTTAAACACAACTTGCCAAGGTCACACAGCTAGTAAGAATCCATGGTCACATTTGAACTCACGTCTTCTTGACTCCAGGTCTGGGTGCTCCACTCACTGTGTAACCTAGCTGCTTCCTTAGCTCAGTGCCAGGTATATAATAAGCTCTTAATGAATGTTTGCTAACTGGTTGTTGATTGATTAGAAATCATCTGGTCCATCTCCAGTCTCCATGTTAGATTTCAGCCTCTGCCACCTCAGAAAGATGAAAATGATTTCCTTTGGATAACTTTGTTCGAGGTAGTTTCTGATCATAAAGATACTTCCACCAGTTTTGAGTCAAAGAATGGGTAACAATCATAGTTAATAGAGATTGGTCTAGTTCATAATTCCCTACAGTTAGCTCCACAACGGCACTGTAGTCTATTCATATTGCCAGTGGAGAGAATTTGGGCACAGATAAAAGGACAGAGGAACAGAAACATACAAAATACTCTCTGGGCAGATAGAATAAAAAGATAATAGTTTCCAAACAGAAATCACAAAATTAGCGTAGAGGAAAGATACAGCAGATATTAGGGACTTTAATTATCCAGACACTTCCTAAAAGTCTCATGCCACTAAGATCAAACAAATTCTTGATTTATAATGGCTATTTCAGATTGCAAATCATAGAGAAAACAAGAAGGGAGAATGCTACTCTGGACCTATTTTCTGATCAACAAGGAAAATTCATTGGTGAATTAAAACACTGGACATAGTCAAATATAGACAAAACTTTGAGAAAGTAAATATTTTTTAAAATCCAGAAATGTTAGGTATCTATGGGATATATAAGGATATTTAGGTATATATGTTCAGAGGCCCTAAAGGGGTCTTAACGTGAGTTCTATAGCCACCCCTTCCCTGTCCCCACCCCACCCCTGCCCCAAAGTGGCCCACGGGTAGATTTCAAGGGATCTGTGAACATGGATGGGAAGGAAATTGGCTTCCTTTTCATTGATTTCTAATGGAAATTTAAGCATTTTCTTCAACTTTTTAGAAGCATGATTCTGAGAAAGGATTCATAGGCTGCCCAAGAGGCCCATATCACACACACACACACACACACACACACCACACACGCATGCATGCACACACGCACACCACAAACTCTCCTCATCATGTTTCTAGCCCATATTCTCATCTTGTTATGCCTTTTTTTAATGACATCTTTGGGATCTCTTCTTTTTTAGAGTTCCTCACTGGAAATACACCACAGTCTGCCCACTCCCACTATGTGCCTTTCACTACCAATGGTGCAATGTTCACCTTTAGTCTTTTTAGAGGCAGGGTTCTTCCAGGTTTTGCTGCTGTTATGGACATCTGAAGATCTTCTGTGCCCCTAGGCCCTTTGATAGGTTTAAGTGACTGATTTGAAAATATGCTGAATGTGGCCACATGGAGCCTGTGGTGGGAGGTTTGTTTTTCAGGAATGCCCACATCTTGTTATTTTGTGATTGGGCGGTGGGTCAAGAGGGTTGTGACATTCTCTGATCCAAGAGAAGGCTATATATACCCTGATGTGAGTTTTTGCTTTGGGGCTCACTTTGGGAAGAGATGTGTAATTTGGACTGAGACTCTGGGCTCAATGTTCTGTGCAATGTTCCCATATTGAGCCCCCTGGCTTTGAAAACCCAGATGTTGGTATTCCCCTCTCTGGTAACTGAATATGTATGGATGTGATGGTCAGATGGTTGGAAGCCCGTCTGCTGATCTGTTTCTCTGTCTGCTTATAACTTCTGCTTGTAACTTGTTTGTATTCTCTGAAGTTCAGGGTGCTGACTTTTCCCCCTAAACTAGGTAAATGATATGTGTTTGATTGATTAAAGTGAGACTGTTAATCCATTTTGAGTGGCTTTCCTTTAGAAAAGCAGATCTAAGAACCTGTCCCAGCAGCCATCCTGGGTATGCTAGGGTGCTTGCTGATACAGCTCCCCAGGGAGTTCACATTTGGAAGGGATAGAAGGAAGAATATGAAACTGAAGATATGACAAAAGAGAACACATGTAGGTTTATAAGATAATTATCAGGAAAACTTAAGCCCAGATGGAACTGAAGACTGAGGGAAAAAAAGCCTAAGAACCAAAAAGGATGAGATTTTTCTTATAATTTAAACTACGTTTAGAGCAAAAGGATAATGGAAGAAACATTTTCAGATGTGGGATAAATGGTGTAAAGTGAACCGACCACAAAGAGAAAACAAATGACCAGAATCCTATTTTGTTTCCATCTCCTGCATCAAGAAAAGGCAGATCTTCTTTCACCTCAATGTAACACTGGTTCTGCGGTCTTTCTGGTGTGTGCACTCCTTCCACTGGTGCTGGTCATGGCTCATCTGTGTTTCCTCATCCAATATCATTCTTGTCTGTTCTCAGAGAGCCACCTCACAGGGACAGTGTTTGTGTTTCTGGGATGTCCAGAGGTCGAGAAAATTATGATAGACCTTGAGGTAGAGGGGAACATAGACCTCGTCTGGTCTGATTCCTCTCTGATTCCCCTCATTTTATAGCAGGCCAAGGGAGTGATTTGTCCAAGGTCAAACAGGCAGTAAATTGTTGCTGTTGTTCGATTATTTCAATCATGTCCAGTTCTTCATGACCTCAACTGGGGTTTTCTTGGCAAAGATACTGGAGTGATTTGCCGTTTCCTTCTCCAGCTCATTTTACAGATGGGGAAATTAAGGAGAACAGGATTAAGTGACTTACCCAGGGCCACACAGCTAGTAAGTATCTGAGAGCAGACTTGAACTCAGGAAGATGAGTCTTTCTGACTCCAGGCCCAACAGTCTATCCTTTGTGCCACCTAGCTTTCCCATTTGTTACATAGTATTTGTCATAGTATTAATTAGCTGGACATATAATTATATATTAATATATATAAAATTACACATAGCAAGACAAAATAATTAGTTAGACATATATATATAATATATTTTATTATTTATTTTTAAATTATTCATTATTAAATGCTCAGTCATTTCAGTTGTGTCTGACTCTTCACAACCCCATTTGGGGTTTTTCAGCAAAGATACTAGAATGGGGGCAGCTAGATGGTGCAATAAATAGAGCACCGATCCTGGAGTCAGGAGGACCTGAGTTCAAATCCAGCCTCAGACACTTGATACACTTACTAGCAGTGTGACCTTGTACAAGTCACTTAACCCCAATTGCCTTGCCTTTCCCCTCTCCAAAAAATAAAAGAAGATACTAGAATGGTTTGCTGTTTCCTTCTCTAGCTTACTTTCTAGTTGAGGAAATTGAGGCAAACAGGGCTAAGTGACTTGCCTAGGTAAGTGGCTGAGATCAGAACTGAACTAATGAAAATGAGTCTTCCTGACTTCAGGCCTGTCACTCTGTCCTCTGTGCCACCTATGTGCCCCATGGCAGTAAATGATACAACTCATTTTCAAATGTAAAACTTCCTCCAAATTCAACTCTCCACTATACTCTGTTGTGTCTCCTAACTTTACTCTTAAAAAAAAGAAAGTCCATCTATTACCCTTTGCTTTTATGATAGGACCAGTCCATTCTCTTTTCTGATTATCTATTTCCTCAGTTATATCAATTATGATACTTCCTGCTTATAGGCCACTACTAGAAATACACTGCAGTCTATTTGTACCTACCATGCATATTTTCCACTGTTTTTTTAATCTCTGGAAATGTTAATTATTCCCAGACTGCAGTGCTTCAAAGTCTGCAGGCATAGAGCATTTCCATTAGTCATTTTTCCTGAAAGAATGGTCCTTTGTGCATTGGAAATTGAGGGGATGCCCACCAGTTGGGGAATGGCTGAACAAGTTGTGGTATATGAATGTGATGGAATACTATTGTGCTATAAGAAATGATGAACAGTAGATATCGGAAAAACCTGGAAAGACTTGTATGAACTGATGCTGGGTGAAATGAGCAGAACTAAGAGAACATGGTGCACAGTAACAGCCACAATGTGCAGTGACTGACTTTCATAGACTTAGCTCTTCTTAGCAATGCAAGGACCCAAGACAGCTCCAAAGGACTCATGATGGAAAATGCTGTCCACATCCAAAAAAAGAACTGTGGAGTCTGAATGCAGATTGAACCATATTATTTGCTCTCTTTTTTTCTTCTTTTTTGTTTATTTCTTTTTTTGTGTGGTTTCTCCCATTGGTTCTAATTATCTTTACAACATGACTAATGTGAAAATAGTTTCAATACGAATGCATATGTTGAGCCTATCAAATTACATGCCACCTTGGGGTGGGGGGGGAGGGGAGAGATGGGGAGAAGTTTTGGAACTTATAATCTTATGGAAATGAAATACCATCATACTATAGAAAATGAGGAGCAGATGGACTTCATAATAACCTGGAGAGACTTATATAAACTGATGCTGAATGAGGAGAGCAGAACCAGGAGAACTTTGTACACAATTACAGACACATTTGTCTATGATGACTGTGATTGACTGGGCTCCTCTCAGAAATGCAAGGTTATAAGACAAGTCCAAAAGACTCATGATGGAAAAGGCTCTCCATATCCAGAGAAAGTATTACGGGGTCTGAATGCAGATTGAAGCAAACTACTTGCTCTCTCTCTTTTTTGTTTTGTTCCTTCTTTCTCATTGTTCACTCCATTGGTTATAACTCTTCCTTACAACTTGACTAATGTTCTATGTGAAGTCATACATAGAACCTATATCAGACTGCATGCTGCCATGAGGGGCAGGGGGCCAGAAGGTGAGGGAGAAAAAATGGAACTCAAAAACTTACGGAGCTGAATATTGTAAACTAAAAAGTAAACAAATTTTTAGAAAATCTTATGGAAGTAAATGCTGAAAACTAAAAATAAATTAATTAATTTTTAAAAACTAAAAATAAAATAATGGACCTTTGTGCCAGGAAGTAGTTTGGAACCACTGAATACTCTGCTCAATTGCCCTTAAGCAATTTCATTCACCCTCTTCTTCCTGTTCAGTTTTGTACCCAATTCATTGTCCATCTCTGTGCTGTCATATGAGGCATTTGACAAAGTCTCTTAAGATACAAGATGGAGAAATATAGGTATCAGATGACTATGCTGTTAGGTTCTAATTGAATGAATTTTGATTAATGAGGTGTCACCTATCTTTAATGTCAACTCTGTCCTCTTGAAT
This sequence comes from Pseudocheirus occidentalis, assembly GCA_028646575.1. NCBI lineage: Eukaryota > Metazoa > Chordata > Mammalia > Diprotodontia > Pseudocheiridae > Pseudocheirus > Pseudocheirus occidentalis. The sequence goes on along the minus strand of CM053597.1, from coordinate 199,871,074 downwards.
CATTTTAGCTGGTTACCGGATAAAGAAACAGAATATATATTCATCAGAGTTGTGGATAATAGTAAATTTCCCAATCATGTGCTTTTCCTTCTCCTAACTCTAGGAATACACTGAAATGGAATGGAATAGAGAGAAGATGGATGAGAAAATAAGGATCCCACATCAACTCAATGATCTTGAGGTATAGTCTAAGTCTAGTATGATGAATTAAACAGGGATAAATATAAAGTCCTTCATTTATTTTGTTAAAACTTTTGCACAAGGGCAGGATGGAAAAGACTTGGCTTAATAGTTCAAGTGGAAAGGTTTTAATATACTGCAAATCCAGTTTGCTCTGAGTCAGCATCACAACGTGGCTGCCAAAAAATGCTAATGCTATCTTGACTATATTAATAAAAGTGTAGTGTGTCCAGAAGGAAGTTAATGGTCCTGCTGTATTTTGTGTCATTCAGATCACCTTTGGAGTATTATGTTCAGTTCTCATTATCACGTGACATTGACAAGATGAGTGTCCAGTGGAAGACAAATAGGATGGTAAGAGGATTCGAAATGTGTCATTTAAGGATTAAACAAGAAGTGCTGATGTTTACAAGATAGACATTGTCTTGACCACTGAAGTCCCTTATCAGGCAGCTCCAAGTTGTAGTCTTAGCCTTTAAGAGGTAAGACGTGGACCATTAGAAATCTCTCTTGAAGAAACACCTGAAATGTTAGTTCAGGCATAGAGGATAAGATGGCCTCAGTTGAGGGGAAATTAGAGAAGATGGAGTCCAATCTGTGAAATGGAATTAATCTACAAATATTTATTAAGTGCCTAATGTGTTCCAGGTACTGTGCTAGGTCCTGGGGATACAAGTACAGAGAATGAAAGTATCCCTGTTCACAAAGAGTTTATATTCTAGGAGAGGGTAGACTAGTACCTGTAACAGGAGACCATCCAATAAGCCTAGTTCTGTTGAACATGGTCAGAGTGCTCATCTGATGAAATTCCTACAAAGACTTTGGAGTATGTACAGACATTCTCTAACTGGGACTGGTCCACTAATCATGTGATGAAGAGTGGCCTCTTTGATTGACTGTGCATTCAAAAGGTAATCGTCAACCTGGGCTTGTTCCTTTTGATATGGCTTTCTCTTACCTGAGGTGAACATGTTACTATCTAGTAGTGATGCTGTATTTTGACATGAACTTGATGGGTCTAATGTTATGTGGAAACTGTAAGCATGATGCATGATCTGCTTCAACTGCAAATGTAGAGATCATAAAGATCAGCCAGCAGAACCCAAGAACCACCAGGAGCAAGGATGAACCACTGACACTGAAGGTGAATATTTTTTAGTGGTTCCTCACGTGGACCTGTGGAAGAGTGGTTTCATATGTAATGGGACCTGGAAAGATTTATATGAACTGATACAAAGTGAAGTGCGCAGAACCAAGAGAACATTGGACACAATACAGTTATGTTGTAAAGATGACCAGTTGGGAAAGACTTAGCTACTCTGATCAAAATAATGATCCAAACTAATTCCAAAGGACCCATGATTAAAAATGTGATCCACCTCCAGAAAAAAATGAACTCTGAATGCAGATTGAAGTAAACTTTTTAACTTTATTTTTTATCATTTTATTTTGTTTGTGTCTTCTTTTGCAATATGGCTAATATGGAAATACGTTTTGCATAACTTCACATCTAAAATCAATATCAAATTGCTTGATTTCTCATGGAGAGGGTAGGAATAGGCAGGAGGGAGAGAATTTGAAACTCAGAAATTTTAAGAATATTTTAAAATTTACATGCAATTGGGAAATATGTAACAAAGTAAAAATAGTTGGTTTTTCTTTTCAGACAAGGATGGCTTGTAGAGGTGAGTGGAAGGATATTTTTAGAAATAAAGGTGACATAAAAGTCAAAGGAATCAATAAAAATAAGATTTTTTTAAAGAAAGAAAACACCAATGAGAGGGCTAAAATGAGACCTAACTAGATGATAACTCTAACAATTAAAGATGACTGACGATGGAATAGGTTGTTTTTATGGAGGTAGCACGTTCTCTGTCACTGAAGTAATCTGTCAGGAATGCTATGGAGGAAACTCTTAAATGGGGTAGAAAGTGGTCTTGGGAGACCTCTAAAGATCATTCCAACCAAGATTCTATGCTTCTGGGATCCAGAGAGTTGGCTTACTAGGGCCATAAGTATATACTTCTTACATCCGCAATTCTAACTGGGCTGTGATTGGACATGGGAATTCATTATATTTCTTACCCTTGCTCTGCTTTCATGGAAGCCCCAGGAAATACTTTGAGGGGGGGCCATTTGAAGAACTGGGACTAACCAGTCTCTATTATTCAAGTTGTATATTCAAGGAGATGGTCATAAACTCCAGAGCAATGAAGAACCCAAGAGTCACCCAAATACCTGGAGTACTTTATTATATATCTGAAATATCTGTCATTCTTTTACATCAGTGCCAAATGGCTATAAAGAATTACTGTATCCAGAGGATTTTCACTTGGTCAAGTTGTATCTTGGAAACCCCAGAAATCTCATTTCCTTCTAAGACACCCCTTACTGTTGGAAGAGAAAGGCTAAGACATTTCCTATTGGATGTAGCCTCTCAGAAATAAGGTTCATATTGAATACACATTGAAAAGTAGTAAAATGAAGGAAAAGAGAATGCCTGGAACTACCAACTATTCCCAATGTCAACTGGATACAAGAACAGCCCAATAGGAATAAATGCCCTCACTTCTCTACCCAATCATGCCCATCATCTCTTCCCTTGCTCCTTTCAACCCCATTGGCTTCTAAAGTTTTAAACTTACTGTCTTGGGTCACCCCTTATCAGCACAGGAGCATATTGCCAGCTCAAATTGAATAGAGAACTTAATAAAACTTCCTGGAGACAATTGGGGGTTCCAGATACAAGAGACTATGAAACATTTAAGAAAGGAACTTGGGAAAACAACATATACAATAACAACATTGCAAAGACAAACACCTGTGAAAGCCTTAAGAACTTTGATCACCACCACAACCAACCAGGATTCCAGAAGACCCTCAATATAGCATGCTAACCATCTCTGGAGAGAGGTGATGGACACATGCAGAATGAGACATACATTTTTTAACATGGCCAATGAGGTGATTTGCTTTGCTGGATTATACATATTTGTTACAAGTTTTCTTTTTTGTTGTTTTCCCTCAATAGGGTAGGAGAGAGAGAAAGAGAAAAAATATATATTTGTTGATTTAAAAAAATTAATTTTCTTTGAAAGAAAGGAAGAGGGAGAGAAGGAGAGAGAGAGAAAGAGACAGAGAGAGAGAGACAGAGAGAGAGAGAGAGAGACAGAGAGACAGAGAGAGAGAGACAGAGAGAGAGAGACAGAGAGAGACAGAGAGAGACAGAGATGCATTCAGGTCCTGAATTTACTTCCAGCAACATGCCTTCCTAACAGGCAACATCACTTAAAGGAATCATCTCCTCATCTTTTATGAGCCTGCTTAGTGGGTTATGAAAGGCCCTACCCAACTGATGTTCCTAACTCCATACTCCACTGATACAATAACCTGATGCTACCCAGAAATTGCACGATCCAGTATCAAACTCACCACAGTGAATTTCTGAGGGGGGGTGTCAATACAGACTGCGCCATAATACTGAACCTGGAAAAGAAATGGACCAAACTCAAATGGGCATCACAGGAATAAACACACCTTTGCTTTCTGCTCTTTCTTTTGATCTGCAAGATCTATAATCCTGTAGCAGAAATCTCCGATCTCATTTTCTTTTGGAAATTATTATGGTACTCAGGTCAGTACAGTAACATAAACTTCACTCCAAAAAAACTGTAATGGCCCCAATCCTGGGGAAACTCCTGGTGGGGAAATTCCCTTCACTGATGCAAACCAGGAACTCCTTTCTCGAACATTGTCTTTAGGTTACCTACAGTCACTAAAAGTTTAAAGGAACTGCCTATAGCCATACAGCTAGTGTGTGTGAGAAACAAGGCATTGAGCCCAGGTCATCCTGACACCAAGACTGGCCTTCTATCCCCTGCATCCATCTGCCTTGCTTTACATACTTCGTATCCCCCAAATCCAGAAACTGATTGGATTTTCTGAAAGAATAAAAGAGAGACATATGTCTTAAAGTTTCAATGCAATTTCTTTAACTCATGTTTCTTGGCAATTCTTCATTCACTTCTTTTATACCATCATATCATTTAAAGTTAGAAGGGACTAGAGAGGCAATTGCATTTTGCAGAGGAAGGAACAATCTCAGAGGGGAAGTGACTTGCCCAAAGTCACAGAGATAATCGACTACAAAATCTAAATCTAAATTCAGATCTTTTGACTTCAAATTCTATTATATCATACAATATATATCTTTTATCATTATATTACATCATATAATACATTGTTAGTATATCATACAATGCATATCTAACATGTAGGCTGGTTTTTTTTTCCTGTATGGGTACTGAATGCTCTGTCTCCCCAGATTCCCACTGCTCCTTTTCTTTGATTTCTTTCCTTCTTCGAGGGGAGATCTGTCTCCCCGGCTGCTAAAGCCTTCCCTTTTTAAATTACCTTCCTCTGTATATAACTATTACATAGCTAGTTGCTTGCATTCTTGTCTCCCCCACTAGAATTCATGCTCCGTAAGAGTAGGGACTATATTTTTGTCTTCATTCATATCCCAGTGCTTACACAGTATCTGGGACATCATCATTTCTTAATAAATGATTGCTGACTGACTATGACAGTTTTAGTACCCAAAGAGAAGAAAAACAGTTGAATGACTAAAATTGCAGATGAGGGTCATGGTTCTTAATCAATGATTGGTTGCTGTTATGTGTGATAATACATCCTGCCATGTGATAGACAACCTCACTCTTTTATACTAAACAACCACAAAAGTTTGTTGTGTGAAAATACTGTGTAATCCAATTTCTGATAGAAACATAAAAGGGGAGACATTTGCATACAAAATAAATAACCAATAGATCTTACATATATAAACATATGTATACACACATCATTTATCAATCATTTGTTATTGAGAAGACATGTGCCTACCATGACTGGTCAAATATGGGTACGAGTGGGGCCACCCATATTCCCTGTTCCTTTCTTGGGGATGAGAGAGTTCTATTAAAGTGAGTTTCTGCTTCATGTCTGATGTTTGATGAAAAACATTTGACTTGTGATGTGACTCTTGGCCCCATAGAAGGCTCTTGGGTCTGGAATGTTGCTATGGGCATGCTTGGAATCCAAAGCAGAAAGCTTATCACCAGATGTGTCCCAAAGTCAATGGGTTCCCTGGAAGAAGCTTTTCCAATGTGCTGATAGAGCATCACACTGCCCTATTTTTAGGAAAAGGTATTCTTGCTCTGACATGCTGACAAAAGGGTAAGTTTGTTTCTGTCATAAGGCAGATTCAGGATCCAAAAAGGCTCCAAAGGCTAGATTTCCCTTGAAATGTAATTGGGTAAAAATCAGTTCCAAAGTACCAACCTCACAAGCACCAAATGAAGGGAACCATGGCCTGAGAGCAGTTTGTCCGAGAACTATCTGGATTTCTTAGTAGCCTCCAAGCTCAAAAAGAGTCAACACTGTGGTATAACAGCCCAGAAACCTCACACAATCTTGTGTTGTATCAAGAGAAGCAGAGCTTCCAGAAATAAGGAGGTATTCGTTCTATTGTGGGCAGCTAGTGACACAGCAGTGATCCTGGAGTCAGAAAGACCTGAGTTCAAATTTGACCTCAGACATTTGCTAGCTGTGTGATCCTGCCCAAGTCACTTAACTCTATTTGCCTCAGTTTTCTCATCTGTAAAAAGATCTGGAGAAGGAAATGGCAAACCACTCCAATATCTTTGCCAAGAAAACCCCAAATGGAGTCACAACTGAAAAACAACTGAACATCATCAGTCCTACTGTACTCTCTGCCCTGATTGGATCACATCTAGGTTATTGGGTTCAGTTCCAAATAACACTTTTTTGTGTTCTTTGTGTTCTTTGTGCATTTTTGGTTTTGGTTTTTGTGTTCTTTGTGCATTTTTGGTTTTGGTTTTTGTGTTCTTTGTGCATTTTTGGTTTTGGTTTTTGTGTTCTTTATGCATTTTTGGTTTTTGTTTTTGTGTTCTTTGTGCATTTAGTAGTATTTTAATATTTTTTCCAATTATATGCAAAAATAATTTTCAACATTCACTTTTACAAGATTTTGAGTTAATTTTTTTATCTCTTCCTTCCCTCCCCACTCCCCAAGATGTTATGCAATCTAATATATACTTTACATGTCCAATAATATTAAACATATTTTCACATTAGTCATATGAAAGAAGAATCAGGACAAAAGGAGAAAACCACCAGAAAGAAAAAAAAGAAAGAAAATGCTTCAATCTGCATTCAGACTCCATAGTTTTTCCTTTGGATGTGGACAGCATTTTCCATCATAAGTCCTTTGGAATTACCTTAGATCATAGCATTGCTCAGAAGAGCTAAGTCTATCGAAGCTGGTCATTGCACAATGTTGCTGTACAAGTTCTTCTGATTCTCTGAGCAACACTTTTTAAGAAAACATGGATATGGAAAGCAACCGCAGTGGGACAGCCAGTATGGTAAAGGACCTCTGGCTCATACCATTTGAGGGTGCCTTGAAAGAAATGAGAGTGCTTAGCCTGGAGAAGAAAAGATTCAGGAAACAGGAGCTGCCAACAAGTATTTGAAAAGTAGTGAAAGTAGAAGAGAGATTTGATCTATTCATTTGGTCACAAAGAGTAGAACTAGGAGTATGAATGGAAGTAGAAAAGAAAACATTGGGGTTTCCAAACAAATAAAGCTATCACAAAATATCCTGGATTACCTGTGGGGCAGGGGATGAGCCCCCATTAGTCAACCAACAAGCATTTATCTAGCATCTATGTGCCACACGCCTTACTTATTGCTAAATACCAAGACAAAAATAAAATCATTCCTGCCCTCAAGGAGCTTACATTCTATCAGAAGAAACTTCAAGTGAAGGCTGAATGTCAGATGTGTGGTAGAAGAGCTTCTTCTTCATGTATGAATTGAATTAGATGTCCCCTGAAGTTACTCTCAAAGCTGAAATTTTATGTTATCACTCAGTTCCTTGGGTTTTGGGGGTTTTTTTGTTTTGTTTTGTTTTGTTTACTGACTTATTTATTTACTTTTAGTTTACAGGATTCAGTTCCACAATCCCTTGAGTTTCAAATTTTCTCCCTTCCCTTCCCCCCACCCCCACCCATGGTAGCATGCAATCAGGTGTAGGATCTGCGAATTCAGTTCCTTGTTTTAAACACCATCCAACAAATATGTGGTTATGGAGCCTAAATTTTGAGACAAAGACTCGTGGGGGGAGGGGAGAGGAGGGTTTTCTCAGAGCTATTATCCATAGAATGGGTAGCCATCATCCACATAGCATCAATGGGGCATAACAGTACAACAGCGATCATGCCGGGGGAAGGGCAGATGTGAAAAATATTTTGACATTGAGAAGGAGTTCTCCCGCTTGAATCATGATACGGATAATTCTCCATGAAGATGTGACCTTTACTTCCTTAAGAATTTGACTCAAGTGTTTTTAATAAGGGAGAATGCACATAGAAAGTTGGTGTTTACTTTCTCATTGTTGGGGAATCCTTCTTAGCCTGGTACTGTAGTCTGTTTCAGGAACAGGAAAACACAGTATTTTTATATATTCCTCTACCAGCATTGTCGTGCCAAAGAAAATGCCAACACTTCCAATGTCCCTTGGGTGTTCCAATTACTTGGTGGGAAGAAAGGAGGGAAGAGAATAAATATCATCCATGACCATGCCATTCCAATGGATCCTAGGGGTTCAAGGTGCTTGTCACACTCTGCTGCAGAGATCAGTCATACAGAAAGTCCAAACCAATTGGCTCTCCTGATGTCCGTGACCAGACTCAAGCCAAAAACCTCAGCCATGTAGAAAACTAAGTGGAGAGTCAACTAATTGTAAACCACTTTCTATTACTAATTCATCTTCTCCAGGTTCACAGATTTAGAGCTGAAAGAGACCTTAGATACCATTGAGTCTGACTCTTTAATTTTACAGATGAGGAAACTGAGTCACAGAGGGGCTAACACAATACAACAAAAGAGACTCTCCCAGTGTCCCATAGCTAGTAAGTACCTGAAGCAGGATTTGAGTTCTAGCCTTCCTGGTGCAAAGGCAAATGCTCTCTCCACAATGTCACTGAACTGCCTATCTCAGATGGGGAATCAAGACTTGCTAACCTGACATGGAGAACTAAGTACAATTTCCCTTTCTAAAAAAGGAAATGATGGGTTTTAGTCTTTAGGCTGAAGTTGAGTACCCACAGAAGAATTGGGCTGCTGCTGCTGTGGCAGCATAGAAGGGGCTACTGCTAATGTAGAAGAAAGGGTGATTAATTTGATTGACTGGAGTCAAGAAGATAGAGGATCTCATCCAATACTTACTAGCTGTGTGACCTGGGGACCAGCCTCAGTTTTCCTTTGCTGTAAAAAGGATATAATAATAACACCTACCACACAAGACTATCTCAAATGAGATAATGGAGATTAGGTACTTTGCACACCTCAGCTGTATACATTTTAGCTATCATAATAATGGCGTTAAAAGGAAGATGGCAATACCCAAAAGACAAGCTTTTTAGTCAAAGTGGTGCAACTATTGACATAGTCTGACCTTTTCAATGTCCTGTATCCTTTTACTTCTTAAAATAGAAGAAAATAGCTATCTGGCCTGATCTCCTATCACCACTGAATAAATAGGACCTCGGGTATTAAAGATTCTCAAAAAATATAGTCATAGCAATAGAGATAATCCAGTCTGTGAGTCTATCCAGTTATAGGCTTACTGATTTAGAACTCAAAATGACTTTATAGGTCATTTAATCAAACTCTGTCATTTTATAGATGAGAAAGCTAAGACCCTGGGAAGTTTAAGTGACTTGTTCTACAAGAAGTAGCAAACCCCAGGTTTTTTGGCACCAAATTCAGTACTGTTTCCACTGAAATGCCTCTAGTTCAGCAGTTCTCGACCTGTGGGTTATGTTCAATTTAAATACATCCTGCATATCAGATATTTACATTACAATTCATAACAGTAGCAAAATTGCAGTTATGAAGTAGCAATGAAAATAATTTTATGGTTGGAGGTCACCACAACATGAGGAGCTGTATTAAAGGGTCGCGGCATTAGGAAGGCTGAGAACCACTGCTCTAGTTATTAACATAAGGGACTTTGTTCATTATATAAATATATTATACATATATTTATGTATGTATAATATATTTATATTTGTTTATTTTATATTTTAAAATATATTTATATTTTTATATATATTTAAACATATTTATATTTATATTTTATAATATATTATTATATATTTATATTTGTTTATTATATATTTATTATAATATAATTATATATTTTTTGTGTGTATATGCATACATATGTGTGTATTTGTACATATGTATGTATGTATAGTATTTTTTATATATAAACTACATTCATGTAACCAGAAAGCTGTTCTCTCACTAATGTAGCTGATAAAAATCACTTCCCAAGGGAAGTATTGCAGGTACCTTTTAGCAAAGAGTTCCGGTTGGTGTTCTCTCAACAATTCCCCCAGAATTCTTGCTTCTTGAAGATGACTCCTGATGGTTTTAAGAAGGCAAACCAGAGAAATCCTGAGAAGAGCAGAGAGCAGAGTCAGAGAGAAAGATTCTACCCTGGGTTTCTGTTCACTTCATTCAAGGCGAGCAGCTGAGCATGAGGAGTGTTTGCACACAGTGATTATTCTGGGAAGGAATGCTGTCTACCCTGCTGGGATGGAAGCTCCTTGAGGGCAGGCACTCTTTCTTTTGCTGGTATTTGTCTCCCTGGCACTTAGGGCAGGACCTGGCACACGGTAAAAGCTTTGGTAACTTGACACCGTGTGGAAAAGAGAAAATAAGAATCTCCCAGGCTGTAATATGTAAGGGGTTGGGGGTTCTGTTTTGTTTTGGCTTTATTTCCCACTTCTACAGGCCTAACTGAAGCCAAATCTTCTGGTAGCCTCATGATTTCCTGGTTAGTGATCTTCCTGCCCTAACTCCCCTCTTGTTAATATACTTCATTGGATCATGGAGGACTGAAGCTGGTGGATCAGTTCCCAGTGGTCATAAATTGGGCAGCCTCTCTGACCTATGTAGGCTAGACCTGACCACAAGCATGAAAAAATACTGGCATGCATTCAAGATGCAAAATGGATAGGCAAGGCCATGGACTGTCCCCAAAGATTCATAGCACATTGTTTCCTAAGTTCAATGACTATCTAGCAGAATATAGTCCTATGATTTGGAGGCAGAGGACCTGAGTTTGAATCTTGGCTGTGACATTTACCAGTTGTGTGACCTCTCTGATCCCTAATTTCCTCATCTGTAGAATGGGGGACCATAGGGCAATGGAAAGATTGTAATGCTCTACAAACATGGACTTATGAAGCAGAAAAGGCATAAAGGACGTCACAAAGAAATGTATAAGCAAAAAAAAAAAAAAAAGAAAGATGTGCTGGTCACGGGGAGAGAGCAAGGAATCACTCATGAGCAGCCTTAATACTCTACCAGCGTCTTTCCAGTGTCAGCAGAAAGAGGAAGCCATTTACATCAAACCAAGTCAACAAGCATTTATTAAGGGTTTACTGTGTACCTGTCAGTTTTTTCAGTTTATGTGCTAGGTTTTTATTCTTGATATTTCAGTCTTTTGGTTGCTTTTCTTTTCCCTTTGATAATTCTCTTTACTCTTCAGCATTAACCCTCTCTACTTCTGCACAGACCCCAGAAGATGGGCTGTTGAGAGGCCTCTACTTCCTTGCATTAGATGTGCAAAGAATAGAGTATTCTCTATTCACACAACTGGTAAATGTCACAGCCAAGATTCAAACTCAGGTCCTCTGCCTCCAAATCATCGGACTATATTCTGCTAGATACCCTATCTTGAGTAACCTCTGAGGAGGGAGAGATTGGCTTCTAGACCCCTTTGCCTCAGGCTCTACATAGTCTAGTTTATGCTCAAAGGCCAGTTTTTTCTAGCATGTCTTCGTCTTCCACTTCCCCTCCTCCTTTTCTTCATGTGGGTGCTTGAAATGTATAACTTTTGCATACTGTGATATCTTGGAGACTCCTATAGAGTTGCTGCTCTGGGGAATCCCTACAGATAGAGCCTTCAAGCTTGCTTGTGCCAGTCACAGTGGGTATTACAGAATCAGCTGGAGGTAAGGACACACTTAAGTAATAAAGTTCTCTGGAGTTAGTTTATGAGATTTAAACCAAGTTCAGAGGTTCTGTCCTATATTATAAGTTCAGCTAATATTACTCTATACTGCTAGCACATAATTCCCTGTCTAAAATACATTTAACGAGTTGGAGACATTGTGGAAAGCAACTGTGGAAAGTCATCTTGCTAGTCAAGGGATCAATAAAGCATTATTTATTAAAATACAGGAAGACATTAAATAAGTCAATGCTTGTGGTTGTGCTATGCCAATATAATAAAAAATAAGGTACTACCTAAATTAATTTACATATTTAGTGCTAATCAAATCACTAAGGAAATACTTTCTAGAAATAGATAAAATTTTTAAAAATCCATTTGGAAGAAAAGAAGGTCTTATTTGGTCCACCACCTCCTTTTAAAAGAAAAATTACTCAGTACCCCTTGGAAATCTACTTTCTTTAACCCTTTAACAGTTGTTGGGTTTTTTTTTAAATTCAAGTCATTTAAAAAAAATATAAAACATTTTTTAAAAGATGCATCTTAAATTTATTAATTATTATAAATTTTTTGGGAGGGGGGGCTTCCTGCATTGAAATCTTTTTTTAATTGACTTGTTTATTTACTTTTAGTTTACAAGATTCAGTTCCACAATCCCTTGAGTTTCTGATTTTCTCCTCTCCTTTCCTCCCCCCGAATAGTGGCGTCCAATCAGGTATAGGATCCTGAATTGAAATCTTGATGACACCATACTGTGTCATGTAACTGTATAGTATTGTATTACAAACAAGTCATTACACGTACATATTCCTGTGGATATATGCTGGACTTCGCAATAATGCATGACAGACTTGCCTGCTAACACTTACATGTTAAGACTTATCAGCAGACAATCACTGATTGGCTAAAACTTGCATTTTGTGTGTTTATTTGGAAAATAATGGAGTCACTACAACTTTAACACTGTTACACAACTGATGGAACATGTACAAATGGTATTTCAAAATTCTATTCTCTTCTTTCCTTATGCTTCCACTGCCTCCTTATTCAACACCCCCTGGATTGTTCTAGTGTCTACCTTGGGATTCTATGGTAGAATCTCAAGAAAAATAATGAAAAAAGTAAAAGAGGCAGCTAGGTGGCACAATGGATAGAGCACTGAGCCTGGAGTCGAGAACATCTGAGTTCACATCTGTCCTCAGATGCTTACTAGGTATGTGACCCTGGGCAAGTCACTTAACTCTGTTTGTCTCAGTTTCTTCATCTATAAAATGAACTGGAGAAGGAAATGGCAAAACATTCCAGTATCTTTGCTAAGAAAACCCCAAATGGAGAAACAAAGAGTTGGACACGACTGAAATCACTGAACAAAGAAAATAAGTGCATAAAAGAAGGCTGCCTCTCACTAATAAGTAACATGTGACTCAAAACACCACCGCCTGTGTCAAGACGCAAGAAGCATGCTTCACCATCAGTCCTCACAACTCACGGTTGGTCACCATTGGTCAGAGTTCTCAAGTTTTTCAAAGTAATTTTTCTTTACAGCTTTGTAGTCATTGTATAAATTGTTCTCCTGCTCACTTCGCCCTGCATCAGTTCTTATAACTCTTCTTGTGTTTCTCTGAATCATCTCTTCTGTCATTTCTTGGGGGCACAACGATATTTCATTTTATTCATATATGATAATTTGTTGTGAAATTATCAATCCCCAATTGACAGGTACTCTTAGTTTCTACTTCCTTGTTATAATAAAAAAGGGGTTGTCATGAATGTTTTAGTATATATGAGTCTTTTCTCTCCTTCTTTTGTCTCTAACAGTGGTATCACTGGGTCAAAGAATAAACATAATTTTTGAGGTATAGTTGCAAACTGATTTCTGGAATGGTTGGACCAATTCACAGTTCCACCAACAGTGCATTTGTATGCTTATACAGTCCAGTCAAGTCAACAAGTATTTATTAAATGCGTATGTAGCCTGGCCTACCCGGGGTGGCTGCTAGTAGAGGTTCTTAGATCTGCTTTACTAGGAAAGATGGCTGTTCAAGGGGTCAAAAATCTTTTTTAATTACATACATTAGTTCAGGGGAAAGAAATCAGCACCCTGAACTTCAGAGAAAATCCAAACAAAGAAAATACAAACAGAAATAAAGACCAACAGATAGGGCTTCTAACCATATGAGGAACTAGCACAGATCAACAGACAGATCCAACTGTCTGACCAAAGCAAAATATATGTAGTTATCAAAGAAAGAAGCACCAACATCTGAGTTCTTCAAAACTGGGCAGGGCTCCTTAACAACTACCCAGAGTCTCATCTGGTCAAATCACAAGAACACTCTTCCAATGAGTAGACCCTAAAGCAAAATGCTAACCTTAAAGTATATATACTCTTTATTTTTAGAGCCAGAGAGCATCACAACCTTCTGACTTAGTGTTTAATTAGAAATCAACAAAAAGTGTGAAAGCCCTCCTCTAAGAAAGCCTCCCCTAAGCAAGCTTTCCTTAATGGGCTCCCTGTGAGATCTATTAATGGGCAGGGAAGATCTTAAGCCCTATTAACATTATAGTCTACTGTCTTCCAGGCTCTGTGCTAAATACTGGGGATACAAACAAAAAGGCAAAAGCAGTCTCTATTGTCACCGAGTTTAAGAATAATAAGCAAACAGCGGTGGTGGGATTTTAGCAGAGACTTGAAAGAAGTCTGGGAAGTCAAGAAGCACAGAGAAGGAAGGAGAGAAGTCCAGATATTGGGGACAGCTGCCTAGAAATGCACAGAATTAGGAGATAAAGGAACAATTTGAAGAGAGAGGAATATTTGAGGAAGGATGAAGCCAATGTCACTGGATCATGGAATATATGGAATAGGGTAAGGTATTAGAAGTAAGAAGACTGGAAAGGCAGAAAGAAGATAGTTTCTAAAGAACTTTAAAAGAGAATTTTATATTTGATCCTGGAGATGATGAGGGTCTTCACCAGGATGGTGGCAGTGTCAGAGGCAGGAAGGGAATGTATATGAAAGATACTGGGAAGGCAAAATCAAAAGGACTTGGCAATAGGTTGGATTTGGGAGGATGATAAAAAGTGAGGCGCCAAGAATGTTGTTGTTGTTCATCCTTCTTTTGGAAGAGGGCCAATGACATCATGGGGCAATACTTTGACTTACCCGTGAACCAAATTTAGGTGAGGCAGAGTTGCACAAAGTTTTCAGCCCCACTCTCTCTTCCAGAATCATCAAAGTCCAGTGGCAAAACAAAAGTAAAAACAAATAGCTTTGGCTTGGGATGCATTGGATGACCTTGGCATCTTCAATGTCTGACCAAGCTCTAAGTGCTCCACAGCACCTGCTTCAGCCCGCATGGCTGTTGGAAAAAATTATTCTCATTCTCCCATTCCACCAGGGGAAGTCTTCGCACTCTTGGAGTTGTGACATTTTAAAAGTTTGAAAGACATAGTTTTGGAGTAATCGTTTTATCAATAATGCTAGCATATTATTAATAAGAAGGCTCAATGACACTTTCAAAAGCCAAAGACCCCTCATGGAATCCACCCAATCTTTATATGTCATTGGAAGGGTGGTTATTTCCTGAGGATGGCAGTTGATTCTGATTGGTTAACAAATAAGGAGAGAAAATGAATGTTATAATGGAATGGACCTATTCTAACAAGGGGCTAAGGGTACTGACTTTGATTGTGTCATTTACTTTACACCGGTCTTGATCAATTTAATCCAAGAATTTATCCCCACCCAAATCTGAGTTGAACACAATAGGCTGGAATTTACCTAGATAAGATAGTTTGGTGGAGTAAATTTTTGGCCCAGGTCAGTATTGTTCTTCAGAAGCTGGGCTTCAAACAAGGAAATAGAACAGGAAAAAAAAGCCTGGATCTTCCCCAAAATTAGTTATTAATAATCACTTTTCTCAGAGTAGATACCCCTCTAACTCACTGATGGATTTGAGACCTATTGGTTACTCTCAGCCTAGTTTAACCCATCTGAGAAGATCTTTTATAGCTTCTTGGAGTCACAGATGAGAGGTAGACACCAAAGGTGGATGAATAACCCTAAAAGAGTTCAACAAAACCTCACATCAGAGGTGCCTACCCTCCCTGAACACCACATGCAAACCAGCGGAGGACACAAGCCTGGGTGACTGATAGGCTGGTGGTATCCTTGTCAGTAATAGGGGAGTTAGAGGAGACGGACTGGAGAGACAGGGGAAAGCAAGTTATTCCGTTCACTTTTGGACATGTTTAATTCGAGGTGTCAATGGGAAAAAACAGTTCAAGATATGCAATAGGCCAGTAAGACTGGAGAGAGGTTAAGGATGGATAAATAGATCTAAGAATTATCCAAGTCTTCCCTCCCACAGTCCCTTTAGTAATTTAAGGTCATATTCCTTTCTTGGCTTCTAGCTTTATCAATATGATAGGTGTAACACAGACATTTCTATTATTTTTCTTAGTAATTAATATATACAAAAATACATTTTATATGATATGATGTCTTATGTGTATGCTCCAAAGGGCAATCTGGAATTGCCCTGGAAATTGGTGCTCTGGGCTGAACTGGGGAGGAGTCATCTAGATGAGATTAAGAGTGAGGATTCAGGAAGAGAAGTCCTAGGTAGTGGTATTAATAGCAGCTGCCAGAGTGTGACTTCTTTGATTTTACTATTAACTCCCAGCACAAATCAGTTGGTTCATGTGATGAATACCATGTCTGCACCACAAACGCAGTTTCATGAATGTCCCTGTCAACATCACAAAGTCCGGAGTCAGATGTGATCACCACACATCCTCTAGCATATGAGATACAGGCATTCCATCCGAACAAACGTCCCTCAATTAGCCAACAGCTGATACAGTACTCGGAATCTTCCCTGGTTTCCTGGAGATCATCAGAGCTGTCAACAATCTCAGCTAATTTCTAGCCCCGGCTCAGGGAGGGCAGTTCTTTAGGCATGTGAACCCTCTGGCTGATACCCTTCTCAAGTCTTCAGAGGAAAAGATTCTAATACCTGCTATAAATCATAGTCAAGACACAACCATCAGACTATTTATGGTTATACTGAGTAGGGAGTTCAAAATGTGCACAAGAGAAGAAAGGAGAGTCATTCAACCCATCAATAAGCATTAATTAAGCAATTACTAGTGCCGAGGTAGAGGGCTAAACCTGTTGTTATGATTGTTTTTCCTTCCTTCTTAAAGTGGACCATGACACCAGGGAGGTGAAGCCTTGACTTGCAAGTTAATCATATTTAAGTGAGGCAAGGCTGTGCAAAGTCCCCAGCCTCATTTTCTCCTCCAGAGTCACCTGGGGGACGACTGGAAATGGCCTCCCAAAAAGTGGCAAAAGACAGTCCCTGCCCTCAAGGAGCTGACAGTCTAACGAGAGAGACAACATGCAAACAATTATATTGTTGGTCATCCTTTTCCAAAGAGGACCAGTGACATCACAGGTGATGTCTTGACTTGCACGTGTGTTGGCTTTCAATGAGGCAGAGTTGTGCAAAGTTGTCAGTCTCTCTCTTTGAGTCACTGAAGTCCAGTGGCAAGACCCAAGTCAAGGCAACCAGCCGTGATCCAGGATGCAGTGGATAACCTGGGTATCTTCCATGCCTGACCAAGCTCTAAGCACTCCACAACACCTGAGTCAGCTGCCTTCATGACTGTTGGAACAAACTGTTCTTATCTTAGAGAAGTCTTCAGTGTTTGGGGGTAGATATCCCCCTAATTCACCAATGGGTTTGAAGCCCATTGGTTACCCTGCTTTAGCCTGCTATAGCCCATCTACCTGAGACATTTTACTGAGGTGTGTCCCCTGCATGGTACAGCTTCTTGGAGCCAAAGGTGAGAATTAGGTAACAGGTGGGCACCAAAGGTAGATGGGTAGCCCTGAAAAGGGCTCAACAAGCCCTCACACCAGAAGTGCTAATCCTCCCGAATGCTCTATACACCCCAAACAAAATATGGACAAGATTAACTGGAGACAATAGAAGGAAGGCACTAGAATTAAGGGGGAGTAGGAAAGGCTTCCTTTCCAAGGTGGGGTTTTGGCAAAGACTTAAAGGGGATCAGAGAAACCATGAGGCAGAGAGGGAGAGGGAGAACATTCCAGATAAGGGAGACAGACAGTGAAAATGCCCAGAGTCTAAAGATGGGGTATTGTCTGTGAGGAACAGCAAGGGCACCAGCGTCTCTGAATCACGGAGAATATGAAGGAGAGGAAGGTACAGGAAGACTGGAAAGGTAGAAAGGAACCAGATAACAAAGGACTTTGAATGTCAAACAGAGGATTTTACCTGTGATCCCAGATACGATTTTACTGGAATTTGATATAGCATTGTGTCAGAGACCAAAACGTCACTGGATCACAGAATATGTGGAAGAAGTAACCTGTAAAAAGACTGGAAAAATAGGAAGGCACCAAATTACAAATGACTTTAAATGAAAAATAGAGGGTTATATAGTTGATCTGTGATGTAATAGAGAACCATTGGGAAAAGTTGGAGAAGAGCATTTGCCCCATGGGAAGCTGGTACAGGACCAAAAAGAAGCAACCAGAAGGAACAGAAAAAGGAGCGAACCTGGCATCAGGAAAAATTTGGGTTCAAATCTTCACAAGAGACCTTCTGTTTGTAAATCTGTGATCCTGGGGTCCTCAAAATGAGCTTTCCAAAAGACAGATTTTTATTCAGTTCTTTAATAATTTGTTGTTCCATCATTTTCAGTTGTGACTGACACTGTGACCCAATTTGGGGTTTCTTTCGCAGAGAATCTGGAGTGGTCTGCCATTTCTTTTTCCAATTCATTTTACAGATGAGGAAACTGAGGCAGAGTTAAGTGACTTGTCCAGGGTCACACAGCTACTAAGTGTCTGAGGACAGATTTGAACTCATGAAAATGAGTCTGATTCCAAGTCCAGTGCTCTATCCACTGTACCTTCTTGCTGCCAGGCATTCACAATGATTACAACAAAGTAAATAATGACAATACAAAAAGGGAACAAAATTCAGGTCCAACAGAAAGGATGTTGCCAGTAGCATACATTCTAAGTTTAAAGATCTCTCTTTTCTTTCTGTTCACAATTGGCAAATGGCAAAAGTAAAAACTGATGACCAAACACCACAATGTCTTAGGTGGTGCCATTCAGTGTTTAGGGGTACATATTTTGGGTTGAAATATCTCGTGTCAGTAACGTTTGGTTTGTATGTTTTAAGTCAGAAACTGTTTAGTTTTGTTTAAAAATAGATGCCGGAGGAGGTTTACTCTGGCAAGGCAGCCCTTACCACCAGCCTTACTGCTCAGACCAGACAGTTGGCTGATATCGGCTTCCCAAATCTTCTCCCCCTTATCTTTGGCCAAGGACAGGTTTAGAAAGCAGAGATAAAAGAGCTTGTTGGCGGTGAGCTCCGGACAAGTCTGAGCTGCTCTCCCAAGTGGTCCTCCGTCTGTCATCCAACACTCATTCCACTATCAGGAACATTTTGCTGCTCTCAAGATGAACGGCTCTTACCACATAAACAACAGGTTATAATGGGACAGAATGAAACACCACTGGAGCCATCTGAAAAAGGAGGAACCCTGAATGCTCTCAGATCCTTACCCCTGCTTCTGTAGGAGGCTTGTGTTCACCATGCACCTAGTCTCAGGATGGGGAACACCATCCGGGCCCTCATTGCCTTTGTCCCCACCAACGAGTGCCAGAATTACCTGCTTGGAGACCTCCAGGAGATGCCACTGGACAAGATGGTGGACCTGAGCAGCAGGCAGCTGCGAAGGTTCCCCTTACACGTGTGCTCCTTCCAGGAGCTGGTAAAGCTCTACCTGAGTGACAACAATTTAAACAGCCTGCCCCGCGAGCTGGCACAGCTGCAGAACCTTCAGATCCTGGCCTTGGATTTCAACAATTTCAAGGCTTTGCCTCCGGTCGTGTGTACCCTGAAGCAGCTTTGTATCCTCTACCTAGGGAACAACAAGCTGCGTGACCTGCCCTTAGAGCTGAGCTTGCTGCAGAATCTCAAGACCCTCTGGATAGAGAATAACTATCTGACCCAACTGCCCGAGGTCATCTGTGAGTTGAGCCTCCTCAAAACCCTGCACGCTGGCTCCAATGCCCTGCGCCTACTTCCTAGGCAACTGAGCAGACTCCAGGAGCTGAGGACCATCTGGCTCTCGGGCAACCTGCTGACCCATTTCCCCACGGTGCTGCTCCACATGCCCTTCCTAGAGGTCATCGATCTGGATCGAAACAACATCTCCTACTTCCCCAACCTGGTTCACCTGTCGGGCCTGAAGCTGGTCATCTATGACCACAACCCCTGCAGAAATGCCCCTAAGGTGGCCAAGGGGGTACGGCGTGTGGGGAGGTGGTCAGAGGAAACCCCCGAGCCTGATCCCAGAAAAGCCAGGCGGCTTCGGATGGCCAAGCAGGAGGCTGGTGAGGTCCAGGCACCTGCTCCCCCTGTGCCTCCTCTTCCTACACCTGAGAAACTTGATTAGTGCCTTCCCTATGTGCTGATCTGCACGTTTTCTTTTCTGTAGCTCGTTGGTACATAGCTGTCTGCATACTGTTTCCCCCATTAGACTCCGAGGTCCTCAAGAACAAGAACCGTCTTTTGCTTTTCTTTGTACCCTCAGCGCTTAACACATGCCTGGCACATTTTTGTTGTTCAATTGTTTTTCCAACTCTTTGTGACCCCATTTGGGATCTTCTTGGCAGAGATGTTGGAGTGTTTTGCCATTTCCTTCTCCGGCTCATTTTACCGATGAGGAAACTGAGGAAAACAGTTAAGTGACTTGCCCAGGATCACACAACTAGTAAGTGTCTGAGGTCAGATTCAAACTCAGGACCTCCTGAATCCAAACCCAGAACTCTATCCACTGCACCACATAGCCTCCTCCACCAGGCATATATAGTAAGTGCTAATCAATGCTTGTTGGCTGACTTTGCTTTGGACCCAACTACAGAACACTTGTGGTTATAATTAATATTCCTTTCCTGAACAATCTCTCCTGCATAAAGAAATATATGGGAAACAGCTCTTATTCCCATTGGAAGAAAGTGGAATATCCAATGACTAGCCTTTCTCACAACTACATCTACCCCTCTCAAACCCAGTTAACTGGAAAAAAGTCAACATAACATTATGACCCTACCTCACTTGTCTCCTTAGGATTCTGCAGTCCTGAAGCAAAGAAGTTGGAAATGTATTCTGAGAGCACACAGGCTGTGTTGTGCTTAACTTTGTGTACCTAACATCTAGTGCAACGGCTTGCACGGAACAGTACTTAACAAATCCTCGGGGAGAGCTGAATTTAATTCTCCTTGGACAATGTGGTTTAAAGAGGAAGCTCTTTTAACAGATAAAACCATCACCTCTCAACCGGATGGCCCTTATCTTACTTCAATGGAACCATGGTGCTAACAGGGTTTATATTCATCCCACCCATGGAGATCACAATCCATCCAAGGTGCCTTCCGGGTCCAAATCCTACAAAATGAACTAGGTAAAGTCTACACTGGGAAAGTTGAATCTTCCGCTAGTAGGCTGGGCAGGCATCCTGCTCAGATCGGAGCTATCCAAAAAGAAAATATTTTCATTAGCCCATGGCTGTTTATGTGACATGCTAACTAACATGTTCCTTCCCAGGGCTGAAATTATTCTGCATTACACATTAAGAGCACTTAAAATTGTGTTCCCAGCATTGTCTTCAGAGTCAGACTCAGTCATGGAAAAATCTTTTCTCTTAATGAAACAAATATTTGTGAGACATTTTTACTGTAGCTCAAAACCCACTCTACTTAATGCTTCCCCACCACCCTCATAGAGCTGCTAAGCCCTGACTGACATTAATGAACCTGAAAATTGGTTTGGCCTGATTTAGTCCATTTCCCATAAAAGTGCCTCCCATTCAGTGCCTGCTTCTAATTCTTTTATGTCATTCATGATCATCTGGAAAGTAGAGACTTTCTTTAGCTGTACTCTCATTAAAGTCATGTGTAGACTGGTATTCTGGCTGATAATCATGCTATCTTTCTACTTGTTTAAATAAATGAAAGTCAACCAAACCCCAAACCCTGGTTCTCTTGGTGTGAAAGTAACTTCATCAAGGAAATTCACATCTGGTCAGAGTAGTAGGATTCTTAGTGGTAGGTTAAACATTTATTCACTTGTTTAAGAAAATAAATAGAAGCAAATGTGAATTGCAGATTGCTTTGTGCATAAGGATCACCAATATTTGTCTATTTAAAATTAATGTCCTGGTCTGATTGAGTTTGTCATGTATTTCCACAGGCAATTTCTATGCATCTCTGTAAATAAAACAAGAGCATATTTGCAATTATCTTCAGACACACGTGCAAATTGTATGCCCTTTTTTTTTCTTCTTGGGAAAAAGTTAATTCATTCTCAGTCAAATTGTCAGTGGCTTGCTTATTAGACACACACTAACTTGTTTAATTTATTAAGAGTATGTGAATATAGCATCTGACCAATCAATCTGAAAGCACTGCATAAAATGCGTCTTAATGTCTTGGAAAGGTTACTTCAAAGTACCATTTTCCAGCATACTGACTTATATAAAAACTTCCTTGAGAGAATAAGGCAAGGCCAGGGGAGAAAGGAGCCATTTACGGGATGATTTTGCATAGTTTCCTCCCTGGCCTCCAGGTCAACTGGACTTTCAAAACCTTTTTTTTGATGGTTTTTTAGGTGCAACAGAATTATTGAAACTGTCAAGGCTGAGGAGTTGGGGGCATTTATCCGCTGCTAGACCAAATCTGGACCATAGATGAGAACAAAATATATATATAAAGCACTGTGTATACATTAGAGTGTCATCTAAATCACATTATTATTACTTATTATTATTAATATTACTATTATATTCCCTCTGGATGGCAATCCATTTTGGGGCATGAATTCATGACATCCTTCTGGACTAGGTCTCCTCCTGCTTCCTAAATTAGATGATGGAAGCTAATTGTCCAACAAACGGGTTGATTATATTTATTATAAAAGTAACAATGACTATCATTATAATGATAATTAACATGTATATAGCACTTTAAGGATTACAAAGTCCTTTACACATATTAGCCTATTTTGTCCTAACAATAACCCCTGGCATGTAAATGCTATTATGATCCCCATTTTACAGATTAAAAAAGAGGTTAGGCGACTTGGTCAGGGTCACACAGCTATTAAGTGAGGCTAGATTCAAATTCAGGTCCCAGCTCCGGTACCCTCTCTACTGTACCACCAAACAAAGGTCATGAATTTAGAGCTGAAAAGGTCCTCAGGGGTCATAAAGCCCAACTCCCTCATTCCATAGATATCAACTGCAGAGATAATAACTTAGCCCAGAGTCACACAAGCCAGTATGTACTGAAGGCAGAACTTATTCCCAGAACAAGCCCTGAGTTTGACCCAAATAGACTCGGTCTGACCTCCAGCCTGAGGGAAGCTCTCTATGCCATGTTCTCTCTCTCAACATATGATCTGACTCAGCTGAATAATCTAAAAATTATTGCATTATATAATTGCACCAAAGCTGAATGAGCTTTTTTCCCCCTACTGATATGATCAATAGAGGAGGTAGAAAAAAAAACACTAAAAAGAACAAATTTGGGGAAAGTACCTTACTAGGGAACAAGCAGGCTTTCACAAGTAAGAGTCAACAATGAACCACATCTTCAGCATTTCATAACTTATTGAAAAATGAAGAAAATATCAGATACCACTGTGCTTATTGATTGATTTTTTAAAACATTTGATTTGATAAGCAAGATGTCACCTGATGGGTGCTTTTACAGTGTCTCCCATAGACACATCAACTTCGGGGGGCAGGGATGTAAGCTTATCAGATGCTTGTCTCAGCAGTAGAGGAGATCCACCATGGCATCCAAAATGGAGGAGAGATTTCCTGTGGATAGTGAGGTCTCTCATTTATTCCTGTTTACAGATGACATTGTGCTAAGTGTATCAAGACCCAGAACACTGCAGAACTTCCCAGAACAGATCTGTTATTCCTTAAAGGATTTTGGCCTGACCGTCCACACAGGAAGGACCATGTAGTTGCAGGATGTATGTTGCTCAGATTTCAACACGCATTTGGATAGAGAACCTATAGAGTTTACACATTAGTAAAATATACCTGCAGCACAGATGACACGGATGGGCAACAAAGTGGGTCCAGATTCAAAGAGGAAGAGGAGTATAGACTGCTTTTGCCTTTGTCAAACAGCAAAGCTTCTTTGTTAACCCCAAACTTCCACTGAAAACAAAGATTCATCTTTTTAATACCAACATTTTACCAGTGTTGCTATGTAGCAACTAGCTATGGAATGCAACTTTCTGAAGAATCAGATGTATGTATATCACACAGAAGGCAATGGAGACACAGTTGAGGGTAAAGTATTATCTAGTAATGATAAGAGCAGAAAGATAGTAATGTAATGAAAACAAGGGATGATGGATGACCAGAGTGCCAAGAGCATTTGATTGACTCACACTGTCAACAAACCCTTTAAAAAAAATTGTCTTCATTGGCAACTTCATGACCCATTTTAAACTCAAGAATGTTAGTCTTCTTTGTGAAGCTAAGTTCAAAGACAGAAAATTCATATATTACTTTAATTTAGAGAGAGAACAGGTAATGCTGGATAGTGAGTGTTTAATCTTTAAAAAAAAGCATAATGTATGTAACCTTCTAGAAATCTTCTACACAATTGATTTAATTTCTTTGCTTTGGATATTAAATGAAAGGACTATTAAGTAAACATGGAAAACTGGGTACAATTAGAAAGTGAAAATTAAATCAGGAGGAAAGATTAAACTCCATGACAATTTTACACAATGCATTTTTGTTGCTCTTAGTTTAAAAAAAAAAAAGCCCGAAGAATAAATACAACATTGATTCTATGAAACCAAAATAAACATATAAACCAGCATCTTCAAAAGTTCATGCAGAAAGACACTTTTTGGCTTGGTAGATAAAGCTTGCTCCCTAGTCAAGAAGACCTAAGTTCAAGTTTTGTCTCTAACACATACTCCTTTAATGTTTGTTTGTTTGTTTTTTAGGGTGGCTAAGTGGCACAGTGAATAGAGCAACAGCCCTGGAGTCAGGAGGACCTGTGTTCAAATTCAGCCTCAGATACTTCACACTTACTAGCTTGTGACCTTGGGCAAGTCACTTAATCCCAATTGCACCCTCCCCCCTCAAAATTTTTTTTAATGTTTATTTTTTAAAACTATTCCTGAAAAAAAATTAAAAATAAAAAAACCTATTCTTGAATTCTCTTTTCTCCTGTTCACCCCTCGCCCACCCACTGAGAAAGCAAACGTGATATGAATTATACATGTGAAATCAAGAAAATATATTTTTATATTAGCTATGTTGCAAAAAAAAAGTAAGAAAAATTTTAAAGTAAAAAAAGTATGTTTTGACATGCACTTAGACTTCATCAGTTTTGTCTCTGGAGGCAGATAGCATTTTTCATCATGAGTCCTTTGGAATTATCTTGAATCACTGTATTGATCAGAAAAGCTTAGTCATTCACAGTTGATCATTGTACAATATTGCTGTTACTGTGTGTGGTGTTCTCCTGGTTCTACTTGTTTCACTTTGTATCAGATCATATAAGCCTTCCCAGATTTTTCTTAAACCATACCATTTGTCATTTCTTATAGCACAATAAAGAATCATAATCATATACCATAACTTGTTAGCCATTCCTTGATTGATGGGCATCCCCTCAATTTTCAATTCTTTGCCTCCATGAAAAGTGGCATCTATATATACAAATAGACCCTTTTTTGCTTTCCTTTGAGTTCTTTAGGACACAGCCCTAAGTAATGGTATTGCTGGGTCAAAGGGTATGCACAATTTTACAGCCCTTTGCACATAGTTCCAAATTGTTCTCCAGAATGGTAGGATCAGTTTGTGATTCTATCATTAATGTCACGATTTTTCTACATCCTTCCCAACATTTGTCATTTTCTTCTTCTGTCATGTTAGCCAATCTGAAAGTCATGATACGGTACCTCAGAGTTGTTTTAATTTGTATTTCTCCAATCAATAATGATTTAGAGCATTTTTTCATATCACAAGTTTTGATTTCTTCTTCTGAAAACTGTTTTTTTATATCCTTTGACCCTTTATCAATTGGAGAATGACTCATATTTTTATGAATTTGACTCAGTTCCCTGTATATTTGAGAAACAAAGCCTTCATAAGAGAACTTCCTGTAAAATTTCTCCCCAGTTTCCTGCTTTCCTTTTTTTTTCCCTTCTTTTTGGAGGAAGGCAGGACAATTGGGGTTAAGTGACTTGCCCAAGGTCACATGGCTAGTAAGTGTTAAGTGTCTAAGGCTGCATTTGAACTCAGGTCCTCCTGACTTAAGGGCTGGTGCTCCATTCACTGTGCCACCTAGCCGCCGCCCCCCCCACTTTCCTTCTAATCTTGGCTGCATTGGTTTTGTTTGTTCAAAGATCATGTAATCAAAATTATCCATTTTATTTCCTATGATCCTCTCTATCACTTATTTGGCCTTAATTCTCCCCTTATCCATAGATGTAACAGGTAATATTTTCCATGCTCCCTTAATGGGCTTACAATATCATCCTTTTTCTTTAAATCATGCCCCCATTTTGACTTTATCTTGGTATATGGTGTGAGATATTGGTTTATATCTAATTTGTATCAAACTTTCCAGTTTTCTCATCAATTTTTGTCAATAGTGAGTTCTTGCTCAAAAACCTTAGATCTTTCAGTTTATCAAACACAAGATTTCTATGGTCATTTACTACTGTAGGTACCTATTTACTACCTGTCACGTACCTAATCTGTTCCACTGATCCACCACTCTTTTTTCTTAGCCAGTACCAGATTGTTTTTATGATTACTACTTTGTAATATAATTTTGAAATCTAGTATTGCTAAGCTGCCTTCTTCCATCTCCTTTCCTTTGATATTCTTGTTCTTCTAGACAAATTTTATTATTTTTCCTAGCTCTGTAAAACAATTCTTGGGTAGTTTGATTGGTATTGGCACTGAATAAGTAAATCAAGTTGGGTAGAATTGTCATTTTAATTATATTGGCTCAGCCTACCCATGAGCAAGTAATATTTCTCCAGTTGTTTAGATCCGCTTTCTTTGTGTGAAAAGGGTTTTGTAATTGTGTTCATATGGTCATACATACTTTTTATACCACGGACTGGTTACTCAACTCTAAGTAATTCTCTAAGACTATAAATTAAAGGGGCAGGTGCCAATCTACATTGACCTTTCAAAGACTTTAGCTTAAAAAGTCCAAGGTCTCCCACTACATTCAGAGCCATCTCTAGCTGTCCAGATCTATATTTTGCCACTGGATCCTGAAGACTCTGAAGGAGAAATAGAGGCTGGTGGCTTTGCATAGCTCTCTCTCATTTAAATCCAATTTACTTGCGTGCCATGGCATCACCTGATGTCATGGTCCTCTTTGAGAATGAAGAACAAAAACAACGCTGGTAGAAAGAACCTGTTCAGTGGAATTGCCTTACGCCCTTTCCATAAAAATCTTGCACATAAAAGATTATTTTTACCCTAAGTAAAAGAAAGTTAACTAAACAGTAAAACCAACTACCATTCTTAACACAAAACCTGCATGAGGGTCACATGAAAATGATGTAAGTTTTTCCTTATGTAACCTAAAAATATCCAGAGCAGGGCTTGTGTGTGTGTGTGTGTGTGTGTGTGTGTGTGTGTGTGTGTGTGTGATACACCCCTCTGTCAATCTGGTCAAGTCCTATGGATGCTTTCTCAGATTTTAAATATACATAAAATGAAAAACAAAGGAAACCAATTATATTGAAATTCAGTTACTGATATGTTTAAAACAAACAAATGCATAGATCCCAGGTTTAGAACCCCTCACTTGAAAGGTGCTTTGTCATCTTTCCCCAAACTGTTCATATTTCAATAAACCCACTAAGCTCATTCTGGCCTTCGAATGCACCCCTTTCCTCGCAACTGCCTGACAGAATCCATAGCTTCCTTCAAAGCCTCTATTGATCCAGCCGCCAGCACTAAAAAACAAAACCCCAAAAAGCTGGCATTTATATATATTTTGATCTTACTTGTTTGTGTAAATGTCATTTCCTTCTAAGCTTACAAGAATGTAAGTTCTTTGAGAGCAGAGCTTCATTTTTCTTTTTTATATTTCTAGTGCCTAGTACGGAGCCCAGAACAATGGATGTTAATAAGTGCTTGCTGAATGAACTGAAAACATATATGACCAATACCCTAACAGCTCTACTAAACAGTGTAACACGTAGACTTGCACAATTACTACCGTCCGTCAAGTTGTTTTTTCTTGAATGAAAAGATTAAAAACGGCCAAACATCAAAGGATGAATTTTTTTCAAATCCTCCATCTTTGCAAGAGAAATTATCACAGCCATTCTAGCCCTAAACGTGAGAAATCTAATTCTGAGATTATATGCCTCTGCCTCCCCATCATCCCTCTAAATTAGGAAACACATGGACATGATTACCATGAAAATTCTTGTCCCATTTCCTTACAAGTGAATTAGAATCCTTCCTTCCCACTATTATCTTAGAACTAGTATTTGACAAATTAAGTATTTTTCTAGGTGATAAGACGAGGGAAGATTTGAGGTTTTCTTCTTATTCTACCAAAAGCTGCCAACTATCCTTCTATTCTTTTGTCTCTAAATCATATTGTTTTTGTTATCTTCAAGGTTAATTATCTTATCATTCACCAGTTATGGGGCTCAGGACTCAAATATTGGATAAATGTACTTCCCACCACTAAATATAGGCAAAAGTATTTCCTGTATGCTCTCTCCCTAAAAGGGATGATTATAACATTCTTCAATCATTATTATCAATGATAAAGACCAAAACAAGGCAGTTCTAGAAAAGGGTATGATGCTCAACATATGTCACAGACTTACTATTTTGGTGGTTTTTCTTCTGGATTTTTTTTTGACATATTAATGTTTTCCTTTAAACTGTGGTGTCCAGAACTGATAAAATGTCAAAATAAAGCCTATAACCAAAGCTTTGGCAAAAATAAGGTAATATATCAGTATGCATAATTAATTGTAAACCACAATTAAAACACCAATAGATTTTAATACCTGAGTGGCTTAAGTTGACCGTGTTCCCTTTAGTAAAAATCTCAACAAGAGTTTTGTTTGTTTGGTGGTAATCAACAAGTCTTTAGTCTTCACTTCTACCTAGAAAATGGTGTTAAAACATTTTGTAAAGCAAGTATACTTTGGCCTAGGAACAAATCAAGATCAAGCAACCATTTTACTAATGCTATGAAACAAAGCAACAATTGGCAGTTTGGGAATAAAATTTCAACAAATCCTCTCCCACCCCCAGCTCCCAAGCAGAACACAGGGAATTTAAATAGTAACTTTGCACAGCCCTCCCTCCCTCAAATCCAATTCATTTGCAAGTCATGTTATCTTCCTAAAAGTAAGCTCTCTTAGAGGAGGAAACACAAAATGCACCACCAGAAGGGATAATGAAAAAGAAAACCAAACAGAACAGTAATTAGCTCCTCCATTCAGTTCAGAACCCCCCTTACACACACACACACACACACACACACACACACACACACACACACACACACACACGTCAATATTCTGCAGAAGTTCTGGTCAGAGACAAACCAGGTAGGTACAAGATAATACACTCATGGAGTCCAGTCCCACACGAAATGTTGGAGCCAGACCCCTGCCAGGACAAGGGACAAGGCTAGACTAGCGTTCAGTGGATGCCAGGCAGCTCAAAGTTTGTAGGAAATGGGGTCAGATGAGCGCCCAGCCTGGGAACAGCCTCTGCAAAAGGGCCAGACCAGTACTGGGCTCAAGCAACCTGGACATGAGCAACTATAGGAGAAAGGGTCAGAACAGCACCTAGATAGAACATGCTCAAGCCACAGCTAGGTAAAGGGCCAGGGCAGCACAGGGGAAGTAAAGGACCTGAAGTATTGTGAGAGGTCTGCTATGAAGACAATCAGCGTCTGACTGGGGTCTACCAAGGTCACAGCAATGAACAGAATAACTTACAGTTCGGAATTCTGCAAAGAGGAGCCAAAGCCAAAATCTAAGTTAAGCCCCAAGAGTACTGAGCCAATACTCAGAATTCCTACAGAAGGCAGGACCTAGTCCCACCCAAGACAAAAAGGACCAAGAAGGGCCTGCCCACACCATCCAGGAATGTGAAAGGTAGGGTCTAGCCAACACAGAAACTAAGGCTGGAGTTAAAAGCAAATCCCAGAAAATACCAAAGACAATGAAGAAATACTACGAACGTGAGATCCAAAGAATAAACCCTGCTGTCCTGCAGCAGGGCTGAGAAAGAGTCACTGACCCAGAGGTTACTAGTGGGTGCATAGTCAGGACTAATGGTCAAAGTAAAGAGCCAATGTTTATTGTGCCAGGCACAGCTTTATAGACCCATAATCCTTTTCCCTTGTCTTCCCTTGTGGACATTGCTCACTTCTATGTTCCCACGCCCTGAGTGTAAAATGCTATGCTTCCCTCTAGGACCTAATCCTCACACATGTATGTTTGCACACTTTTCCTGAGTGATGGGGAACTGATCCAAGCCATCAGCAGGGTCAAACGCCTGAGAGGGCTTATTCAGCCATCTAGGTCCAAGTCCCACTTGCCTGTGGTCCTCAACAAAGTAGAAAGAAAAGAAATTCCTGGCCACAAGGACCACAATACCGATATCTGTAATAAATTGAATAAGATACAAAATATAATTATAGGAAATTTCAGCTACAAAGAATGACAAGAATAGAACTGAATTCTCTGAAATTAAGAATGAGCCAAAAAAAAAAGACTTCATAAAGACAAAAAATATTAAAACAAAATAAAAAGATTGAAGAAAAGACGCAGAAAAGATAAGATAGGGGTAGGTAGGTGGCACACTGGACAGAGCACTGCTCCTGGGCAAGGTACCTAACCTGTTTGCTTCAGTATCTTCCATTACAAAATGGGAATCACAGCACCTATCTCAAAGGGTTATGGTTAGGATGAAAGGAAGTAGTATTTGTAAAAAAGTGCTTAGTACAGTGCCTGGCACAGTAGGAGCTATATACTTACTCCCTTCCCCTCCCCATCTCAGTTTAGAAACCAAAAAATAAATTCAACATAAATTTTGTGGAATGATTTGCCACAACACTGAAGTAATAACTGGATCTTAATTTATTGAATATTTCTATTTTAGGTGATAACAAAGTACTGAACCAAATAACTAGCTCACCTGTGCTGGTGGGCAGGACTATCATGAATCCATCCAAACTCTAAACTACAGAAGCTTTTCTGCAATTATTTTATTACATTAGGGGTTAGCACAAGACATGATAATACAAGACAAATCAAAAGCAAGTTAAACATTGGAAATTTTATTTCAGTGCACAGTAGGAGGAAATGAACTTTTAAAAAATCAACTATGTTTTATCTGAAAATGAAACAGCAAATAAATTAGACCCATGGTGAAATAGAAGTCAGTTTAAACGTCCAAATTCTCGGATATGCTTTGTTTCAGATAAGCTTCTGTTCCTTCGTCTTCCTTAAGAGGTGCAGTTCCCTCCAACAACTCTGTAATTGAAATAATTGGCCCCAGAGTCCTCTGGGATATGGGAATGTCTAACATGGGTGGTGATCTGGTACACGTTTTCTGCAAAAAA
The DNA here is from genome assembly GCA_028646575.1 of Pseudocheirus occidentalis. NCBI lineage: Eukaryota > Metazoa > Chordata > Mammalia > Diprotodontia > Pseudocheiridae > Pseudocheirus > Pseudocheirus occidentalis. The sequence goes on along the minus strand of CM053597.1, from coordinate 199,840,058 downwards.
AAAAATAAAAAAAGATAAATGTATTTAAGAAAAAATTCATTAAAAAGTATCACATTTTCATCTTTCTTGATAAATCCTAAGACTTTCTTTCATCCCCACCTTTCAAAAAACTACAGGGCAATTCATGTAAAATTATGGGAAATTTTAAAAGGGGCATGATTTTAATCAGAAATAATCACAAAATTTGGCCTTTAACAAATCTTTTTTAAACTAATACCATTATAACAATTTTCTATTTAAGAAAACTATTTTCACACCCATAACACTAATTTCCTGATGGGGATATAAAAAAAATCTACTCAATGTAGACATCAGACATTCAGGATTATCCAAGTCCTTGTCCTAATAGTGAACTACTTATATTTAACAAAGACATGTTCTTTGGTATTCACTTAAGCGTCAAAAGGATTCTTCATGGCAGAAATACTTGCTGACGGACTGATCTATGGAAGAACATGGAAAAATGGCTGTGATGGGCTGGGTCATTAATGTAGCTCGGAATATCTATCCCAAAGAGGTTACAGATCCACTGCTCTATCGGTATTCTTTTGAAGAGGCAGTCTCATTTAATGTTAAAAAATCCTAAAGAAATTAGCTTTACTTTCTACAAGATGGATGGTTATCTGGAATAAAGAAATAGTGGTTAGTGGCAGGTGCTCTAACAGAAGTAATAGGAATCAAAGGAGGAAACAAGAAAACAATGAAAAGCAGACACACCAAACCTAAAAGTAGAAGAGTCTGGAGCAGTGCGCCACTTAGTGCAATAACTTTAAGCAGCCTACTACAACTGAAAATACAAGGACTAACCAATAACTGACCACTGACCAAGTCTGGGCCGCAGTCCAAGGTCTTAGGGATAAAAAAGGTCAGAAGATGCAAGTCTTGTCATCGATGACATTACAGTTTGGTAGGAGACAGCACACATGCTTAGAACAACAGTAATATTTTCACTGCACACAAAAACCCTTTCTTCACAACAAATCTGTGAGGAAGGGAGGAAGGAGCAAGTCATCATTTAAGCACATGTTAATTGCTTCGTGTGTGCCAGACTGTGCTAAACTGGGGGAAGAAGCAAAAACTGCCCCTGCTCTCAAGGAAGTTACATTTTAAAAGGAAAAATGGGAACATACAAGATACAAGCAGAATAAATACTAAACAAGCTCGGTGGGAGACAACCACTTAGAGGATCCCCAAGTCTAAACCTCGGTATTCACCAAAAGAACAGGCTCACCCTCTGTGTAGGTGGCTGAGATGGAGCAAGTAAGACCCGAGCTGGGGTTTTGAAAAAGGCAAGGGCTAGAAGACTGAAACAGAGATGAGTCGGTCAGCATGGAATGCGAGAAAAGAGAAAAGTCACAGAGACGGGAAGACAAAGCATGGTGAAGTCAGACTAGGTGGGAGAGGATGCAACAAGTCAAGGTCAAAATGACAAATCTGGGCTTGTTTCTCTAAGTGATGAGGAACCACAGATGCTCAGAACTGATGTCAGTTATCCAAGCTTTATCATGTTATTCATGCTTTTTAAGAAGGCATGGGAGTCTAGAATGAAACAGAATATGGAAATGGTTTAGATATACTTCAGTTACCTGTAAAATTCATTTAAGTGAAACTAGAGATTTTCACAAAATAAATAAGGTACTACTTGTAGATGGTACTTCAAAGGGTGTTTAGTGCATTTGTCTACACTGGAAAATATGAAGTAGCAGTTTGATGGTGGGCACAGCAGATGATCTGGCGCCTTCATCATCTCTAAAACTAAAATGTTATGACTACAGAGTGCTGTCAGCTCCAAAAATCCTACAATCCTAATACTGCCCTGTCATTTTAAAAGATCACCAGCAGAACATGCCCTTTTGTACCATAAGCTCCCAAATAATTTGTTTCTAAATTTAGTGTTATAAATTTAGCCTACACAAACAAAAGCCAAATAATAATATCCCACAGCAATGACTTTTTTAAAAAAGCCTGGATGCAACACAACAATTGTCCTATTTCCCCTTAGACCAAATTGCTTATACAAAGCCAACCTAAAAATACATAGTTTTCATTAGTGGAAATTAAGTTATTAGCATATTGTGCAATTAAAGTTCTGTAACTGTTCACTGAACACATTAAATCCAGTGAGTATTGAAGGTTCACCTAACTATTCATTGAACCTCTTCCCACCCCTCACCAAAATAGAATTTATACAGTAATCGCCTCTTTGGTTAACGTCTGTCTGTTTTATTCAATTACAACTTTGTGACATAGGAACCCCAAACTTATCCAGCAGAATCTGTTAACATTACTTTCCCTTGGCAAAATACCCAGCTTCCTTACTACAAGATGAAGCATGTGGAATATTTTAATTAGCTTTAAAACCCTTCTTCTAATCTGGGCTACATCAAGGCTTTGTTCTCTACTTGTGAGTAAATCTCACCGGAGTTACTGAAGCTACACAATTAGATCAGAACACCGCCAGTCAGACCAGAAGGCACTTTGGACGTCCAGCGAGGGGAAGGGTGTCTGCATGGCCACATTAGAGCACCAGAGCTATGATGGCCCTGTGGGTCTTCTAACTCCAAATCCAGCGCTCCTTCTCCTCAGATCACGCTGAGAATGTTTTAATCATGTAATAATTTCATTTGTTTGATGCCACACTTTTCCAGTTAAAGAGCAAGAATGGGAGACTTCAATGAAATATGAAAAGGCCTCATGAAAAGTGGACTGTCATCTTCCAGTCATGACTTGCCTTCTAAATGCCTCCTGAATAACCCCCAGAAGAATCAAGGGTGGCATATTTTTCTGGCATTTCCTCCCAGTTCCCTCCTCTAAGCCAGCCTCTTCTTCAATCGTAGGGTCCTGCACTCATTCTGCACATGAGCAGTCTCAGAGGCAGGATCTCTTCTCAGCACCTAACGACCCGGCTGGGAGCAGAGTCTGGCCCTGTGCCCAGCGCTGCTTCTGTGTGACTGCACTATACTGGTGTCATTATGGATTACAGTGTAACTAATATCTCCACTGGTACCTTTCCTTTCTCCGTGAATCCATAACTACTGGGTTTTCTCTCCCTTCATGGCCCAAGACATTTTAAAAGAAAAATCTTTAAAGACAATTTAAGACAACTTGGTCTACTTAAGTATTTCCTCAAATAAAATTTCAAATACCTCACAAGACAAGAATATTGCTTTTAAAGTAAAGAATTAATAATTAACAAGCTTTTCCAGATTTACTAATGGGTTCAAGGAACCCATTTCGTAAGTGGGCAAGGAGTACTCCCAAGTCAAATCAATCAGAGCAGTTAAAATGAAATCTTAAGAAGAAAGGGAGGGAGCTTTTAAAGTTTTAGTTTCTAAACAATGAAATCTTGGCATATCCCAGTCTTTTTTCTCTAATTTACAAGTTTCAAAAAATTGTTTTGGTGGCTATTAGCTTACAGTGATTAAAAATATTCTTCCCAGGTCACATCAGATTTGTGGATTGCTTTTTTTTAAACACGAATTTTGTCTAATGGAGCAGCTTTCCTCAGAATTTCATATATATAAGAAAAGCCACTTAAAACGGAAAGCAGCATGTAAAAGAATACTCTAAGGATGTGCTTAAGAATTCTGTAGCTCTTAGTTTGAAGTTAACTGCTCTTTGAGAACAGGGTCTATGTCTTATGCCCCCCCACTCCCCACCCCCAGTACTCAGCACTGTATAAGGCTCTCTAAATATAGTGCCAATAATTCAGAGACGCACAGTACCTTGGTGCTGCCTTAATAATGTTATCTACACGAAGAATCACTTCTGCTGCTTCAGCCGCACTCAACAAAACTTGTCTCTTCACTTGGAAACTTTCTGTTATACCAAGAGCAGCCATATCTCCAATGGTACCTTCTTTCATGTCTTGAGAAAAATAAAAATATTAGTTTAACAATATTTTAGTTAAAATTTTGAAAATGTTTACACTTAACACAGCAAAGAATGATATTTAAAGTAAAAGTTCTCAGATTTTTTTTTTAAATTTAAAACTGAACCCCTCATTATACTTAACTGGATATGATCATTACTATCCTTAACAATAAGGACACCTAGGTAAATTAATTGGGGGGGGTGTGTTTTTTGGAGGGCAATTCGGGTTAAGTGACTTGCCCAAGGTTACACGGCTAGTAAATATGTCAAGTGTCTGAGGCCAGATCTGAACTCAGGTCTTTCTGACTCCAAGGCCGTGCTCTATTCACTGCGCCACCCAGCCACCCTGACTTAGGCAAATCATTTACTTGTATCAAGCCCACACCACATGCCAAATAATGTACAAAGTGCTAGAGATACAAAGAGAAAGGGAGACAGGTCCCAGCCTCAGAAAATCCATATTCTAATTGGGGGGAGAAAAAACATGTCAAGTGCAGAACAACGGCCAAGCCAAACTATCCTTAGGGTGACGCAGCAAAGTAGATAGAAGTGTACCTTCTGTGGTGCCACATGCACAGATACAGCCATCACTAGTGCCTGACGCTGAACCAACTGAGAAGTAACAAGGACTTTGGTGACAAGTTATGGAATACGAAACCAAACTGACTTTTGGAGGGGGAAGGGATATTGTGTGAGGTAATCAGGGTTAAGTGACTTGCCCAGGGTCACACAGCTATTAATCAAGTGTTTGAGACCAGATTTGAACTCAGGTACTCCTCACTCCTGCACCAGCTAGTTGCCCCAATTTAAATAAATCCACTGTCTAACCCAGATTATAAATTTTCCAAATGTTATTTTGTTAACATTGCTACATAACAATCATTAGATTCCTTTAGAATTTAGCAGTGGCAGAAAATTGAGACAATGCTGTTGGAGGAATCTTAATTATCTGAAAACAACCCCACAAGATTGGCTTTGAGACTCCACTAGTTTCTGAGCTATTCTGTATTGTAGCCAATTCAGCACTGCAGTCAAATTTAACCTTTTTTTTTTTAAGTCACTATCTGGATCTTTTAAAAAAGAAAATGATATTTCCACGCTCTTCAGAAGCTGTGGCTGCCCTGGCTGAGGGGCTAGAGCATCTACAGAGACGAGACAGTTAACAGGTCAAGTCTCCTCGTTCTTTCTGTTGGACTGATGGATGAAAGGGCTGCAGGTGGTCTGGGGGTGAGGGAGGGGCACTGTTATTGCTGGGGCTCTCAGGCACAGAGCTGTAAGCTGCCTCCTGGAAAGGTGACGACAGTAAGAGAATAATATGAAATGTGCAATGTGATCTAAATTTGAAATGACAGTAAAATGCATCCATTTTTGGAAAAAAATGACAAGAGTTCTGATACCATTCCTTTATATGCTCTTTAGCATTTTCTGATAACAAATTACACAAGGTCCATTCTATTTCTAGCTTTGCTGGTCTAAAATCCTCATCAAGGGCTCAGTACTAAAGAAAGCACCACCTACCAAATCAGCATCATGGAGCACTTTTCCTTTCCTTAAGTAGACATCAAGTTAATTTGAAAACAGAGAAAATTACATCTCCAATAACTGCCTTAAATGAGTCCATCATACAATTCAATTCTATGAACTTTTATTAAGAGTCCAGCTGATGGACTTCCTGAAGCAGCTGCCCAGGCAGGCTGCACCTTCGGCAAGCTCCCATTGCTGCAGGAGTCACTTGTCAGTCCCAAATTACTTCTACTCAGTTCAAGGGCATCTGGCTGTGCTTTTCCTCTGGAGAAGTTATATTTCATGAATTATCAAAGATTTATATAATCATGAAGCTGACAGCACCTTCAAGGTTCAAGCTCTCCTACTGCACAAATTCTCTCTGAAATATTCTTTACAAGTGGTTACCCAGTCTCTGCTGGAGCACTACCATTAGGGAACACCTGACTGCACCACAGAATCAGAAGATCTGGAACCGAAGCGCAACTATTTTCCAGATGAGGAAGCTGAAACCCAGTACGGTTACATGATTAATCTAACAAGGTCCCATAGGTAAACACACAGCAGAGCTATCTGAAGAGCTCTGGAGAAAGTTCTCCCTCATACCGAACCAAAGGTGATTTTCCAAAATTCCAGTAAGTACAGCCTCAATTTCCAAGGTCTGCTCCTTCAAAGTGTATGACTCCCTCTTTCACATGACAGCCCTTCAATGATCTAAAACTTGGGTTTTCACAAACCAGGTGAAGTTTGAATTCAACCTAAGGGTCAAACTGAGGACCCTACAGTGCCACATGTGGCCTCAAGGCCACAGGTTCCCCAACCCTGATCTCATACCAAATACACCTATTTCTAAATCTTCTTCAGACTAAATATACTCAGTTACCTCAACTGGCTTCCGTATATATGGTAATTTCCAAACACTTTGCCACAATGGATTCTCAACATACTATTTATTACAACTCCCAAGTGACAAAAGTCAGTGTGATGGGTTGATCATTTGATACATTTAAGAAATAAACTGTTTGGATTCTGTTCCCATGGTGAACTAAGCTGATATGTGCAATCTGGAAAAGTGATTAAGACCTAACCTCAAACACATGACAAAAACTCTTTAAAATACGATTAAGTTATCTGCAAAAACAGCTACTTGCTTACCTATGCGAATAAATACTTCATGCCAGACAAATGCATACAAACTGTTTCAATCATTTTACTGTCTATTTCAGGCACAAAGAACTGCAGGAATTTAGGGTGCTTTTAAAATAAAAATTATATAAATATTAAGAAAGCCTTGTTTCTTGTTTAAATTCAATGCTGTTTCTCTGTTCTATGCAGTCATGGCAAAAGATAAAGAGAATAGGTTTAAACTAGCATTAATTAAACTGCAGAAAAATAAAATGACAACACTGAGCCCTGAATAAATAAAGGGCACCTGAAGCCTGAGATTAGAAATACATCAGTAGACAATTGCTTTGAGCCTCAATTCCCTTAACTGTGAACATGAAGACAATAACCTGAGATCTATGATTTACTTTTTTAAAAAATATGATGTGAAACACCAAACTTTGAACTACACACTGTGCAGTGGGTTTTAAATAGATTAAATTTGACATGGCACTAATACACTTCTTTTCAGAATTTCCTTCTGCTATTTTTAAAAATGTCCCACTTTCCCTCCTACATTATTAAACAAAACCCCCCCATAACCCCCCAAATTGCCCCTCTCCCTCAATCCCAGCCCCAATAACAAGTATTGTCACGTAGAACAAATTCAAACACTGGTTTTGTTTGAAAATGTAAAACTCATTATTCTGCATCTCTAGTCCATCACCTTCTCTTATGAGAAACACAAAGCATGCTTCATCATTAAGTCTTCTGGACACAAGACTGGTCAACCCACTGATCAGAATGAAGTCTGCCCAAGTTATTTTCCTTTATATCACTGAAGTAACTTTATAAATTATTTTCCCCGTCTGTTCACTTCACTGTTATCAGCTCACACAAGCTCCCTGATTTCTCTGATGTCTTGTCATTATTAACAACACAAGTATATTCCATGACATTTACAGATTCAAATTGCCCAGGCATGGCCCAAATGATGGATGGCCCCCTACTGTGTCTAGCTGCACCAATAAGTATATGGGTGCTTCTCTATCCCACAGCTCCCCCCATCCCCAACAAGTGTTATTTTCTTTTATTACCTTTGCCAATCTGACAAGAGTGTGAGGAGGAACCTCATATTTACAATTCTCATTATTAATAATTTAGAGCATTTTTTCATCTGGTTGTTAACAGTTTGCACTTTTTCCTCTTTAAAGTGCCTGGATCCTCAACCTTGGGCTCTAGTCTTAGCAATAGCTAATTTCTGCCAATAGAGCGGATGTGGGGGGTGGGGGGAAGGGAGGGAGATTTGGAGATTTAGGCCAATGGCTGGCAGTCCCACTCTCAGTGTAGCCCTTGCAGAGCAAAACAGGAGCCTCCAATGCTCTCTTCGAGGCAGTGCCACCCTCAGGCATGACCTGATGAATACACTGGGGAGGAGTTAGATGTGAGATCACTGCAGCTCTACAAGTATCACACCTGTGCTTTGGTGTCCCCTCATGGAAACCAAGAGGCACTAAAAAGGGCTTCTTGTTATGGTATAAATGTATAAATACTCATTTCATGAATCCTTTCCTACAAGGCCAGGGTCTTGCTTTCATTAAATTGGTTGGAGGAATTTACAACCCAGTACAGCACACATCAGAGAGAGAGAGACCACCAAGCTCCAGTATCCAGCACTGGCGCACTCCCAAAAGCTTTATCTTGGCAAATAAGCACCACTGAGCATGTCCTAGATGCATGCTCTCTGCTACAAGTGTTAAGGGCACACAGATGTCAGATCTCTTCCAAGAAAGGGATACTCAATAAATTGTTCCATGTCATTCTCTCATCACTAGAAGAAGAGACTGTCAAACTTAGGCTGTGCATTTATTTGACATGCGTGTTTGAAGCAAGTCAGAATCGATCCTCCAACAATTAAGTGACCGAGCACCAGGCAGTCATTTCCCACTGGTGTGCACCCCATGAGATGTCTCCTTTCTAGCCGTGCTCATCAGATTCTTGCTTGGTTCTTCCCTGCGCTCCCCAGCAAGAGAACCTTTTCTGTTGTCTACCACAGAATATGTTTTTAAACATTATTCTCTATTTAGAACTTAAACATCAGAAGAGTATTTTCACATACATAGCAGAGCACAAGGAATTATTTCATCTGCGTTTACTTTTTGGAGTTCTCTCAACCCATAATTAATTAGTACCTTATATTCATCCCAAATTCCTCCTCCACCTCTCAGCCCAACTCCTAAAAAAGCCATTTATTCCCTCTCTTCTCACTCCACAGCTCCACCAAGGCCTTTTCTAAATATCTGCTTAATTTTTCTCTGCACTCTAATCAACCCTAAATGACTGATACAGTTTGCTAAAAATACTATTAAACCACGCAAGGATGATTTTTGAGAAAAGAGCATATAGTCAAAGTTCTTCACAGAATCTTAAGTGCACTATATAACCCCACAAGTAAAATGAACGACTGCACAAGTTCACATTCTTTAGACAGGGGCTACAGTCTCAACATTTTTTCAGGGTTATTACGAGACCCCACCAAAATGGGTATTTATAAAGTATTCTTGGTGCAAGAAAGAACTGTATAAATCATAGATTTCATTTAACCACCCCAGTACAAAGGTCCAAGAGTCCATTCAAACAAGTAAATATTGGTCTCTTACCAAGCCCGTATGTGTTTCGGCCTTCACTGTGGGCAGCACGGAGCTGAGCCACCAAATCTGCACTGTCATAACCAGCATTGTCAGCTATAATGGTTGGCAGCTATACAAAGAAATAAACAAACAGTAACTACCTGCCTCACTTTAGGAAAGTCCATTTGTCTAAACAAATTAACGTAGCTTTCTGTAACCAGTAAGTTAAGGGCTCAAAAACACAAAATCTCTTCTTTCTCTAAAGAGGAACAGGACAATCTTCCTTTTTAGTCAGTACACATCTGGTATTATTGATGGAAACACTCTGACTACAATTTAATAAACAACATGAAAACAATGCTACTCCCATAACAAAACTTACCATTCTCAAAGCTTTAGCAAAAGATTCCATTGCAACAGCTTCTTTGCCTGGCGTTCTGATGGCAAGTTCTGTAACAGCATGGGCCATCAGCATCTCAGAACAACCTAAAAATTAGAAGAAAAAAACTTATTCTTTTCTTTAAACACTGGGCCAGTAGGTAATTTGTTTACCAGATGAATTCATCACATAAAATTGTGTTAAAAAAAAAAATCAAGAAATAAAAGCCCCCGACAATATACTAAAAAAAATGATATGCACAGATCTAATTGTTATAATCCTGAAAAAACAATACAAAATACTTGGAAACAACATATGCTACTCACCACCACCATAAACAGTTCTAGAATCTTTCACAGTCTGAGCAAGAACACAAAGAGCATCATGTAAGGATCTTTCTGCTTCATCTAAAATCTGCTGTGTGGCACCACGTAGTACAATGGTGCAAGCCTCACCTAAGAAGAAAAAACAAAAGAATCAAATACTCTTACTTCTTAAAAAACAACAGCTAATATTCATATAGGACTTCTAAGGTTTGCAAGGCATTTATATATTTCACTCATTTATTTTCTGTACTACCAAAAGGGACAGGGAGATTTTAAATTCTGAGTCAGAAGTTTTAGATGAGAATGACAAAGGGAATGAATGAGGACTCTCGCTTCCATAAAACAGAACAGAAAATAAGCACTTCCTTGTTTGGGGAGGGGTTTTTTGCTTTCATGTGGGAATCAGGGAAAAGGAATGCAGGGGTCTTTTTTTATCCTCCTCTTTGGCAACTGTTGCCTCAAACTTAGCTATATGAGAGACTGAAAAACTTGTGTCTGGAAGAACAGATGTGAAGATGATACGCACTTTGGTACTGGGTTAGTAATAAAATCTAGCGTGTCAAGGGATGGGACTTTTTAACCAGTTAGGTAGATGTGAAAGGAAATAAAGAAAGATCTTAGAGATGATAAAGAAAGATCTTAGAGATGATGAAGAAAGTTTCTTATAATTTATAGTTAAGTTTGTTGTTAATGGCTTTAAAAGTGTTCTCTGCATTTTATTAAGTTTAGCTATTTGTTAATTAGATGTAATTTTTGGTATGAATAATATAGGGAACTTCTTAATTGCTTGTTTGAACTCAGGCAGAACCCAGTGATCTTGAATCTCAAAAACCCAGCAGATTTAAAGTTAGAATGAGAGGTGTCAAACACATGGCCTCCTGGTCACACTGCAGCCTGCTGCACTCCTGGAGTAGATTAGAGCCAGTTTAAAACGAAATTGTGAAATGTTTAACAAAATAAATAAAAATACAGTCAAGTGGAGGTAATGTTAATATGTGGGTTTCCAAGTCAGTATGTGGATCTCAGGGATTTAGTGACTCAATATCCATCTGACTTTGACACTGCTTACTCAGCGTCATACAAAAAAAAATTTCATAGAGCTAGAAAAAAATAACAGAAAAATTCACCTAGAACAAAAGATTAAGAATAATGGGAATCAATGAAAAAAAAAAGTGAAGGAAGGTGACCTCGTTGTAGCAAATTTTTTGAACTGTATCATGGTGATTTCTGTGGTAATCATCAAAAGAGTCTGGTAACAGTTAAGAAAGAGTGGATCAGTGCAATAGATTAGGTACACAATACATTGTAGTAAATGACCACAGTAACTTAGTATTTGATAAGCCCAAAGATCCCAGGTTTGGGGACAAAAACCCACTATCTGACAAACACTGCTAGGAAAACTAGGACACAGTATGGCAGAAACTAGGTATAGATCAGTGTCTCACACCACATACCAAGATAGCATCAAAATGTCATTGACAAAAAGGATAACACCATAAGCAAACTAGGAGAGAGTGGAATTTACCTGTCACATCTAGGGATAAGAGAAGAATTTAGCAACAAACAAGAGATAGAAAGAGCATCACAAAATGTAAAATGGATAATTCTGATGATATAAAATTTTAAAGTTTTTGCACCAAAAGAACTAATGCCATCAGAATTAGAAGGAAATTAGAAAAACTTGGGGGGGGGGGGGAAGAGGGAGGGATTTACAGCAAGAATCTCTGACAGAGGCCTCACTTTTCAAATACAGAACTGAGTCAAATTTATAAGATAAGTCATTCCCTATCTGGTTAAACAACAAACGACAAACAGGCAGTTTTCAGAAATCAAAGCCATCTACAGTCACATAAAACATGCTCTCAATCCCTATGGATGAGACATGCAAATTAAACCAACTCTCACACATGTCAGAGTGGCTAATATGACAGAAAAGGAGAAAGACACATGGGGGGGGAGGGCACTAACACACTGGAGCTGTGAACTGATCTAACCATTCTGGAGAGCGATTTGGAACTCTGTCCAAACTGCTATAAAGCCGTGCATCACTACGACGAGGTCCGTAACCCAAAGAAATCATAGAAAAAAAAGGGAAAAGGACCCATGTCCACAAAAATATTTTCGTGGTGACCAAGACGACGCCTGTCAGTTGGGGAGTGGCTGAACAAGAATGATAAGCATGATGATTTCAGAAAAACATGGAAAGACTTACTTGAATTAATGCAGGGTGGAGTGGGCAGAACTAAGAGAACACTGAACACATTAATAGCAATATTGTACCATGATGAGCAACTGTGAATGACTTAGCTATTCCCAGCAATACAATGACCCAAGACAATTCCAAAGGACTTGTGATGAAAAATGTTCTGTCTCCAAAGAAAAAACTGGTGGTATCTGAATACAGACTGAAGCACAATGTCTTCCCCTTCTTCCTTTCCTTTCTTTTCCCTTCATTCCTTCCTTCTTCCTTTCCCCTTTCTCTCCCCACCTCCTCCCCTTTTCTTTCTTTCTCTCATTTTGAGTTTTCTTCCACAAAAATAATAAGTATGGAAATACATTTCACATAACTGCCAAAGGGGTCCAGGACACAAAAAAGGTTAAAACTCTTGATTATGAAAAGATAATCAAAAAAGGTTAACCATCAAACCAATTTACAGGCTTCAATAATAAATTTCAGCTGCTTAGAAAATTAAATCCCAAGTAATTCTATACAAATACAATGGGTCTTAAAATTGCCTGAACACAAAGTTCTAAGACAACGCCAAAAGACTCATGAAGGATAATGCCATCCACATCCAGAGAGAGAATTACAGAGCCTGAATGCAGATTGAAACATACTATCTGCTCTCTCTCTTTTTTGTTGTTTCTTCTTTCTCGTGGTTCATTCTATCGGTTATAATTCTCCTTTGCAACATGACTAACGTGAAAATATGTTTAATGTGAATGTATATGTAGAGCCTGTATCAGACTGCATGCTATCTTGGGAATGGAGAGAAAAACTGAAACTCAAAAGCTTGTGGAACTGAATGTTGTAAACTAAAAATAAATCAATATTTTAAAAGAAAAAATGCCTGACACTTTAACACAAAGCATATATAGCAGTAACAAAAAATAATTTTTTATAAGACACTATAATTACACCCACAGAACATGTATGTTTACCCAGTGCTACTCCAGAAAAATGGATGAGCTTGTCCTCTCCAATCATAACTTCTTCAATAAGTTTGCAACTTCCTAGCTGCACCAGTTCTGGGTGATCAAAAGTGGAGGCAATTTCACCACCTATAAATATAAATTTGCACTGATTAAATGCATGGCAATCTAAAACTCCTATTTATAACAGATGTCCAAACATGGATGAACACTTCTAGGTGTGACTGATTATGATATGTATATCACAACATGAAGTAGCTGATAATAACAAATTATAATTAGTACTAATTGTCATTGATTTCTTAAATGCCAAATCCAACATTTTCCTCAGTCCTTATTCTTTCTCGACCTTTGGAAAGTTTGTGACACTATTTATCATCCTCTTCCTGGATACTCTCTCTTGTCCAGGTTTTCCCGACACTGCTCATACCTCCATTTAAAAGCAAGCCCACTGAGCATACTCCCTCTTTCCACTATGTACCCTAGAGGGTCTTCCTGGGCCCTCCTCCCTTTTATCTTGATACCTTCTCTCTATGGTCTCCTCAGTTCTTTCTGAATGCAGGATTCCAAGGTCTGTCTATCCTGCCCCAGCCTCTCTCTCCTGAGCTCCAGTTCCATGTCACCAACTACCTACTGGACATTCCCAAATGGCTTTCCCAGAGGCATCTCGAGCTCAAAATGTCCAAAGCAGAACTCACTAACTTTTCTGGCAAACCTACTCATCTTCCTTACGTCCATATTTCTTCAAAAGCAAAAATACTATTGTCACTCCAAGTTTGTAACCTCAGTATCACTTTCCGTTTCCCAAATCTAATCAGCTGCCAGATCCTGTCCATTCCACCTCTACATTTCTTTCTTCATCCCCTTCTCAATCTTTTTATGCTGAACAACCTTGGCCAGGCCTCTCACTTAGCATGACTGTAGCAACTTCTTAAATGGGAGACAGCTAGTAGGAAAGTGGCTAGAAGTAACGGGCCTGGAATAGAAAGAACTGAGTACAAATCCAACCACAGACACTTACTATATATATATATGTTTTTTTGCTTTCACAACTAGTCTTCCCTTTTCCAATAAACTCTTCCTGTATATCTTAAGTCAACCATTCTCAAAATGTAATTCAGATATTCCTGGGTATTCCCAAGACCCTTTCAGGAAATCCAGGAAGTTAAGACTGTTTTCACAAAATACTAAGATGTTTAAATCTAATTAAATATCAATATTTAGCAACCCAACAAAGCTGTGGATCCTCAGTAACTTTTAGGAGTATAAAGGGGTCTTGCAACCAAAAAGTTTGAGAATCACTGGCCTAAGTAAAATTTCTAAAAATACAGATCTAAGCATGTCATTCACCTCATTCAAAAACCTCCATGGGCTCCTAATAGTGAGCCTAGCTAGGATTTTTATCCTAGATCAATAAAACAAGCCTCTGTTAATAAGCTTCTTCTAAGACACAGACGAGCCTTCACAATTTGACCCCAACCTAGTTTCTGATGGTTATTCCATATTACTCCCCTTTCACATCCTCTACAATGCAACCAAACTGGCTACTGGCTGTTCCTTGTACCCGACCTTCCATCTCTTCTTGGAACAAACTCCCTCCCTTCCCCAAATCTACCTTGTAAAATTCGTGGCCTCCTTCAAAACTCAACTTAAGACGACCTCTCACATTTGGCCTCTGTTTAACCCTAGCTACTACACAGGTCCAAAACAAAACTAATTTTCAGTTTTTCTTTGTATTTTATGCTTCCTTACATACAAGTATCATCTCTTCTGACACAATATAAGCTCCTTAAAGCGAAGGACAATTTCATTACTGTCTTTGTAAATTCAACATTTAGCACAGTGCCCGATATATACTATGGTTGTTAATAAATGCTTTTTGACTGATTAATCATTTCCCCTGAATCCAATATTAATACTAGACTTTTTAGAACAAGTAAATTTAATGTATTTAGAACTTAAAACAATCATACACCTATACATTCTTTGTAAATCAACTTGCTTCCTTATAATTCAACAAACATGAAATGCCTATTGTGCCTGACTGTGTCAAGCACTGAGGATAACAATGATCAAACATGAAGTCCCTGTTCTCAAGGACCTCATGTTCTACTTGAATAATACAACACATATACATGTAAGTAAATATAATATGATCTAAGGAGGGACAGTGTATTAAATGAGGCCTTCCCAAGAGGAGATCTGAGCTTAGTCTTCAAAGACATGAAGCATTCTAAAAGGTAAGAACTTAGGAAATGGGGTGGGGAAGGGTGGGGAGATACAAGCAGGTAGAATTCACTCAGAGAATTAAAAGCAAATTTTAATATTTGCATAAAAAACACAAAAGTGAAAAGTCCTTTAAAAGATTATAACAGAGGCCAAATATACATGTCCTTGTTTCCCGTGTTATTAGCTGTGCTACTGATTCTACCACAGACAACTGAGAAGTGACATATTGAAATCTTAATCCACATCTCTACTTTCAGGAACTTTTTTTTCTTTTCTTTTTTCACTTTTTGAAAGGCAACTGGGGTTAAGTGACTTGCCCAAAGTCACATGGTTAGTGTGTCAAGTGTCTGAGGCTGGATTTGAACTCAGGTCCTCCTGACTCCAGGGTCAGTGCTCTATTCACTGCGCCACCTAGCCGCCCCATTTCAGGAACTTTCAAACAAGAATTCAGAAACGATTATCTGTTGAGTGATTAAAGCAAAAGATGAATAAAGTTCAATGTCTGTTCCTTACCTGTCACGAGGGCCAGACGTTCCACACCTGCAAAGTCTGCATGTTCGATTGCCATGACGCCAGCAGCGCCAAATAACTGTTCAGGGTAATTATAAATCAGCTGCCTACAAACAAAAGAAAATTATGCATTAAAAAACCTCATATTTACACAAGCACTGAATCACAATGATATAAAATGCATCCATACCAGAACCAAAACAAACTACATTTATAAAGAATGTGTGCTTTTCACAAGTCAGCAAATGTTTGGCCTACAATTACATGTGAGGTTCTCAGAGACACTGAGTGCCACTTTACTTTCCTAAGGAACACTGCTTACTGTAGGATACAAAATACAAGATCTTCCAATGTTAATTGTTGCTGAAGGACTTACTCTACATATTCTCATTTTCCCTTATAATTTCAAGTATAAACTAACTAGAACAGTAATCACACTCTTAATTCAATTATCACCACTTTACACATTTAAAGCTTTCCTCCCAAGCCTTCAATTTCTGGAAATAATGAACCTTCAATACAGGCGATTATAGCAATGCAACAACAACATGAGGGCTATACTGTAATTTCCTGATTGCCTAACTTAAGATGTAACTTAGTGATCCATTCCACATCAGAACTTTCCCCATCAATGTTTTTCCCTCTATACAGTGACACATGAAGGCCAGTAGATGATAGAAAAAGTTTAGAAACTCAGAAATGCATAAAATGTATGTATAGTATTCTATAATATCAACATGTTTCATCTTTTATTTTTTGCTTTTCTGGGAGGGAAGGGAATTGGGGTTAAGCGACTTGCCCAAGGTCACATGGCTAGCTAAGTTTAAGTCATGTTTTATCTTTCAATACTATAAATACACCCAAATTTTCCAATAAGGTACTGTCAACACCTCATGAAAAAAAAAAACAACGTACTTTTTCTCTGGTATGATGGGAGGGTCAAATTTTTTTGCAGATTTTCCAGATCACAGAGGTGCTTTGCCCCTAAATCCCCACAATGTGGAAGGGATATAACTGTCGAGGTTATGAAGTTAGGGAAATAATTGCTGGTAATTTAATCAAATACAAACCTGTTGATAAAGCAATTTATTCCATGCTTCAAGATGCGATCAACTTTCTCCTTCATTTTTTCTTTTTCAGCCTGTTCTATTTCTGCAACCTTTGCTGTAGAGTCAACTCTTACTCGGGAACCAAATATCTAAGTAAAAAGGAACCATAAAGTTACTCAGGTTATAAATTTCAAAGCATTATAAATGACAACTTTCATAAACGTAAACCACATACTTTAATTTTGTCCGTGTCCATCCCAGTATTTGCAATAAGAATTTTTGCATTTTCAATACGCTTTGGTTGGTTCACTCCAATTTTCTTATCCAACAAAAAACCTAGATTGAAAAAAACAAAAGGTAGTTGGTCTACCTTCATGATGACTTTTGGGATTCCATAGCTCTGATAACCTGTTCTGTTAGGTGAATGACAGTCCCACTATTTCAGACATTTGTTTGAGAATATATGCCCTCCAAGTATATGCCAAGCTAATACTGACTGGAAGCAGTACCTGCTGAACAAGGTATAAATGATTGGCTTAGGGCTTCATTAAGTGTCATGATATCACTTTAAATAGGATTTTTAAACCAATCTGAAGGTATTAAATGAGTACCATAGGTTTTACAGAGAAATAGGTCTCAACTCAGAAAAAAAAGCTACTATATTCTTAACCTGACAAACTGTTAGGCAAATAACAATTGTTTGCGATGGATTTTTCTTCTTTAAGATACACAAATCTGTCTGGCTAAAGAGAATAACCAAATATTACATCAAGAGAAACCATCAAATATTAAGTGATTAGCATCTAATCTAAGACTTTACTTATAACACTGCAAACAAAGCACACCTTCATCTAAATAGGAATCTGCCAGACTTCCTCCCAGTTTCTTGATGATATGTATAGCTTCAAGATTGCCAGATCCTTTCAGTCTAAGAACAGCTTCTACAGCTAACTTGGTAAAGTGGTCTTTGTGATGAGTTAGGAGTTTTGAAGACAATGTGGTTCCAGCGATGTTTATTAAATCTTCACGGAATGCAGCTTCATCATAACTAAATTAAAAAAGAAGAAATAAAAACAACCTGTCATTTTCCAAGGAATATTTTTCAAAATTAGTTTTACTTTTCAAATAGTATATATTCCCCCACTTAATTACCAAAAGGATTGTTCACACTCCAGATTATTAAATGTTGACTAAAAAAATAACTTTAAAGTACAAACCCATGATCAACTGTAGATAACAATAAAGCTTCTCTTGCTGCCTTTGTAGCTTCTCTCCAACCAGCAATAATGGTTTGAGGATGAATTTTTTTTGCAACCAAAGTCTCTGCTTCCTTAATAAATAAACACAGTTTAAAAATACATCAATCACTCTGAAAGTTTTTTTTTCTTTTTCCTTTTGTGGAAAGTACATTCAATTTGGGCTAACTTCTCATATCAAAATAAAACAGCAGTCAAAATGTTAAATTTTATTTATTTATTTATTTATATCTTCCTCCTTAGATTTGTGACTTCATTGGTCTAAGGGAGCTTCCAAAGAGTAAACTTTCTTGTCAAAGCAGATCCTGCAACTTAAGTCTTATAGTGCTCTTTAGATCAGGCTAAATAATTTTTCCACAGAGCCATAATGTGTCATAGGCAGAACCTGAATCCATGCAGATCATCTTGGTGGGCTCTCTATGCAATACATTAAGCTACAATCATATATCCACCCACATTACAACAGAAATTATTAAGACTGGACTTTCTCACCCTTAACAACTCAGCAGCTAACACAGTTACAGAGGTAGTACCATCACCAACTTCATCATCTTGAACCCTTGACATATCTGAAAAAAAAAAAACCCAATTTATTTACATAACTTTAAAATTCTTAATTTATCTATATAATCTTTTAAAGAAAAGACATAAATATTTTAGATGTGCCTCCTCAATCTGGCCCACTAAGTCACATCTTGCAACTAACCCTGCCTCAGATCAATAAAACGTAATAAACAATTTTTACCAACAACTATAAACTATCCCTAAGATGTAAAGAACTGTGCACAAAATAACTCACATTTTCTACCCCTGAGAAGCTTAAAATCTAGAATTTGTCTTACAGATCTAAATTAAGTCCAGCAAACACTTATTAAATGTTGTCTCCAGGGAACTAGCTACTATATACTAGAGCAGTGGTTCTCAACCTGAGGGTCATGACACCTTTGGGGGTCAAATGACTATTTCACTGGGGCCACAAGGGTCACCTAAGACCATCAGAAAACACATATTTCAGATGGTCTTAGGAACCAAAACACTCCTCTATCCGTCTCCAGGCAGGTCCACCCACATGCAGATATTAAAAGGTCTCCGCAGTAGGAAGGTTGAGGACCACGAGCCTAGAAAAACAGATGAAAAAGCCTGAGTCCCTATGTCCACTGGAAAAGTACCATACTTTTCCAGTATAAAATATATATATATATACACACACACACACACATACACACATATATATAAAAAGCTAATATGACTTTGTTACAAAGTAATGCTACAAAGTTTAAGAACACTGCGAATAACAACAGGTAAGATTGAGAAATGTTTCAAATAGGAAGTAGCACTGGCACTGTGCTTTAAAGGAAATTTAAGAGATTACAGAAAGTAAAGATCTGCATCCTAGACTCTGAAGAGAGGCACTAGTGATGGAATGTGAGGTACACCTGCCAACAGATCAACCTGACTTACAATGTAGACTATATGAAGAAGAGTAACATATAACAAAGATGAAGAGGCTATTGCAAATCAGACTGTAACAGAGCTTTAAATGCCAGGCTGAGATTTTTTTGCATTTTATCCTACAAGCAGGATAATGGGTAAACAGAAGAGTCTCCATATGAGGTGTCTGAGTTATTCATTAGTATTAAACTGTTATACTGACTGATACTGCCATCTCTCAAAATACCTCTTATTTAACTTTTTTGTATTTATTTGCTATATACTTATTATGTGCTTGTATCCCATTAGAATGTAAATTACTGGAGAAAAGATCATTTCACTCTTTTGTTTGTACCCCCAGCACATTAGAGATTATAGGTGCTAAATAAAATCTTGTTGATAAATGCTTTAAAAAAAAGTCATAGTCAAATTAAAAATAAATTGTCAAAAGTTCTCTCCAGACTCACCAACTAAAACTTTGGCTGCCGGGTTGTCAACACCAATAGATTTTAAAATGGTTGCACCATCATTGGTTACCATAAGAGAAGCATCTCTTCCACTGCTTAGAAGAATTTTGTCCTGGAGGGAACACATTTGGTTTATAGTTTACCCAAACAAACAAAAACCATGTCCTTTACTTTCAAACATTATGGCAAAAATATTTTTAAGTAATATTTTTAAGAGTATATCATTTTTTATAAACATAATCTTGAAGCTATTAAATTTAAACTACTGTATATCATTCTGAAAATCTGTTAATGTTTCCTATATTTCTTACCATGCCCTTGGGTCCTAAAGTGCTCTTTACTAAGTCTCCAATGGCGATGGCACCAATAAAAGAAGACTAAAGTTTAAAAAAAAGAAAGAAAAGTCAGAAATTACTAGGAATAATCAAAGTGATAATTCAGAAAAGAAAATTAAAGCAATAGGAAAGCAGAGACTTACCAAACGGGCTGTTTCAGCCCTTTCTTCATCAGCACCAGCCTTGAAGATGTTAACAGGTGCAAGTGAAAGGGATGCCTAAAAACAAAACCCAGCACCAGGCACGGTCAAATTTTATAGGTACACATGCAGAAAGGTAAAACGCATAAAGTAACATGCAAATTATACAGAAGTAAAAATTTTTCTATTTTATATGTAACATTTATCTGTGTTATATATAAAGAAAATATAATACATCTAGATGTTTACATACACATACACAAAACGTTTAGTTACGTTTTTATTGGCTGAAAAAACAAAATTTGAAATTTTCCTGTACACAGACCCACTTTTATCAAGCCAGCACGCCGCAGAAGGCCACAACCAACCAGACTGTAAATAATTTATAAAATGACTTTTTTCTTAAGCTACGAAGCTTTAAAACGTTCACAAGAAAGCAAGGCAGTAACCGGTAGAAGATGAGAGGCTGTGGGCACCAAGTCTGGGGGGGGAGGGGCCTGCTTAGACGTCACAGCCCGCCAGGTTTTTCCGGGAGGGGAGGGAAGGAATAAGCACTTAGCGTGAGCATCGCCTGTCATTGCATTTTATTTATTTACTCTTTAACTTGCCGAGCTAGGGCGCGAGGCGTCCGCAGCCCGGCGGGGGTTGGGGGAGATGGCGCCCGGGGCAGAGAAGCGGCAGAGGCGCCCCCACACACACCCCGCCGGAGCTGCAGGCCCCGCCTCCTGCACACTCGCCACGCTAGAAGCTTCTTCCCTCCCGGCCCAGCCGCGGAGCCCGGGCAATGGGGGAGGGGATGCCGTAGCCCCGCACCCCACTGCCCAGAGCCATTCTGCTAGCAAGGCCCGAGCCCGCAGGGCCGCGCCCGGAGCGGGCCCGAGTTAGGCCACACAGCCCGCCCCGCCCCAGCGGCCATGTGCGGGCAGGCTCCGGGCCCGCGCGGGCCGCCGAGAGAAAGGAAGGCGATGGGGAGGCGGGGGCTGCGCGGGGGTCCAGGCCTCCTCCTAGAGGGGCTGGCGGATCCGAGTCGGAGGACTTACCATGATTCCGAAGTCGCCAGTGATCACCTCTCAAGCCCGCTTACAGTCCGCCCGTGTCAGCTCTCTGGGACAGGAGGACGAAGCGGACGTGACGTGTCGGAAGCCGCCGGAAAAAGAGCGGCAGCTTGCGCGCGCTGCACGCCTTGGTGCCGGCTGCGGCCATTAATAATGTCCTACCTCTCGACCAATCCCCTGCCCCCCAGGAGGAAGGGCGGGGCTAGGACGACATTTTGAGTGATGCATTATGGGATTTGGAGTCTGACGGCCGGAGGACAAAGGGAAGCCTTGCTTGGCAGTTGCTATAGCAACAAGGTTTGGGTGGAGAAGGACGCTCATTGGTCGATGTCCTTCGAAGAGGACCAACCCAACCCAAAGCCTCTTTTCCAGAGTCCCAGGCTTCGGCGCTGGGTTCTTAAAAGAAAGTTATCTTCATGTTCTGCTCGTGCTTTTTGTTTGGACGCAAAATCATTTGCTTTCAATAAACAGTCACCCCTGCCTCTCTGAAACAAAAACTCACGCGACAAGATTTCTCCGTGGGGCCGTTTTTATATAGAAAAGCAGCAAAACCAAAAGAAGTCCGCAGACCATTATTGGGCGCTTCCTGTGTACCTGGCCCTCTGCCAAGCTCAGGGGCATAACGAAGGGCAAGAACACGGCCAGGCCCTGCAAGGAGCTCGCATTCTCAAGGGGGAAGCAGCACGCAAATAACTGTGCACATATAGGAAAGAGACGCAAAATCACCGGGCAGTGTCCACCAATGTGCATTTATTAATTGCTTACTGTATACATGGGGCAGCTAGGGGGCACCGTGGATTCAAGTGCTGAGATTGTATCAAACCTGGCCTCAGAAGTAGTTGTGTGAACCTGGGCAGGTATCTTCTATCGACCCTGCTTGCCTCAGTTTCCCCATCTGTAAAATAAGCTGGAGAAGGAAACTGCAAACACTCCAGTATGTATCTTTACCAAAGAAAGCCCGGATGGGGTCACAAAGAATCGTACAGGGCTGAATGACAACAGATGTAGGTAGAAGAAATAGGAGAATGACTAGTAGTGTCCACCAGCAAGCATTAATTAAGCACCTACTGTATGAAAGGCACTGTGCTTAAGCTGAGGATACCAAGAAGAGCAAAAGAGTCCTGGCTCTCAAGAAGCTCACCAGCTGATGGGGGAGAAAACTCTCTGTCTCTCTCTGTCTCTATCTCTTGGTCTTTGTCTCCTTCTCTCTCCCTAAATATATAT